>CM059445.1:18898325-19262563 GCA_030390025.1 Squalus acanthias
GAGTGGGACCTGAACCCACAACCTTCTGACTCAGAGGCGAGGGTGCGACCCACTGACCCACAGCAGAATGTAAAGAGAGCACCACACACATTCATCCTCTCCTAAAGGCATTGACTTATGCTGGGTTACACTTCCATTTTAGCCACCTGGCACCTTAACCAATCAGCCATTCTTCATAGCCTACCTAATGTTGGTGGGCTATCTTATCATGTTCCCTGGGGATAGGGGGAAACAAAGGGAAAGAGAGGAGGGCTGCAGCACTGCAGCTCTTGTTCCTGTTCTCGCTCAACACGCGTACGCACTCCAACAGAAGGTCACCACCTTCAGTAGAGGAGAAAAAACAGTAGGTGGGAATAATATAGTTGTTGGGGGAGAAAGATGGCAGTGCAAGGAAGGACACTATTATCACAAGAGTTAGAAACAACAATGCTGACACTGTATCAAATTAAAAGAGTCACCACAGGAGTCGTGCTGTACTGATAAGCTTCAAACATGTCCTGTTGTCTCTGTCATCCCCTGCAGAGACCACAGCCATGCGGATACAGCACAGCCACTGCAATTAAAACAGTTCCTTTTTCAAATACAAGCAATTTGACATTTATGAAAACTAAAAATATAATTTTTGAATGATCTTATCAGAAGCGTTCCTAATTTAAATTTCAAGCTTTTTTTTCCAATTCATCAAGGTGACAATGTCAGTGTTTCTACTCTGCCCTCAGTCTCTGCATTAAACACCCTACATGAGGTAGATTGTTACTTGTATAGACGCATGTGTGGGAAAATCCTGGGTATGTACATTCTAGTAGCCCATAGTGTCACGTGTTACGTTTTCCAACATGCTTCTACAATCATGAGAATCGTGCAATTCTCAGCATCTGGTTAGTGTTAGAGATGAGTATCCGAGGTGTGCTGTTCGGCTGCTTCTCCCACTTATTAAGCTGTGAAATGTTGCATGGGTACAGGGAAGGGAGTACACTTAAAGGAGGGAAAGAAATGTGCCCCCTTCTCTACCTAGGACAATATATGTTTCTGTGATTCATCATTCAGCAGTGCAGAAAAGTCATGAAGAAAAGTTAAGAAACTTGTTTACTTTTGAGAAATAAGTAACCTCACTGAGGTTTGAAGTGAGGAAGGGAACTGACCAAATTGACTGAGGTGAATTGTTCATTGTGGTTGATTGTCAGCAGTGGCACAGTGGGTCGCACTCTTGCCTGAGTCAGAAGGTTGTGGGTTCAAGTCCTACTGCAGAGACTTGAGCACAAAAATCTAGGCTGACACTCCAGTGCAGTACTGAGGTAACGCCGCACTGTCGGAGGGGCAGTACTGAGGGAGCGCCGCACTGTCGGAACGGGCAGTACTGAGGGAGCGCCGCACTGTCGGAACGGGCAGTACTGAGGGAGCGCCGCACTGTCGGAGGGGCAGTACTGAGGGAGCGCCGCACTGTCGGAGGGGCGGTACTGAGGGAGCGCCGCACTGTCGGAGGGGCAGTACTGAGGGAGCGCCGCACTGTCGGAGGGGCAGTACTGAGGGAGTGCTGCACTGTCGGAGGTGCCATCTTTTGGATGAAACATTAAACCGAGGCCCCGTCAGAAGGATGTGGGTTCAAGTCCCACTTCAGAGACTTGAGCACAAAAATCTAGGCTGACACTCCAGTGCAGTACTGAGGGAGCGCTGCACTGTCGGAGGGGCGGTACTGAGGGAGCGCCGCATTGTGGCAGGGGTAGTACTGAGGGAGTGCTGCACTGTCGGAGGGGCAGTACTGAGGGAGCGCTGCACTGTCGGAGGGGCAGTACTGAGGGAGGGCTGCACTGTCGGAGTTGCCGTCTTTCGGATGAGACGTTAAACTGAGGCCCCGTCTGCTCTCTCAGGTGGATGTAAAAGATCCCATGGCACTATTTCGAAGAAGAACAGGGGAGTTATCCCCGTGTCCTGGCCAATATTTATCCCTCAACCAACATCACTAAAACAGATTATCTGGTCATTATCACATTGCTGTTTGTGACTGCACTTCAAAAGTACTTCATTGGCTGTAAAGTGCTTTGGGACGTCCTGAGGCCATCAAAGGCGCTGTAGAAATGCAAGTCTTGCTTTCACTAAAAACAGAGCAATGTATTCAGCTTTCAGAATTTTTTGCTTGCAAAAAGACTGCTACATTCACCTACAAAGTAACTCACTTTGCATGTGAAATGCAATGGGATGTTTAACAAGTTATTTTCTTTCTTTACCAGGGAAGCGCACTGAAATGCACTTTATAAATTGATTCAAGAGACAATTAAATAGGTTTCTGAAGAAAGAAGAGATTGAAGGATACAGTGAGAGGTTGGATTGATTGACTGAACAAAATGGCCTTTCCTCGTTCCCAATCTGTGAGATCCGACACTCCCTTCTCCAACAGTAGAGCCAAAAAAATGTAAAAAATGTAATAGAAAAGTTGCTCGCCATCCACTATACAATACAGGATGTATAGAACATAGAACATAGAACAGTACAGCACAGTACAGGCCCTTCGGCCCTCGATGTTGTGCCGAGCATTGTCCGAGACCAAGATCAAGCTATCACACTCCCTGTCACTCTGGTGTGCTCCATGTGCTTATCCAATAACCGCTTGAAAGTTCCTAAAGTGTCCGACTCCACTATCACAGCAGGCAGTCCATTCCACACCCCAACCACTCTCTGAGTAAAGAATCTACCTCGGACATCCCTTCTATATCTCCCCCCATGCACCTTATAGCTATGCCCCCTTGTAACAGCTGCCTCTACCCGAGGAAATAGTCTCTGAACATCCACTCTATCTATCCCCCTCATCATCTTATAAACCTCTATTAAGTCGCCTCTCATCCTCCTCCGCTCTAAAGAGAAAAGCCCCAACTCCCTCAATCTTTCCTCATAAGACCTCCCCCCCAAACCAGGCAGCATCCTGGTAAATCTCCTTTGCACTCTTTCCAATGCTTCCACGTCCTTCCTATAGTGAGGTGACCAGAACTGCACACAATATTCCAAATGTGGTCTCACCAAGGTCCTGTACAGTTGCAGCATAACCTCACGGTTCTTAAACTCAAACCCTCTGTTAATAAACGCC
This sequence comes from Squalus acanthias, assembly GCA_030390025.1. Taxonomy (NCBI): domain Eukaryota; kingdom Metazoa; phylum Chordata; class Chondrichthyes; order Squaliformes; family Squalidae; genus Squalus; species Squalus acanthias. Next base: position 18,901,405 of record CM059445.1, read on the forward strand.
AACACACCATAGGCCTTCTTTACTGCTCTATCCACTTGAGTGGCAACCTTCAGAGATCTGTGGATATGAACCCCCAGATCCCTCTGCTCCTCCACGTTCCTCAGAACCCTGCCGTTGACCCTGTAATCCTTATTCAAATTTGCCCTACCAAAATGAATCACCTCGCACTTATCAGGGTTAAATTCCATCTGCCATTTTTCGGCCCAGCTCTGCATCCTATCAATGTCTCTTTGCAGCCTACAACTGCCCTCCACCTCATCCACTACTCCACCAATCTTGGTGTCATCAGCAAATTTACTGATCCACCCTTCAGTCCCCTCCTCCAAGTCATTGATAAAAATCACAAACAGCAGAGGACCCAGCACCGACCCCTGTGGCACACCGCTGGTAACTGGTCTCCAGTCCGAAAATGTTCCATCCACCACCACCCTCTGCCTTCTATGAGATAGCCAGTTACTTATCCAATCGGCCAAATTTCCCTCTATCCCACAACTCCTTACTTTCTTCATGAGACGACCATGGGGAACCTTATCAAACGCCTTACTAAAATCCATGTATACGACATCAACTGCTCTACCTTCATCTACACACTTAGTTACCTCCTCAAAGAATTCAATCAAATTTGTTAGGCAAGACTTACCCTTCACGAATCCGTGTTGACTATCCCTGATTAAGTTGCCCCTTTCCAAATGGTCATAAATCCTATCCCTCAGGACCTTTTCCATTATCTTACCAACCACCGAAGTAAGACTAACCGGCCTATAATTACCAGGGTCATTCCTATTTCCTTTCTTGAAGAGAGGAACAACATTCGCCACTCTCCAGTCCTCTGGCACCATCCCCGTGGACAGTGAGGACCCAAAGATCAAAGCCAGAGGCTCTGCAATCTCCTCCCTTGCCTCCCAAAGAATCCTAGGATATATCCCATCTGGCCCAGGGGACTTATCGACCCTCAGGTTCTTCAAAATTGCTAAAACATCTTCCCTCAGAACATCTACCACCTCCAGCCTATCCACCTTTATCACACTCTCATCCTCAAGAACATGGCCCCTCTCCTCGGTGAACACTGACGAAAAGTATTCATTCATCACCTCTCCTATCTCTTCTGACTCCATGCACAAGTTCCCACTACTTGTCTCATTAATATCAGACAATAACTAAATCGAGAGATTCAGTAATGAATATAAAACCACACGAGCTTCTTGCGAACTTAATATGAAGCCTAGGAAAGCATGGAAAAGAACTTTCAGCCCATCTGTTGCTCAAACTCTGAAATCTGCTCTGTTGTGCAGTCTACCCGACTAAAATTAAGCCTTTTATTTGGTTTGTTGCGTTGTAACTCACCGTCAGCCAGTTCTACAACCCTGAGCAGAGTCTTCACTGGTCTCAGGAATGCTGCAACGCCTGTTCTGCACCTTGGAGTGATGGAACGCCTATCTGCGCTCATAGTTACCCATTTAAGTTTTTAGTCACCCGCCCTAATATCTCCTTCGGCTCAGTGACAATTTTTGTCTGTTTACACTCCTATGAACTGCCTTAGGACGCTTTCCTATGTTAAAGGGAATATATAAATGCAAGTTGCTGTTGTTGTTGTTGTTGTGAACTCCTGGTATCAGAGGTTGTGAAGTGTAAGTCAGATCATTTTCCCACAGATTGGGGGAGGGGGGGGAAGAGAAGAAATGGGAGAAAGGGGTACAAAAATATCGGGCCAGCAGTTCTATTATAGATCCTATATGGAAGGAAAATATTGAATATCAGTTCGGCTGACAATTTGAAGCCAGACAGACTGTAAGTAGAGGCCCAAGAGGCATGGAGCAACAAGTCAAACTTAAAGGGGAAAAAAGACTTGCATTTGTATAGCGCCTTTCGTAACCACCATACGTCCCAAAGTGCTTTACAGCCAATTAAGTACTTTTTGAAGTGTAGTCACTGTTGTAATGTAGGAAACGCGGCAGCCAATTTGCGCACAGCAAGCTCCCACAAACAGCAATGTGATAATCTATTTTAGTGATGTTGGTTGAGGGATAACTATTGGCCAGGACACCAGGGAGAACTCCCCTGCTCTTCTTCTAAAACAACATTGCCATGGGATCTTTTACGTCCACCTGAGAGAGCAGACGGGGCCTCGGTTTAACGTCTCATCTGAAAGACGGTACCTCCGACAGTGCAGCGCTCCCTCAGCACTGCACTGGAGTGTCAGCCTGGATTTTTGTGCTCAAGTCTCTGGAGTGGGACTTGAACCCACAACCTTCTAACATCAGAGGCGAGAGTGCTACCCATTGAGCCACAACTGGAAGCCAGACAACGAATGGCACCCGGGGTGCCACAGCTGTATAAACATATCAAGTTGAAGCAAAGTGGAGAACTCCGACTCCAGCATCAGAATGTTTCCGCTTTCACGGTTAAAAGGATATCCGGTTTCCAAGGAATCCAGCAACACTGAAGCAGCTACCACACACCATATTCTAACAGTTGATTCTGTTTTCATTTACAATTTAAAAACCATTGTTATTAATCTAATAGAGAAAGCAAAACAACAAGACAAAATGGGGAGGCCAGATTGTGGAATAAAACAAAATGTTCATCAAGTGTAGTCACACATTTATAAAGGAAAGGCACTATTCTACTGAATGGCCCTTTAATGCTGAATGTTATGAAAGGGAAAATATCTGTACACTAATCAGCAGCTCTCAGTCATCCCTTGTTACACCACTTTCAACTTTAGAATTGGAGGTTACAGACAGCACGGAAGCAACCATCTTGTGTAGTGACATCATGAAAAGTTAGAGTGAACTATGGGTTGTACTGATCGCCGCCCCATCCATGAGTCATCGGAAGCAGAATTTCATCCAATTGGGTCGACTCTAATCAACGTGGCTCCTCCCACGCTACCTCCAGCCAGCAGTTCCAAAGCATTAAACAAGGTCAGAAGAAGTGACTAGACATGCCAGTAGAGGCACAGAAATCTCCCTTTTAAAACATTCCATTATTGGCAGTAGATTGTATTTTCCCTTTTGCTATCAGACTGAAATTCTGCCCATTAAATTTAGCATGGCAGCATTAGCACATAGCCCCTTGCTGGAAACATACAGATTGAAGGAGCACACTCTGACAGACTGGAGGGGACAATAACAGTCCTTTTACAATTTAACAAGTGTCAAATCTTAACATGAAGGGTAACTACTACCTGTAATAAAGAGTGAGAAGTCACACAACACCAGGTTATAGTCCAACAGCTTTATTTGAAATCACAAGCTTTCGGAGCGCAGGTGACCTGACGAAGGAGCAGCGCTCCGAAAGCTTGTGATTTCAAATAAAGCTGTTGGACTATAACCTGGTGTTGTGCGACTTCTCACTTTTGTCCACCCCAGTCCAACACCGGCATCTCCACATCATGTAATAAAGAGATTTGAGATGTATTTGTCAGAACTGGTCACAAAGTCCCTACAGATATTCTAGCAGCATGGATAAGATTAAACATTAAATACATTTTGCCTTAAAAAAAACTCTTGCCTCTATGAAATCCTATATTGATCTAACCCTGGCAAGCCCAGGATCTTATAAACACAACTGTGTGACTCAACATGGCTGCTTAGGTGTTCAAATACTTCTCGGCTAGAATCTGCATATTGCTGAATCAAGTTTCGGTAGGTGCCAGAAGCCTGTATTTAAGTCTGTGCTCCTATTCTCCTCCAATAGCAAAACACAGAAAGGTAAAGTACACACTTTCAAGCCTCCAGCTGTTTTAACATTTGGCATTTTTAAAAGCAACGGTCTGGATACAAAGAAACGAAATGTTATATCTGGCTATTTCCTAAACCCTTCCTGCACCCAGAGGGTTGAATTCTGTGCCCATTAAGATTAGTGATGTCAATCCATCATTTTGCAACTGGCATTCCCAGGTAAAAGCAATGTTTTTTTTAAATTCATTCCTGGGACGTGGGCGTCGCTGGCAAGGCCGGCATTTATTGCCCGTCCCTAATTGCCCTGGAGAAGGTGATGGTGAGCCGCCTTCTTGAACCGCAGCAGTCCGTGTGGTGAAGATGCTCTCACAGTGCTGTTAGGGAGGGAGTTCCAGGATTTTGAACCATGAAGGAACAGCCGATATATTTTCAAGGATGGTGTGTGACTTGGAGGGGAAGGCGTTCCCATGCGCCTGCTGCCCTTGTCCTTCTAGGTAGTAGAGGTCACAGGTTTGGGAGGTGCTGCCGAAGAAGCCTTGGCGAGTTGCTGAAGTGCATCTTGTAGATGGTACACACTGCAGCCACGGTACGTGGAGTGAATGTTTAAGGTGGTGGATGGGGTGCCAAGCGGGCTGCTTTGTCCTGGGTGGTGTTGAGCTTCTTGAGTGTTGTTGGAGCTGCACTCATCCAGGCAAGTGGAGAGTATTCCATCACACTCCTGACTTGTGCCTTGTAGATGGTGGAAAGGCTTCGGGGAGTCAGGAGGTGAGACACTCGCCACAGAATACCTAGCCTCTGACCTGCTCTTGTAGCCACAGTATTTATGTGGCTGGTCCAGTTAAGGTTCTGGTCAATGGTGACCCCCCAGGATGTTGACGGTGGGGTATTTGGCGATGGTAATGCCGTTGAATGTCAAGGGGCGGTGGTTAGACTCTCTCTTGTTGGAGCTGGTCAATGCCTGGCACTTGTGTGGTGCAAATGTTACTTGCCACTTATCAGCCCAAGCTGAGGGAGGGCGGTAGGTGGTAATCAGCAGGAGGTTTCCTTGCCCATGTGTGACAAGAGGCACTCCTTTCCGACTGTATACCACTGTGCCGCCACCTCTGATGGGTCTGTCCTGCTGGTGGCTGAAAGGTCTGATTCTGTGACCTCGTCATACTAGTTAGCTTGACCAGTCAGTGGGACAGCTCTCCCAATTTTAGAACAAGTCCCCAGATGTTAGTAAGGAGGACTTTGGGTGTTCCTTTGTTGTGTCTGAGGTCAATGCCAGGTGGTCTGTCTGGTAGTATACCTCTCCGTATACTACAACTGAGTGGCTTGCTAGTTAAGAGTCAACATCTAGGCAGATTTCCTTCCATAAAAGGACATTAGTGAATCAGATGGGCTTTTACAACAACCCAGTAGTTTCATGGTCACCATTACTGATACTAGCTTTTTATTCCAGATTTATTTGATTAACTAAATTTAAATTCCCCAGCTGCCGTGGTGGGATTTGAACTCGTATCTCCAGATCATTAACCCATGCCTCTGGATTACTAGTCCAGTAACATAACCACTACGTTACCATACCCGCTAACAGAATACGCTGCTAACAGTCCTTAAATCTAGTTTAAAAAGCAAATTGTTTGAATCACAGTACACGTCTATAGCTGTACTTGCATATATTAATTACATTGTCTACTAAACTTTGCATCTACATTTAGAGTTTCTTGTTCTGAAGTGAAAACAACATTGCTTTCTCATGCACAAAGTTCCAGATTTTCACTCCCTTATGCTAATTTATATAAAACAAATCCTTTTGTGTTCATCAGGTGAGCGATGTTATAGCTGGGGAATGGAGCGTTTTTCATCTCAGCATCCAGTGTCAGCACCAAGTAGCTGGGGTCAGATATACCACAATTAAACGCAGAGTAAAACTCCTCCTACTCTGCCCCAGTGATGTGCCTTAAAGGGCAGCCCCTACTGCAACCGAATGAGATTTTTGCACTTTCTACACAGCCATCTTTGTGGTCTCTTGTAGGAGGTTTGTCATTTCGTAGCGAATTATGTACAGACTTGTACCCAATTGACAGGTGACCACCTCTGCCAATCCATGTTTGTAACCAGCCATTGGGCAGGCTCACCTTCTGAATTTACCATTTCCATGGAGGAAGAGTCTGTTCTTGACTGCTTGGTTGAGATTAAGGGTTCAACATGTGGGATATCACAGTCAGAGGTTCATGCCCTGCCTGCATGATTCAGTGCTTCAATAGACGATCATTTTTCACAACCAGGGCATCCACTGATGTATTTTAATGCATCATCTCCAATTGCTTGCACCTCCGTGTGCCAGGTACCATTCCCAGTTGGTACAATAGGACAACCTGCTCCCAGGATTTCAACACTTCTGAAACCATATGCTATTACATGTGCAGCGACATAAACAACTCTCGCCCTGCTGGATACACAATTCCTTTCCCTCCTTCTTTCTAACTACACATGGAAGCATAGAATGTGTCCTACTATTAGGATCTACAATAGTCCAATATTTTTGGTAGCCATTAACATTTAGGATAATTCTATGAATCATAAACAAATGTTGAACCAGTTGTAATGATTGGATTATATGTTACAGCGAAATGTTTGCAATGGGTAAAATGCATGTGTCATATAGGTGAAGGTCAGTGACTTGTAAGTTGATAGAATAGGTCCTAGTTGGGGGGGGGAAATCAAATAGATCAAAGCTAAAATGGTAAGACTATGGGGAGAAATTCATTATAGCCCCGTTTGGGGTGCTAAAACTTCGGAAGCAGAAAAATTAATCGCCAGGCGCGAATGCTGAGAGATTCCCGCAAAATTCAGTTGTAGCGCTCCAAGAGGGAAGTGGAGCGCTAAATCAAGCGCTACCACTTCCCTTAGAGCACTAAAGGGAGTGAGAGGAACGGTATCGGTCGAGCGCTGATCAATGTTCCGTGCAGCCGACTCCCTCCCTCTCTTAAAGCGAAGGGCCAATGCACACAGCAGTTAAAGGTAAGGCTGGGGATGGGTCGGCGATGGCACCGGCGATCCACGAGGAGCAGCCCCAAGCACTCTAACAGAGTGCAGGGCTGATCAATCGCGGCAAGAATTTTTTTTTTTAAACAGCACAAAAGGGTGAGAAATTTTTTTTGGCCTACCTGACCACCAATCCCTTTAATTACCGCACCCCAAGCAGCCAGCCGAGGTCACAACGCCTCCTGCAACTGCCGTTGCTGACGCCTGGCGAAGCTGCAGGAGGCGGAAGCGAATTTAGGATCTGAGGCGGTAACGGGGCGATGCGCACCGGATGATGTCACGATCTCTGGGGCACAGGAGATCAAGCTGGTAAGTTATACTGCCGGCGCTACCCCGCCTCCATTGAATTTCGCGGGAGTCGTTTCTTTCGCTGCGCCCAGTCGATAAGTCGTTAGCGCCCCATTATCGGCCCCCGGAGGCGATAATGGGAGGCGCAAATGAAGTCAATTTCTAGCCCTATGTTTGGAAAGACCTGAATGGATGCGTGACGGGAAGTTTTTTTGTGCTGGCAGAGGGCACAATGGGATGGCAGGTTCTTGTGGTGTCTGTAATTAGTTCAATTACATACAGAGATGTTTTTAAACTAATTGAAATTCTTTAAGAGAATGATGACTATTTCCCCATTTTGTCCTTTTTGGAGATTTACAGGGATGATACCAGAAAGGCAAGGTTATACCTATCAGAGAAGAATGAACAGGCTGGGGCTCTTTTCTCTTGAAAAGAGGAGGCTGAGGGGTGACCTAATAGAGGTCTTTAAAATCATGAAAGGTTTTGATAGAGTGGATACAGAGAGAGTGTTTCCACTTGTGGGGAAGAGCAAAACTAGAGGCCATCAATATAAGATAGTCACCGAGAAATCCAATAGGGAATTCAGAAGGAACTTCTTTACCCAGAGAGTGATGAGAATGTGGAACTCGCTGCCACAGCGAGTGGTTGAAGCGAACAGTATGGATGCATTTAAGGGGCGATTAAATAAGCATCTGAGGGAGAAGGGAATAGAGGGTTATGCTGATAGAGTTAGATGAGGAAAGACAGGAGGAGGCTCGAGTGGAGCATAAACGCCGGCATGGACTGGTTGGGCCGAATGGCCTGTTTCTGTGCCGTATATCCTATGTAATCCTATGTAAATCTCATGATTCCAAAAGTGTTTACTGTTCGAGCTTGATCACAAGTCAAGCATTAGCACTAGTTCATGGAGACGCAGAAAACCTTTGATTCAAATTTGAAACAATAAAACGAATAAAATAGTTCATCTTCTACAGAGCTCAAACCTACACTTGTATTTTTGGTTTTGTGACTGACTTGCCTTGAAGCTCTTGTACCTTTTTCAAACAGGCTCCCCTGTCAATTCCATCAATTCAAAAGCCAGCCAGCTAGTCAATTGAGTACTCCGGCTGATTTCAGGACGATGCCCATTAAACAACAGATTTACTGAAATAATTTAATAATGGGTGACACTGTAAAGCTTGAATATAAAGAAAAGAAAGACTTGCATTTCTACAGCGCCTTTCACGACCACCGGACGACGTCCCAAAGCGCTTTATAGCCAATGAAGTACTTTTTGAAGCGTAGTCACTGTTGTAATGTAGGAAACGCAGCAGCCAATTTGCACACAGCAAGCTCCCACAAACAGCAATGTGATAATGACCAGATAATCTGTTTTTGTTATGCTAATTGAGGGATAAATATTGGTCAGGGTACCAGGGAGAACTCCCCTGCTCTTCTTCGAAATAGTGCCGTCGGATCTTTTACATCCACCTGTGAGAGCAGACAGGGCCTCCTTTTAATGTCTCATCCGAAAGACGGCACCTCTGCCAGTGCAGTGCTCCCTTAGTACTGCACTGGGAGTGTCAGCTTAGAATGTTGTGCTCAAGTCTCTGGAGTGGGACTTGAACCCACAACCTCTGACTCAGAGGCGAGAGTGCTGCATACTGAGCCACGGCTGATATAGGATGCCCATTTTGAACCCTTGCTATATTGTGTGAGGATCTCCTCACAATATGGGAAGGGTTCACAATGGGCATCTATGATGCACCTCATGATTACGGATTCTAGAGGGAAATAAAGTCACCCTTGACCACTCTCAGGCAACTTCTATGAGCATTGGTTCAATGACGTTTGTACAGGTCTAGAAGTAGGCTGCTGGCTTGATATTTTGGTTTAGGGTGGTGCATGACCTGAACAGACAGAAAGGGTGAGGAATAAATACTGTCTCTTCAAAAGATAAATTTTAATAACCATGGCGGATACAACACTAAGTCTTCTTAACATAGAGATATAAATTTAGTCATCAGTGACATTAGGACTAAGGCTCAGCTTCCAAGGGAGTAAGTTTGCCCAGTTCTCTTCTATGTCATAATGAGATGGGGTTCTTTTTTCATACTGCTCAATTGTAACATCTGTGCTACACTAGCCAAGAATTTCCATTGAGCTGACAAAGAATGATAGTAGGAAAGCAAGAAGTGAAAACATAAAAGCTTTAAAACCATAAAATAACCGTGAGCAATAAAGTGTTGAGTAATTAGTTGATAATTATGCCAGGTCGGATATTTTAGAATCTCACATTACAATAGATCCACTATGTAATAAAACTAAATTCCTCATCAAGTACCATTACCATGTCTGACAAGAGTCAACTTTGAGATTAAATTCCACATAGCCACATTTTTAGCTCCAGTTGCCCTCCAGTACTTCTCATTATACAGAAAGATTTGTCAATAGCCGTATATTAAAGGTTTGAATGCTCAGTCTATGATTTTAATTTCTAGTCATTTTTCTTGGTTTAAAAATAAAATATTTTCGAGTTATTAGTTGCAGCAAGTTACTGTTGAACTTGAGGACTCTACTGACAGTTACACCCAAATCAAAATTAAAATCACAATGCGTTAAGTCCTTGTCTATCCCAAGGACATTACACATGGAGAACAGTTTTAAGCTGTGTTTTACTAAGTTTATAGTACTTACCAGACCAAATTTCATGACAGCCATTAGGTGTCTCTAACGTCTCTCTAAAATCATTTGCAATACAATGTTCACAAAGTATTTAGTGGTCCTAAGCACTTAACCCTATATTCCTCTCTCCACAGATGCTGCCTGACCTACTGAGTGTATCCTGCATTTTCTGTTTTTATTTCAGATTTCCAGCATCCGTATCTGAAATAAAAACAGAAAATGCTGGATACACTCAGCATTTTCAGTTTCGGCTCTAAAATAAACTATTAAGAAAAATAACAATTTTAGCACCAAGAATGGATCTGACATTTCAGCTTATTTTAAAGAATATTCTGCTAAACTCGCCCCATTTTAGTACCATGGTCATTTGCCTTTTTATCAATCCTATTTGAGAAATTCCCTTTAACATGGGTCCGTGTCAGCACCACAGACAGCTGCCCTCGGTCAGGCCAGTTTCAGCACCGCCAACAGCTCCCACCGGTTTCCAAATTTCAGAACCTTGGACAGACAGTTCTCATTCAAAGTTTTCAGTACTGCTTATTGAGTTCTTACTTTTAAGAAGCAATCTCAACATTACCTCCAGCTTACCACTATAAAAAAAAACATTAACGCATTAAAAAAAAGACAGCGCTGTAGATTAAATCACTAAATCAGTTGACTAAGAATGAGTTTTGATGAAAGGTCATCGACCTGAAACGTTAACTCAGTTTCTCTCTCCACAGATGCTGCCTGAACTGCTGAGCGTTTCCAGCATTTTCTATTCGTATTTCAAATTTTCAGCATCAGCAGTATTTTGCTTTTGTTTTGACTAAGAATAAATGCTGGTTCGTTGAAATTCATGGTTTGTGATATCTAAAGAAAGAACCACTTAATTTAGCCTATTTAACAATACTATTACTGTCATTGGGGTCCATTTTCACTGCCTTTGCCTGGCGTTCATGGCATCAAAATGGGCTCGGAAGCCTCACCACCAGGTCAACACCAGCGATGGGGCCAGCTCCATTTTGAAAGGGACCTATCACGGGTGTCCAAAGCATCTGCCTTTTCCAGGCATTAGGCCATTTTTGGTCAGAGCCGCGCACATTTCGATCAGTTCCGAGGACGATGGAACCAAAGATGTCTGCCAAAAGCAAGTGTCGGATTATTTTAATGGGCCCCGAAGGAGCCCGCGTGCTCCTCCAGGGTCCACACAAGTAACCTGGTCCTCCCCCACCCCCTCCCCCTCCCCCTCTTGCCATGCTGGCAGCCGCCCTGGCCCCCATCTTAACGTTTCTTTGGTGCCCCGCAGTTCACCTACCAAAGTTAAGTGAAGCCATGGCCTCAAAATCACAGGGGGTCTCTTTCCCACCGGAACGGGTGGCCAACCAGCGCTCCTCCGGTTGGTCACTCAAAAGCCAAAATCGACCCCGTTAACTTTATTATTTTGGGGTCTGTCTATTTCAGTTGTCTCTTTTTTACCCATGATCATTACTTGCCCCCCCCCGCCGCCCCCCCCCCCTAATGCTGTCATCAATCTGCTCCATAGACAACTGAAAGAAAATGCATTTGTAGGAGGGGCATAAATGAGCCTTTTCACTTCAAGGGAGTAATATTAGTAATTAGCTGAAAAAGTGAAAAGCATTTAACTGCTACCTCAGGATCAAGTTCGCCCAGGTCAAGTTTGTATGGAATAAAAACAGAAAATGCTGGAAATACTCAGCAGGTCAGGCAGCATCTGTGGAGAGAGAAACTGAGTTAACGTTTCAGGTCGATGACCCTTCGTCAGAACTGGAAAAAGCTGGAGATGGAACAGGTTTTTAAGCAAGTGCAGGGGCAGGGAAAGGGGGAGGGGAGGAAAGAACAAAAGGGAAGGTCTGCGGGTATGGGTCAGATTCAGAGTAAAGTTCTCTCTGTATTTCCCCCAAAATCAACTTCAATAGACCAACTCTTGCAGTGGTCAGAATATTTTCTATACCAATCCCAAATTATGAACAAATATGTGTTGAATTGCCCCTAGTAGGAACGGAGTTGAAAGTGCTCCAATCTCACGTCATATTGGCCCTATCATCTCTACAGTCAGGAGACTTCCATTCCACCAGTCTTTATTGAGTTTGAAACCAATGTCCCAAAGGTGAAGAGACAATGTTTCCACATACTGCATCTCCATTCCTCCAGGAGATTCACATCTCTGAAGGTGGGCTGGTCTCGCCAGGTTTTTTTTTAACCCCTTGAGGTTAATGTAGTGTCCCCAACCTCAGTTAAGAAACTAGCACTACAGTTCCTCAGGTGATGACAGTTGAATTTGAACATGAGCAAAGATCAGAATGACTGGGTTGAAAGTCCAACAATCCTGCACGGAAACTACCAGTCCATCACTTTGGCAGTAATAGAAATATTGGGGGGAGGGAAATATTGGGAGTGACACAGCTATTTAAACATATTTATTTCATTTGAAGTTAAAAAGTCACTGCCAATCAGTGCTACTTTTCTGCATTCACTAACTTAAACACTACACAAACTAATTTTTAAAGGGGGAAATAATCTTTCAGATTATTATCTATGTACTTTATTGCATTTAATGCACTTCAGTTGTCTACCTCACAAAAATAATCTTATGCATTTCTAATCGGTTTCTGGGAAATTTAAACACTTTCACACCATCTATTTATTTCGCTGTCTCTCAAACGTTGACCGCATCCACCGACTCACAATGAGCAACACCTTAGGAGTTTAACTAGTATATTAATTCCGTTTAGGATTATGTGGCTATGCAGCACTTCAGAATAATTTCAAAAAAGTTTAACAGAATAATTAGTGCTACTGGGTAAAAAAAAAAGAATTTTTGAAAATAAATTTAACAGATCACATCAGTGTAAAAATATGATCTTTTAAATACCTCAAACTCCTCTTAATTTAGTGAGTGTATAATGCGTCTGCCAAGAATGAGATTCACATATCAAACAAACACGTATAACAGTTAATCTATCAACATTGTTTCACTTATTAAAGAGATCTGTTCTGCTTAGATTGAGATCTGCCCTCATTTTGCCACTGTCTGCACTGCATTCCTAGACTTTGAGAAACAAACTGGTTGCAGCTGTGAGTGTGCGCATCGCGGTATGTGTAAGGTATGCATGTTACTGTCTGCACACCTGAGTAACTGCATGATTGTGGGCTGATGTGTGCACACAGCAGTTGGCCCAGTAATCAAATATTCAACCGTATAGCAATTTTAAATCTGCTAATGAAACTGTAGACCTACATATTCGATTCTCAATAGGGAAATCTGCATTCCCTATTGCTCAGTCTTCAGAAGGCATTTGCAAGGCCATAGTCACCCACCCCCTCCACCCCCACTCCATTTTTTCTACTGAAAAATGCTGACTCATGCTGGGGTACAGTCCCACAAGTGACAAGTCATCTTTTGGCATTTTGCATTTGTGATTTTAAATAATAAGAGTCGTCAGGCTATTCAATATGGCAGAGCACCATCTGATACCTGCCGCCCCTGCCCCCTGCCACGCACGTAGATACCTTCTAGTAGATGTCACCAGTTAGCAATTCAGGGATGGGAGTCCTGGCTGATTTTACTCCTCCTTAGACCCTAACGTAATCAACAAACTCGCACAGACCAGAAATCAAACCAGGAATTGTCTGTAGGCTGACACTCCAGTGCAGCGCTGAGGGAGTGCTGCACTGTCAGAGGGGCAGTACTGAAGGAGCGCCGCACTGTCGGAGGGGCAGTACTGAGGGAGTGCTGCACTGTCGGAGGGGTAGTACTGAGGGAGTGCCGCACTGTCGGAGGGGCAGTACTGAGGGAGTGCCGCACTGTCGGAGGGGCAGTACTGAGGGAGTGCTGCACTGTGGGAGGGGCAGTACTGAGGGAGCGCCACACTGTCGGAGGGGCAGTACTGAGGGAGCGCTGCACTGTCAGAGGTGCCGTCTTTCAGATGAGACATTAAACCGAGGCCCCGTCTGCTCGCTCAGGTGGATGTAAACGATCCTATGGCACTATTTCGAAGAAGAGCAGGTGAGTTATCCCCGGTGTCCTGGCCAATATTTATCCCTCAACCAACATAACAAAAACAGATTATCTGGTCATTATCACATTCCTGTTTGTGGGAGCTTACTGTGCACAAATTGGCTGCCGCGTTTCCCACATTGCAACAGTGACTACACTCCAAAAGTACTTCATTGGCTGTGAAGCACTTTGAGACGTCCCGTGGTCGTGAAAGGCGCTATAGAAATGCAAGTCTTTCTTTTCTTTCTTTATATCTCAGTGCCATATCAAACAGTGCCTTTGCCCATTAAGTCATTGTGGGATGAGGGGTAGCATTTTTTTTAATGATAAATGTTCTGCAATGAACCTTTAAACCTTGCCTAGGTAAGTCCCATTCTTATTCTCTTAATTCTTTTGTTTAATCTCATCATTCCGTAATATATCTTTCTCCCGGACGAAATATATAAATAAGCACCCTGAATCTAACTCTTAGCAAATAAACTGATAAAATAAATTACAATCAAGGTGTCATAGGATCGTGACAGAAAACACAAACTTTGTTCTGGAGTACTGTACACAGTTTTGGTCTCCTTATCTGAGGAAGGACATACATGCCTTAGAGGCGGTGCAACGAAGGTTCACTAGATTGATCCGTGGGATGAGAGGGCTGTCCTATGAGGAGAGATTGAGTAGATTGGGCCTATACTCTCTGGAGTTTAGAAGAATGAGAGGTGATCTCATGGAAACATGTAAGATTCTGAGGGGGATTGACAGGGTAGATGCTCAGAGGTTGTTTTCCCTGGCTGGAGAGTCTAGAACTAGGGGGCATAGTCTGAGGATAAGGGGTCGGCCATTTAAGACCGAGATGAGGAAGAATTTCTTCACTCAGAGGGTTGTGAATCTTTGGAATTCTCTACCTCAAAGAGCTGTGGATGCTGAATCGTTGAGTATATTCAAGGCTGAGATTGATAGATTTTTGGACTCGAGAGGAATCAAGGGATATGGAGATCGGGCGGGAAAGTGGAGTTGAGGTCGAAGATCAGCCATCATCTTACTGAATGGCGGAGCAGGCTCAAGGGGCCGAATGGCCGACTCCTGCTCCTAATTCTTATGTTCTCTAGTTCCATCACGATCAAGCTTTGAAAAATTACAAAAACTTTCTGAAGCCATATTTGCTAAGCAAAATTTTGGCTGATTGCTGTTATATGCTTGATGTCATGATGTGGAGATGCCGGCGTTGGACTGGGGTGGACAAAAATGAGAAGTCGCACAACACCAGGTTATAGTCCAACAGATTTATTTAATTTTACAAGCTTTCGGAGCAGTTCGCTCCTTCGTCAGGTAAGTTTAGCAGTGAGAGAATCTCCCAGAATTCACAATTTAAACACAGACAAAAAATATGCGCGGTGCGTGTCATCTCAGAGGACTGCTTGTGGATGAGCTCCTGCTCAATCCGTAAAAAGCGACAGGACGGAGCAGAGTAATTGACCGGCGGGTGGGCGGGGAGGCTTCATAAACAACTAGTGCAGGCCGCAAGCCCCGAATAATAACCTGAAGGTCCCGGGTTTGCAGCTTTGGGGCTTCTCCCGGTCACAAGCCCAGGATAACGGCGGCCATCTTGATTCAGTGAGTAGCAAAGCGCATGCGCAGGCATCTTGGTCAGGATATATTTTGTCTGTGTTTAAATTGTGAATTCTGGGAGATTCTCTCACTGCTAAACTTACCTGACGAAGGAGCGAACTGCTCCGAAAGCTTGTAAAATTAAATAAATCTGTTGGACTATAACCTGGTGTTGTGCGACTTCTCATATATGCTTGATGGGAAGGGAAAGGAAGGGGTGCTGAAGGGTTTGTTTGGTGAATTTTTGCACTCATCAACGTGAGAGATATCAGTGTTCAGACACCCAGACCAGGATTCTTCTTCTGAGGCAGTGTCCCAGCGGGGTGGGAATTCCATCCACCCGTCTGACACCAGCGCAACCCTGACCGAGTTTCCTGGGTTAGGATTCATCAGGTCCAAGGGCAAGGATCGCGGCCTATAAAGCAGGGAAACGCAGGCCAGAATGGAGGGAGAAGGCTTCTCTCCCTCCATGGTAGGACCCGAGAGCTGTTACTGTTGTTTCCCAAGGCCTATCGCCATCTTGCCGGCTCCAGGAAGCAGCGGTAACACAGGCGGACAGGAAGGAAATCCACTGGGGACACAGGCTCCACATCCCACACTTTTGCATGAGGCAGGTGGGAAAGGAGCAGCCAGCTGTGGCCCCAGCAAGAGCAGAGGGACGAATTGGAAGGTTGGGGAGTAAATCAACGGTAGGCCTCACTGCCCAAGTTTCCCATCATTCTTTGCCACTCTCCCACCTGATTTTGGGCAGGATTGTGGGGAAGAATCAAGCCCCCAGTGTCATCATGAAACACTCACAGATCAGGTGCACCACAGTTAGATTCAGGGTAAAGCTCCCTCTACTCTGTCCCCTTCCAAAAATGTGCCTTACTGTTTTAAGGTATTTTTCATTTTCTCCCTTTCTCTTTTATGTTTCTTTAAATGTGATTAGTTTTTTCAAAGAAAAATCATTTATTAAACTCTGAAATAGTCTCACTAAAAACAGATTTCTAGCATTTTCTGGTTTTGTTTCAGATTTCCAACATCTGCAGTTTTATGCTTCTTGTCGCTCAAACAAAAGCTGCTTTACAACACAACTAAAATATCCTCGGACTGTTTTTTCAGCTTAATTTGTAAAACCGCTCAGCAGACTAGATTTTACTGGGGTGCTGACTGCGCTAAACTTTATTTGGTAAGGAAGAGCTGTGCGCGGTTTTTCTTGGAATATCATCATCAAGTGATGCAATTTACATCATGTGATCGTGCGTTTGTTTTCAAAGAAAGTTTGCAAAACATTTTTTCACACCAACATCATAATTTTATAGATCAAAAGAAAAATACTGCGGATGCTGGAAATTTGAAAAAAAAAACAAAGTGCTGGAAATACTGGAAGGAAAGGTTCTGATGAACGGTCATCGACCTGAAACGTTAACTCTGTTTCTCTCTCCACAGATGCTGCCTGACCTGCTGAGTATTTCCAGCATTTTCTGTTTTATTCTTATCCTTTTATAGCTGCCTCCTTAGCAGCATTACTTTTAAGAATTAAACTATGGGGAGGGAAACATAGAGAGTGTGGAGCACACAGTAGCTTCATGGAGAGACGGAATGTCAGGTTGTATCAGCTATGCCATTGAGTGGAGGAAGAAATGCCCCTGCAGCAAGAGAGCACAAAGAGACTGAAGGCTTATTCCTGGCGGCTCCTCTCACACTGCCCTGGGGCTAGGCAAGAGAGGGGCAGGTGGCCTGTGCGTTCTCTCAGCTGGAAAATGCTGCATGAGAGGTAAGGAAGGTATTTTTTTTAATGAATTTTTTTTTAAGGAATTGGTAAATTGGCAAATCTAGCTCATATCTATTTTTGTTAACGATTTATATTAAACACAGGTTTTGAGTCAATCATATTTTGTTACCGAGAAAGATAAGTCTTTTCCTGCTGTTTTTATGACCTTGAGGAGGAGCTAGATCACCTCGATTTGATTTTACAATGTCTCTAATTACAGCAGTTTGGACCTTGGAGCCTAAAGGGGCTGGCTAAGCTCCACCTTAGCAACACTACATTATAAAGCTCCTGTCCTTGTGTCAGCCATGGCTCAATGGGTAGCACTCTTGAATCTGAGTCAGAAGGTTGTGGGTTCACGTCCCACTCCAAAGACTTGAACACAAAAATCTCGGCTGACACTCCGGTGCAGAACTGAGGTGCCATCTTTCAGATGAGACGTTAAACTGACGCCTGTCTGCCCTCTCAGGTGGACATAAAAGATCCGATGGCACTATTCGAAGAGGAGCAGGGGAGTTCTCCCCGGTGTTCTGGGCCAATATTTATCCCTCAACTAACATCACTAAAAAAATGATCTAGTCATTTATCACATTGCTATTTGTGGGAGCTTGCTGTGGGCAATTGGCTGCTGCATTTCTGATATAACAACAGTGACTACACTTCAAAAGTACTTAATTGGCTGTAAAGCGCTTTGGGACGCCCTGAGGTCGTGAAAGGCGCTACAGAAACGCAAGTCATTCATTCATTAAAACAGGACGATCCTCCAATTTACCGTAAGCAACATCATAATAGATGCACTAGTTTAAATCAACTATTCAAACAGATTTACAAAAGGACATTTTTAACATTCCTTAAAGAATATGGATTGTGAAACTAGTACTGAAAATAAAAATCCCCAGTGCTATGCTACTGACACAGTAAACCCTTGGGATTTTGAGTTTAGTACTGGGTGCTTCATACATTGTTGATTAAGCTTGGTGAATTCAAACCCACAGCATTCCACTCATCACCTCCCCCTCCCTCTCCTGAAGCTGCTGACTCTTGCTGTGGTGTGGCTCCACAGGTGTTGGTAGCCCCTTGAGCACCCCACGCTGGTGCCCATTTTCCACATTTTAGCCGAGACAATTAAATCTATTTGCGCCGTGGCTCAGTGGGTAGCACTGTCGCCTTAGGGTCAGAAGGTTTGTGGGTTCAAGACCCACTCCAGAGACTTGAACACAAAAATCTAGGCTGACACTCACAGTGCAGTACTGAGGGCGTGCTGCACTGTTAGAGGTGCCGTCTTTCTGATGTCAGCCTAGATTTTTGTGCTCAAGTCTCTGAAGTGGTTCTTAGAACCTACAACCTTCTGACTCAAAGGCGAGAGTGCAACCCACTGAGCCATGGTTGACACAAGAACAGGAGCATTATAATGTAGCCAATTGCTGCCTCAGATAATTCAGCACAGACTGGGTGTTAAACCTGGAATTTCCTGCTCTCTGTGCTTAGCACCATCCCATGGTGCATCTACCCAGTACGCCATCAGGGGAATGCACCAATCTTTACTGTAATGCTCTGCTCTCTGTTTCTTCTCGGTTCTAATTTTATAGTGAAAAATAAAGCCTGCTCTTGTCACTTACAGCCTGAGCAAAACAGTGCTAATTGGAGAGAGTAATGTGGAGTTGTAGATTGCTGATATAAAAAAATAAATCCCTATGAAATGTCACAGCAAATTATTTTTTTGGGGGGTCGGGGATGTCTCAATGCTTTGGACTTATCTTTCAAACAGCATTTTAGGCACTAGTACTGATAATACAGTTGGCAGGTCACTAGTTTTCCACCTCCTGCTCAGCTTTGGCTCCAAGCAAGCCTGCTGCTCCATGTGTCTCTGGGCCTCTGCTCCTGGCTGACTCGCTGGGCAATGTCACTAGAACTGGGGTTTAGCACTTTTCACTCCCTTTGTCATGATCTCCAATGAGAGAAAGCAAGGGAATAGAAACAAAGGCCACACTAGCATCCCCAGAACAGGTAAAACATCCCGAAGTGCTTTTTGGAGGGGAATATTTTTTTTAAAATGAGCAAGGGATTAGAATCTCAACCAGAGATCAAGGCTACAAAGAATTACGATCAACACTAACTTCCTATGCTCAGTTTGATAGATTTAATTTTTGATTCAAACGCTGAGCATTGGAGTGCTGACAGGAAAGGACCAACAACAAGGGTCTATACTGATCTATACCTGGTTTCAGAACGGTCACTAACCAAGTTAATGAAATGTTTTTTCCACAGACAGGTTCCTTAACTCCTTGAAGACAACCACTAATATCATCAGCATGCATTGTTTATATTACAAGAAAAAATCAATGAATGTTCCTGGTGGCGAGATATTTAAACATCAAACCCAAAATGGGGGAGTGAATTCAAAATCCTCGTCCTTGTTTATGAATTCCCGTGATCCCATCCCACCCAACACTGGTAACCTGCCCCAGCTCACACACACTGCTCTTCCAACTCTGGCTTTCTGTGCAACCACTTCCCTTTCCACGATACTTTTTCTAAATTTATTCATTCGCGGGAAGTGGGTGTTGCTGGCAAGGCCAGCATTTATTGCCCCTTGAGAAAGTGGTGTTGAGCCGCCTTCTTGAACCGCTGCAGTCCGTGTGGTGAAGGTGCTCCCACAGTGCTGTTAGGGAGGGAGTTCCAGGATTTTGGCCGAGTGACGATAAAGGAATGGCGATATACTTCCAAGTCAGGATGGTGTGTGACTTGGAGGGGAACTTGGGAGTTCTTGGAACTGTCATAGGCAGAGCCTTCTGCCATCTGGGGCCTGCACTATAAAACCCCTCTTCCTCACCTGCAAAAGCTTCTTGGTCACCACCTCTATTCTTCGGTTACTGCTGAGAATGTTTCTCGCCACAGATGGTTACTGCTTCCATGGTGCTATATAAATATAATTTGTTAAATGGTCCCATGGCAAAGGTCACTGATGGATGAGCTCCACAGCAAAGCACCACACAAGTGCCAGGCAATGACTATCTCCAACAAGAGACAGTCTAACCACCTCCCCTTGACATCCAACGGCATTACCATCGTCGAATCCCCCACCATCAACATCCTGGGGGGTCACCATTGACCAGAAACTTAACTGGACCAACCACATAAATACTGTGGCTACATGAGCAGGTCAGAGGCTGGGTATTCTGTGGCGAGTGTCTCACCTCCCGACTCCCCAAAGCCTTTCCACCATCTACAAGGCACAAGTCAGGAGTGTGATGGAATACTCTCCACTTGCCTGGATGAGTGCAGCTCCAAACACTCAAGAAGCTCGACACCATCCAGGACAAATAAGCCCACTCAATCGGCACCCCATTCACCACCTTAAATATTCACTTCCTCCACCACCAGTGCACCGTGGTTGCAGTGTGTACCATCTACAAGATGCATGGCAGCAACTCGCCAAGGCTTCTCCAACAGCACCTCCCAAACCCGCAACCTCTACCTCATCGTCGCTGGGTCAAAGTCCTGGAACTCCCTCCCAAACAGCACTGTGGGAGTACCTTCACCACACGGACTGCAGCGGTTCAGGAAGGCAGCTCACCACCACCTTCTCAAGGGCAATTAGGGATGGGCATTAAATGCTGGCCTTGCAAGCGACGTCCACATCCCATGATTGAATAAATCTTAGATAAAATCCAGTGAGTCTTATTCATTCCTCCTCCTCCCCACGCCAGGGTCAGTGAAAGAAGGAAACACTCTATAGGTTGATAGAGAGGAGGAAATAATCATTTATTGGAAAGAAGGATAGCACAGCTCCCTTGATGGTCCAGATGTTAAATGCACTGACCAGAGGAGTACTGATTCTTACAGAAAGATACATCTGCACTTTGTGCCGGGTGAGGTGATTACAGGCATGTCAAAATGGGCTGGGGAGGGGGCGGGAGGGAGGTTAAAAAACACAACCAGTATTCCTGCTACTGATCATTAACCAGCGACACCGGCTGGAAAGTGCAAGCCTGGCTGTCGTGCTCCTTCGCAATTAAATAGCCAGCTGACACTCACATCTAGGCTCACAGGAAAAATGGCCACTTGAGCAAGATTGTGTCGTCTGGCTCCATCTGCGAAACTGTATCTCAGCAAGAGGTCAGTGCTTCAAGAGAAGAGAGGCAGGGGGGGGAAATAAAACAGCGCACAGTTCAACACTGGTACTGGCACAGGTCTGGGAACCAGCCTACCCGGACTCCTCCCACCTTCCCCCACAAACAGTTGAGCAATTGAAACATTGAATGACCTGATATGAAAGGGACAGAGTACTAACTAAAGGCGGTAAGGATAAAAAATCAAATCTATTTGCACAAAATCAGTGATATTTCCAGCATTGAAAAATCAAGGGTCAATGGACTCAAGGCAAAAGCAAAATTATTTGCTTCTTCTAATTTGTATAAGGCACGAAAAGAACCCGAAAATTGGTTAAACACTAATCAAGTCATTTTACCATCTCATGGTTTGCCAATGTCAAGGTTCTCTTTATTCAGAGCTGCAATATTGCCAAAACTGTGGGGTTTTTTTAAAATAAATAATTATTCTTTAAAGATAAATACAGTCATTAAGGAAAGAAATGTTAATATCATTGGTTGCTCTTTTCTGCTGAGTTCAGTAGAGACATTTAGACAAACTGATTTCAATTAAGAGAATAGAATTTCTGAAACTGCAGTATTAGGGCCATGGATTCTGTATTGCTTTGATTATTTTTTTTTAAACAGGGAATTTAATCAAGTTTTCATATCATTTCCATTCCATTTTCCGCACTGTTTATCATTAAGCATCCGTTGCAAGATCCTGCGCAGCACATGCTTTAGTAATGGTATATCTGGTTTTACCGTGCTGGCATTTGCTCCTTTGCATTCTGCGCACTTCCTCATCTCTTGCTTTCTCAAATATTTCTATGCGTTGGTAATTTAATAGTACAATGGTGATCATACTTCCCAGTGTGCAACCAGGACATGGAGACCTGGAGAGTCCCAGGTTTGCTTCCTGGCCTCTTCTATGTTAATTGATTTTAGCTGGCGCAGGAGAACAGGCCAGGGAGGGAAACAACCATAGTTGCTGCCCTGATTTCTTTTCACTGATCCAAACTCTGGATAGTGTGTGGCTTTGAGCATAATCAGACTCAGCTATTTTCTTCGACAGCACCTCCCAAACCCGCGACCTCTACTACCCGGAAGGACAAGGGCAGCAGACACATAGGAACACCACCACCTCCAAGTTCCCCTCCAAGTTACACACCATCCTGACTTGGAAATATATCGGCTGTTCCTTCATCGTCGCTGGGTCAAAATTCTGGAACTTCCTCCCTAACAGCACTGTGGGAGCACCTTTACCACACGGACTGCAGCGGTTCAAGAAGGCGGCTCACCACCATCTTCTCAAGGGCAATTAGGGATGGGCAATAAATGCTGGCCTTGCCAGCAACGCCCACATCCCAGGAATGAATATTAAAAAAAGCTGGAATACCCTCCACAGTTGACTAGTCCACTAACACCAAAGACCAGGGATCAAAACCTGGGACCATCCCATTTCAAATGTCTCAGTACCACACTGGGCAGAATGCTGACCAGCTAGGTCACCGGGGGAGATCTTGTAGGGTTGTTCAAATTGTCTACAGTACTGTATTTATAAGGTTAGACTGATAAATTAACCATCATCAGACTAGCACTTTCAATAATGATGATGGAGCTCTGGACTCCATCGGCACACTTAAAATGGATCAAAATACTGCTGAAGGTACTGTTGTACTGCACGTGGGGAAGTTCAGCACACTAGAAGCACGTATACAATCACTTCCACTTATATAAGCCTTTTCACATTACAAAATGTTCCTCAAGGTGCTTTACAAGGGGAGTGGTGAGCACTAGACAGGACATAGGAGAGAAGTTAGGGGAGCTAACCAAAAACACAGTAGGTGACCTGCTGAGTACTTCCAGCATTTTCTGTTTGTATTATACATATAGGAACTGCTGTGAAACTGGGAGGAGAGAAAATAGAACTATAGAACACTCAGAATTGTTTTGAGGACAGAGAGTGGTAGAAAAGGCTCAGGCAGAAAATTCCAGAGTGTAGGGCATTGGGATAGACAGTAAGCCAGAGTTAGAAGAGAGAAGATCCATGCTGTGAATAGGGCATGATTGCTGAGGTAGGATTGAACATGGTCCTGTAGAGATTTGAAGAGGACGAGGATTTTGAAATAGATACATTAGAGGATAGGGAGCCAGTGGAGGACAGGAGTAATGAATTTGTGGGCCTTTATGTGAGATAAGGCAAGTGCCACACCTGAAAAACAAATCCCTTTTTGACAGTCCATCAACTCAGTATCACCAGGTAAACTGGGAGTGACAAATTACGAAAGTGGGCCCATAATTTGCCTGTCATTACTCCACTTGTATCCTCTAACGCTAAAGAGGGTCAGGCTGCAAGTGAGCAGGAATAAGAGAATAAGAATTAGGAGCAAGAGTAGGCCAAACGGCCCTTCGAGCCTGCTCCGCCTTTCAATAAGATCATGGCTGATCTTCAACCTCAATTCCACTTTCCCTCCCGATCCCCATATCCCTTGATTCCCCTAGAGTCCAAAAAATCTATCTATCTCAGCCTTGAATATACTCAACAACTCAGCATCCACAGCCCTTTGGGGTAGAGAATTCCAAAGATTCACAACCCTCACTACCCCTTATCCTGAGACTATGCCCCCTAGTTCTAGACTCTCCAGCCAGGGGAAATGAACTCTCAGCATCTACCCTGTCAATCCCCCTCAGAATCTTATGTTTCAATGAGATCACCTCTCATTCTTCTAAACTCCAGAATGCACTGAAGCAGTCTACTCAGCTTGCATGGAAGCTACAAGATAGCAGGAGAGCGCCCCACCTCGCTTTGTTGTAATTATACTTTAAAGATTAAGACACGTTGATAACTCTGTTTAAAAAAAAGCATACAGGATCCTAGGCTTTATAACTAGAGGCATATGGGCTGGATTTTGATACTGGGGCGGGTTGGGGTCGTGTCATTCACCCGACTGCAATTAGATGTGGGAGATTGATGCGATTTTCATCTAATTGAGCAACTGAGTTCCAGCATGTGGGAACCCATGAACCAATTAATGTTTTCAGTCTGAAAGTCGCCTCTGATGATGTCATCATTACTGCTGCATTGAAGGTCTTCAGAGACTGCCTGGCCTTTGCTGTGAGAGGACCTGGATGCAAAATGAGCAGCAGCAGTCCTGAGAGAGAGAGAGAGAGAGAGGAGAGAGGAGAGAGAGGAGAGAGAGGAATGAAGAGGAGAGAGAGAGAGAGAGAGAGAGAGAGAGAGAGAGAGAGAGAGAGAGAGAGAGAGAGAGCCCTAGGTCTGCTCCCAGATATTTTTCCTCCTACTACTACTCCGTCGTAATAGTGGACCTGCAGCTGATAGTCAGCTTTCGAAATGTGTTACCGCCAGGTTTCACAATCGTGGTTCAGAACAGGCGTGCTTCACGTATAACAAGGGTTAAAATCACAAAGGCCTTTCAAAATGGCATTATAGAGCCAATTTAGTGCTTGTTAAGGGCCTTAACAGCCTATCCCGCCTCTTAAAGGCGGGACGGAGTCGGGACCAGCAGACACGATTTAATGAAAATTGCGTGGAGGCGGGATGGAGGCGGACTTGTGCCCGCCCGCCAGTTTTCCCAATTTTAACCCCCCACACGCCTCCAAACCCGCCTCCACGGGTCAATGAAAATCCAGCCCATAGAGTACAAAAGCAAGGAAATTATGCTAAACCTTTATAAATCACTGGTTATGCCTTAGCTGGAGTACTGTGTCCAATTCTGGGCACCACACTTTAGGAAGGGCATGAAGGCCTCGGAGAGGGTGCAGAGGAGATTTACTAGAATGGTACATGGGATGAGGGACCAGTTATGTGGAGACTGGAGAAGCTGGGATTCTCCTTAGAGCAGAGAAGGTTATGGGAGATTTAATAGAGGTGTTCAAAATTATGAAGGGTTTTGATAAGAGTTGATAGAGAGAAACTGTTTCCAGTGGCAGGAGGGTCGGTAACCAGAGGACACAGATTTAAGGTAATTGGCAAAAAAAGAGGGGAGAGGAGATTTTTTTTTTTTTTTTTTTACACAGCGAGTTGTTATGATCTGGAATACACTGCCAGAAAGGGTGTTGGAAGCAGATTCAATAGTAACTTTCAAAAGGGAATTGGATATATACTTGAAAAAGAAAAATTTGCAAGACTATGGGGATAATGGCAGGGGAGTGGGACTAATTGGATAGCTGTATCAAAGAGCCGGCACAGGCACGATGTTCCGAATGGTCTCCTCCTGTGCTGTAAAATTCTATGATTCTATAATTACGGATTCTTGACAATAATTCTGCTATCAATAGTCACAAATAAGGTTAAGGAAATAATTAAAAGTAGCGATGCAAGTTAATAAGGTCATAAAAAAAGCAAACAAGGCACTGAGATTCATTTCTAGAGGGGTAGAATTGAAAAGCAGTGAAGTTATGTTAAACTTGTATCGAACATTGGTTAGGCCACACTTGAAGCATGGTGAACCTTTCTGATCTCCAGATTATGAAAAGGAAATAGAGGCACTGTGGGATGCAAAAACGATTCACAGGGTTGACACTGGAACGGAGAGGATAGACTTATCAGGAAAGGCTGAACTGGCTGAGGCTATTTTCTCTAGAAATTAGAAGGCTGAGGGGTGACCTAATAGAGGTCTTTAAAATTATGAAGGGGTTTGATAAGGTAGATGTAGAGAAAATGTTTCCACTTGTGGGGGTGTCGAAAACTAGGGGCCATAAATATAAGAGTCGCCAATAAATCCAATAGGGAATTCAGGAGAAATTTCTCTACTCAAAGAGTGATCAGAACTTGATACCACATGGAGTAGTTGAGGTGAATAGCATAGATGCATTAAGGGGAAGCTAGATGAGGGAGAAAGGAATAGAAGGATATGATGATGGGGTGAGATGAAGAGGGGTGGAGGAGGCTCATGTGGAGCAGAAACACCGGCACGGACCAGTTGGGCCGAATGGCCTGTTTCTGTGATGTAGGCTCTCAATAATTCTATGAATTTGGGCTTCTTCTCTTTGGAGCAGAAACTCCAAGATGATCCAAGTGAAGTTTTCAAAACTATTAAGGAAATTTAAAAAGTTGATCTAGGAAAATTGCTCACGATGAAAGGGGTCTAAATTCTAGGGGATGCAAAACAAATGTTAGGACGTAAGAGGGGAAGTCACGTGTAATCGAGCCGTGGAATGAATTAACAGGGACGGCCACTGACACGGACGGTATAAATGAAGTAATCAGATGAGTTTGGGATTGAGAGATATGGTGAGAAAATGTGTAAATTGGGGCTAATATATCAAAAAAACAACAGGTTTGTTGGTCTTAATAATCTTTTTCTGTTCTGAAATTTTTTATACAAACTGCATGGCCTAATTTACATAATTCATATTAATTTACGTAATCTTGCATATAGTTTGCGCCAACACGTTAAAATGTGTCCAATTTCCTGACTGACTCAAGTTTCCCAGCAACAAAGCAATACAAGTGAGTAGTGGCAACATGCTTTCTGAAAACTTTCCACTATCCGCTGGCTTTACTGTCTCTCCACAAATGTCTCACAAACTTCTACCAGATACTCCGACTCACCTTAAGCAATGCCGGAAGTGCTCCACAAGGCTTTATTTTTTTAAGCTGAACATTTAACAGACAGTACCTCTAGGAACAGACTGAAAATTTTACTTTTGAGAAAAATATATATACTCTTGTACATTCCCAATAAGCATGATCCATGTTGCACACCCGCTTTGCAATTGTGATGGACCACACAAAATAACAGCATTATCACACTGCACTGCATTATGAGAAAACTTAGTAATGTTTACAATATAATGCACAGACACATTCTATTAGTTAGGAAATATGCATATAATCTGCTATCACTGATGTCAGGCGAGTGTTAATGCACAATTGAAAATGAACAATTTAAGAACATAAGAACTAGAAGCAGGAGTAGGCCCCTCGAGCCTGCTCTGCCATTCAATAAGATCATGGCTGATCTCTACAGCACTCACTGTATAAAAAGTGATGCTTCAGAACACTTCACAGGTCAGTGAATAGGAAGTGAACATCTAGCAGGAGAGTCAGTGGGGTGGGGGCCAGGGCGGGGGCAAAAGCACAGTCAAAGGGAAGTCTGGAGGCATTTGAAGGGATGAAGCTGGCAAGGTGTATAAACTATGGGAGGGGGGGCGGTAAGGAGGTCCATAGGGTGGACGCATTGCAGCTGAAGATGAAATTGTCAACTGTAGAACTGGGAACAAGAAGTAGACTGGTGTTGAGGGTATTGGAGGATGCTGCATGGCTGGAGGAGATCACAGAGGAAAGACGGGACAAGGCTGTGCAGGGATTTGAAGGGGGGGGGGAATTAGGAATCTTAATATTCTGTGGGGCACAGGAAGCTAAGCAAGGTCTTAATACAGATGAAAACATGGAGAGAATCACAAGGAGAGCATTGGAGAAATCAGCCACTGAGGTGATAAGAACATGGATTAAGGCTTCATTAGGAAGGGAATGAGGGATAACGGTGGAGGCAGGTAATTGTGCAGAGATGAAAGGAGGTAGATGGGGGAAATGGTTGGTGCATTGGGTTAAACACTGGTCTTTTGCCTCTGGGACCTAGGATGAATGTCTCCTCTGTCTATTAGTTGTAAAAAATCCCATGTTTGTAAAAATCAGTTGGGCAGTCTCAATCTACTCCCTCATGGGCACGGGACTAATCTTGACAAAAAAGTCCACAGGCCAGTTAGTATGGAAAAAAAATGTTGCACTAGTGCAATAGATGCTGCTCTTCTGAGGTTAGGGCAGAGGCACAGTGTTGAGGCAGAGTAGGGTCACCACCACCTTCTCAAGGGCAACTAGGGTTGGGCAATAAATGTTGGCCTTGCCAGCGACGCCCACATCCCAGGATCGAATTTAAAAAAAAGTTTCTGTGCTATACCTGACCTGGGAATGCTTGATTCTGATATTCCTCAGCACTGACAGTGGCAATAGCCATGGGTCAATGAAGGAGGTGGCTAGGTAGAGCTGGGTGCCATCAGCATACACATGAAAGCTTCCAGTTGGTGTGAATTCCCAGTACATATACACATGTATTCATTTGTACTTTGACATTTCAAATAATGTATTGTCATTTCCTATTTTTGTGTCACAATGCTCAAATGATTAGAGAAAGCTAGATAAAACTGAATAAACCTCTCTCTATAAAGTATAGAATTTCAAGAAGGTATTGCATAAGCAAAGCTAGTCTGTCCCCAAAAAATAAGCAGAATGCAATCTCCAGAACATGGGTAAAGAATATGGACTCCAAATAATAGATACAATTTAACTTATCCAATCACCATGGCCCCGGCTGACAGAAATTCAGAAACATGCACGCCCATTTGTTATTTTTCCATTCTACTCCCAGGTGCATGTGGATTTTTTTTGATTTTTTAAAAAGCTGTAGAGGTGCTGCTTAGGATCGTGTAGCAGTACAGACGCTAATCAATCTATGCATCTTATCTGTATGATCATGTGTCCACTGGAGTGCATGTGACTGTGTGAACATCGCAAAAAAAAATCCTATTCATCATCTCAACCTCTCTGAATGATTCCCTAAAATAGATGCAATCCCGCGTCAGCACCACCAGTAAATGCATCAGGCAATTAACCAGCTCTGTATCACTACAAGGAAAAAAACCCCACAAAAAGTCTGCAATGACATACCAAATATAATCTATAATTTATTCTAAAAAAGAAAAAAGCTACGATTGGACAAGGGTGCACTAGTGACAATTATAAAACATTTGCAAATGGCTGTCTATTTCCCGTTCAGCATGAAATTGACTGCATCATCAGTGGGGGGGGGGGGGGATTACAGCAACAACAAATAATAATTTTGGTTAGTGATTGTTTTTTATTGTATTTTTGCAAATAGTCCTCTTGACTGCAAAGGCCATCCCATTTACAGGGGGTCGGTCACAGCAAAGGATACCCTTAGCACCCGTGAAACTGACATCAGTACTTTTCAGTGTGAAATTAACATCGTTTTGATTTCTCTGTTTTTGCAATCGATCGAGAAAACTGCTGCCCATGCAATATCACAAAACATATCAATAAAAATCAAGACCAAAAATCCCCTCCTTTCCCTCCCCTCCTCCTCCCTCCCACCCTCCCCAAAAAAAGGATATGGCCATTCTGTGATCTTTTTGGCATATTTTCTTACAAAGTTGTCTTCACTGAAGAGAAAGAGAGATCTGTTTACTGTGAGGCAGTTCTGCCGGACGGGGATGGGGTTGTAGAGAGCCATGGTCCGGGCTCTCTGGGCCATCGACTGCTTGTACATCCTCTGAGGGGCTCCAGGTGGTCCGCCCTGGCGACTGCCACCGCGTCCTCCTTGACCGGCTCCATACCTGGCCGGCACCTCGTCTCCAAATCTCGCCATTCTAGAAACAGACGCCAGAGATCACCATTCAGTAGAGAAATACTGCAACTCCACATTACATCCCATCTGTTCCAGTACTGGTGCAAAAAAAAATGCAATTAGTTTAGGTTTTTTTGTTTTCACCCTGAGTTGTTTTTTTCTCAGTTTTTCATTCTCCAAAGAGGGGGGGGTCTAATTTGCAGGAACAATAAAATAAATTATTTTCTCTTCCCCTCCTTTTCCTGGCCAAAAAACAAATCAGATCTGATATTTTCTCGGTCGTTTCAGCATCTGCAGTTTTTTTTTTCTCTCTCTCCTTATTCTCCCGATCGCCTTTGCATCAACTGCATCTCAGAGCTGTCGAGTCCCAGAGTAAAAGCCACACAGCCTCCCAGGCAAACATCCACCATCTACTCATGCCTTGCAGCGGCTGCCTTCAGAATGCTGCATCGCCAAACATTTTTTTTCTTCTTCCTCCTCTCTCATCTATTCTATTAAATCAGATGAAATACTATCTGGAATGCAAGTGCCCGATCGACTGGCAGAGCGTGAGCAAATGGGGAGCATCTGATCAGATTTATACAGCCAGCCAACCCAGAGCCCACAGCATCAAAGCTGGCCACATGATTCCCAATGCCCAATGAGGGGCCAAAACCCAGATTTTATTCAAAAAAAAGCTTTGTGAGTGGAAAACCAACACATTCTCATTCCCCCTTCTAAAGGGGGAGCCCATTCCACCGGGGATTTGGATTGGGAAGGGGGTGGATTTTATGGCATCTAACCACTGGGAACATAAACAAGTGGATCAAACCCCACCTTGTCCTTTAAGAGTAGGTAATTCACTGACCCAGATTCTGCAACGACAAGAAAAGTAGTTCTAGTGCTTTGTATTAACATTTGGTTAAGATAGAGAGTTTCACTCTCTTCCCCCTTCCCTGCCCCCCCTCCCAAGTCACATAAAGTAAAACTTCACAATAGTGCCCAATCTTCTATCTACACTATATATCCTAGACCAGTACCATTCTTTAACATGATATTTCTACATCCCAGCCACTCAGGAACCACCATGTTTCATATTGTATTCGATCATCTCTTTCTTCATTTGCCCTTGTAACCTTCAGTCCCCCCATCTAACTCGATATGGTATTAATCCAGCTCTTTTTAAAAAAAGTGTTCATCTACATATGAATTGCTTTATCTGAGTCTCTATTCTACACACAATGCTGTGGTGCGATACAAGTCCTTCTAATCTCAATTATTCCTTCAGATTTGTTAATTTTATGTCTACACCCCTCTTCCAAAATAAATAATCTGCTTTCTTCCACATTATCCATTCCTTTCAGAACTTGGATTATATGCCCTTTCTTAATCTCTTCTCGTGTAAATATCTTCAGTCTTGTGAATCTTGCTGCATAATTGAGAGTTCCAATTCCTGAAGTTCCCCTTCAGCCATGGACTGTTAATGTGCCTTAACATTAGCTGACAACTTATTTTGCAAGCCCAATACCTATAAAATGTTATCAGGGAAGACCATTGAAGCAAGCAGCATTGACTAGTTTAAGGGGCAAATAGATGAATTTCTGGAGAAAATTGGGGAGTAAGCAGGATTGGCATTTGTCAAAAAGAGACAGGATCTATCACAGACTCCACCTAACCCACCAAATCTCTCTCTGCCCCCTTCCCTGTCCACTTTCCTACATTACAGCAGTGACTACACTTCAAAAGGTATTTCATTGGCTGTAAAGTGCTTTGGGACGTCCGGTGGTTATGAAAGGCACTATATAAATGCAAGTCTTTTTACTATCTCCCTGTACCCCCTCCCAAGTCACATAAAGTAAAACTTCACAATAGTGTCCAATCTGACGAAAGGTCTTCGACCTGAAACGTTAACTCTGTTTCTCTCTCCACGGATGCTGCCTGGCCTGCTGAGTTTTTCCAGCGTTTTCTGTTGTTATTTCCAATCTTATATCTACACTATATATCCTAGACCAGTACAATTCTTTGACATTATATTTCTACTTCCCAGCCACTCAGGAACCACCATGTTCCACACTGTATTCGATCATCTCAGAGGTACAATATACTTCATTGACTGTAAAGCGCTTTGAGACGTCCGGTGGTCGTGAAAGGCGCTATATAAATGCAAGTTTTTCTTTTTTTCTTTCAAAATTCCCAAATGAATAACTCCTAATCACCAGAATCCATTTTAAATATAAGAAAATAAAACATGAAATGGCAAAAGGCTAGTCAGTCCATCAAGCCCCTCCCTTCTGCGAAGCATGTACAATTTACCCTTTGATGGATTCCACACCTCCCATGTAATGTCCTGAGGGAAGACTTTTCATAAATACTCCCTGGTCACCAAAGGTTCTGAAAGAAAATTCATATCTATGGAAACTTATCCATCCTGACTCAACCCTGGCCTGAAAGCAAACAATATATAGCAGAGGACAGAAAAAATATTAAGCTTAATTCCTTCAACAGTTCGATGATAAATAGACACCTTCTTCAATTTAACTGTCATTGAAATCACTGTGAACCAAGTTTTCTATTACTTCTACCAATTAGTATTGACAGAACAACATTGGCTAGTATTTTGCTAATGCACAGGTGGCTGTTTAGTTTTCTGTCTAGTCATCAACAGAGTCTTCATAAAATGATTTAAAAAATATATATACTTTAAAATGACATGGCTAGAATTCTGATCTTACCAAAGTCAAGCACAATGTTTTTTTAAGTAAAGATAGAATGTGACAGTGTTATTTCCCCGTGGGACTCGGGTTCAAATTCAGCATTGACTGATGGGATGAAAGCCTCTCCTTTCTGCCAGGGGTCCTAAGTGAAAGGGGAAGGCATCTCTATTCAATTCCTAGCAGGCATTAACACGTTGCACAAATATATCCATAGATTGCCACTGATTGGCAGCCTCACAGAGATGGCTGTCGAAGACAGAAAAAATGTCACTACTCATAAATTGTATTCAATATGTGTTGAAAGTTATCTACTGGGTCATATGTACTCAACAAACTAGTACCAGGAAGGCACTGTTTTATTGATATACGGAAAAGGATATCTGTTCAACTGATCCCACCCATGATTAACTATTTTCTCTGTCTTAAGGGGCTTCATATTAGGCCACATTACTGTGCGCATAACATGGATTTCAAGATTTCATCAATATTAGTAATATCTGAATGGTGGTTCTGTCCCTTCAGTCCAACTGAAATTGAGTGCCAGTATGAATCAGTTGGTAGCACTCTTACTTCTGAGTCAGAAGATTGGATTCAACTTCCCACTCCAAGGCTAGAGCACTCCAGGCGGATACCTCAGTGCAGTATTGAGGAAAGGCTGCAGTATTAGAAACATAATGGCCCAGAAATTAGGCTCCCTGGCTTCCCGCGGGTGCAAGGATCGCGCGCGCACCTACCTACCGCGCCTGCCGTTGACCTCTGGGCCCACGGGGACTTCAGCTCCTGGGCCTCCTGCAGCTGCCGGCGCGCAGTGCTTGTGTATCCCAGGGGCGTAATTAGTGCGATGCGTCCCCTGGGATCACGTGGGCCATGGAGAGCCAATGGCAGCAGACCATCTTTCATTCATAGATTTGACAGGACCTGTCAAATCTATGAATTGAAATCGGCCCCAAAACAACACCTAAACTTCAAATAAAATTTTTTTTAAACCATCACATTTTTTAAATAACTAAGTTAAATAAATTAACTACTTTAAACAAAAATTTAAATTTGACAAAATTAAAATACTTTTTAACAGTGCTAAAAATAAACTTACCTTTCTTTAAAAGTATCTAAAAAAGATAAATCTGTTGAAAAAAATGTTAAATTGTAATTAATTAACCACTTACCTTGTTAAAAACGGGTCTTGCGCCTCCTTTTTAAAAGCGCAGCTTCTTCCATACTTACCTTCTCGGAGAAACCTGAAAAAAAACCTAAGTTCGCTGCGTGCGCGCAGCCTCTCCCACGCACGCGGTTCACCTCTGAACCCCTCCCTTCACGAGACCGGAAGTTCCGGTTTCCCGCACATGCGCAGTGCATGCAGGAAACCGGCACTTCAGGTGGCCTTACAGGTGAGTACACAGCGCGTACTCACCCAGCAAGTGCCTAATTTCTGGCCCAATAAGAACATAAAAATTAGGAGCAGGAGTAGGCCATACAGCCCCTCGAGCCTGCTCCGCCATTCAATAAGATCAAGGCTGATCTTCGATCTCAACTCCACTTTCCCACCCGATCCCCATATCCCTTGATTCTCCTAAAGGCCAAAAATCTATATCTCAGCCTTGCATTATACTCATCGACTCAGCATCCACAGCCCTCTGGGGCAGAGAATTCCAAAGATTCACAACCCTCTGAGTGAAGAAATTCCTCCTCATCTCAGTCCTAAATGGCCGACCCCTCATCCTGAGACTATGCCCCCTAGTTCTAGACTCTCCAGCCAGAGGAAACAACCTCTCAGCATCTACCCTGTCAATCCCCTTCAGAATTTTATATGTTTCAATGAGATCACCTCTCATTCGTCTCAACTCCAGAGACTATATGCCCAATCTACTCGCTTACTGTGAATAAGTGATGTTCTGCTGTACTTGTAACAACTTGACCTGGCAACTTTGTGAAAATCTGTTTACCTGATAGCAATTAGAATGTCCAATCAAATACTCTGATCCAAAATCCAGTTGTATGATTGGGTATTTTCAATCTGAAAGAGGAGCTCTCTGTTGTAAGATTGAGGTCTCACAGGATATATCAATTTAAGGTGAACACTGTCATAGCATTACATTTTAGTCCGTAGACATTCAAGATCACATCTACTGGTCCTCAGTCAATACCATGAAACGTCTCAATGGATGGAATCCACTGAATGAGTTTTTAGATAGCCAGCAATACTTTGCGACAGAAGAAGAGTTCATTTCACCTTAGTACTTAGCAGTTTTAAGAAGTGTCAACTTGACTCAGTTGGTAGCACTCTCACTTTTGGGTCAGAATATTGTGAGTTTCAGCCCCAATGCAGGTCCTGCGCACACAATCTAGGATGGCTCTCCAGTGCAGTATTGAGGGAGTGTTAAATTGTGAAAAGATGCCAGCCTTCGGATGAGATGTTAAGTCAACACCTCATCTGCCTGTTCGGGTAGATATTAAAGATTCCATGGCACCAAAAGCGGATTACTGGTTATTCAGTTCATTGCTTAATAAGGGCAATTATGAGGGCATGAAAGCAGAGCTAGCTAAAGTGAACTGGCAAATTAGGTTAAGGGATAGGTCAATAGAGATGCAGTGGCAGACATTTATGGGGATATTTCAGAATACACAGAATATATACATTCCAACGAGAAAGAAAAATTCCAAGGGGAGGACCCACCATCCGTGGTTAACTAAAAAAGTTAAAGATAGTATCAAACTTAAAGAAAAAGCATATAATTGCGCAAAGATGGGTGGCAGGTCAGAAGATTGGACAGAATATAAAAAACAGCAAAGAATGACTAAAAGATTAATAAGGAGAAAAATTAGAGTACGAGAGAAAACTAGCTAGAAATATAAAAACAGATAGTAAGAGTTTCTATAGATATTTAAAAAAGAAAAGAGTTAACAAAGTGAGGGTTGGTCCTATAGAAAGTGAGTCTGGGGAATTAATAATGGAAAATAAGGAGATGGCAGTTGAATTGAACAGGTATTTTGCATCGGTCTTCACTATAGAGGATACAAGTAACATCCCAGAAATAGCTGTAAATCAGGAAATGGAAGGGAGGGAGGAACGCAAGAAAATTACAATCACCAGGGAAGTGATACTGAGCAAATTGTTGGAGCTGCGGGCTGACAAGTCCCCGGGTCCTGATGGACTTCATCCTAGGGTCTTAAAAGAAGTGGCTAGTGAGATAGTTGATGCATTGATTTTAATTTTCCAAAATTCCCTAGATTTGGGGAAGGTTCCATTAGATTGGAAAATAGCGAATGTAACTCCTTTATTCAAAAAGGGAGGGAGACAGAAAGCAGAAAACTACAGGCCAGTTAGCTTAACATCTGTCATAGGGAAGATGTTAGAAGCTATTATTAAAGACGTTATAGCAGGGCACTTAGAAAAGTTCAAGGTAATCAGGCAGAGTCAACATGGTTTTGTGAAAGGGAAATCATGCTTAACCAATTTATTGGAGTTCTTTGAGGAAGTAACATGTGCTGTGGATAAAGGGGTACCGGTGGATATACTGTACTTAGATTTCCAGAAGGCATTTGATAAGGTGCCACATCAAAGGTTATTGCGGAAAATAAAAGCTCATGGTGTTGGGGGTAACATATTGGCATGGATAGAAAATTGGCTAGCTAACAGGAAACAAAGAGTAAGCATAAATGGGTCATTTTCTGGTTGGCAAGATGTAACGAGTGGTGTGCCACAGGGATCAGTGCTGGAGCCTCAACTCTTTACAATTTATATAAATGACTTGGATGAAGGGACCGAAGGTATGGTTGCTAAATTTGCTGATGACACAAAGATAGGTAGGAAAGTAAATTGTGAAGAGGACGTAAGGAGGCTACAAAGGGATATAGATAGGTTAAGTGAGTGGGCAAAGATCTGGCAAATGGAGTATAATGTGGGAAAATGTGAAATTGTCCATTTTGGCAGGAAGAATAAAAAAGCATATTATCTAAATGGTGAGAGATTGCAGAGCTCTGAGATGCAGAAGGATCTGGGTGTCCTAGTGCATGAATCGCAAAAGGTTAGTATGCAGGTACAGCAACTAATTAGGAAAGCTAATAGAATGTTATCGTTTATTTCGAGGGGAATTGAGTACAAAAGTAGGGAGGTTATGCTTCGGTTATACAGGGCATTGGTGAGACCACATCTGGAGTACTGTGTAAAGTATTGGTCTCCTTATTTAAGCAAGGATGTAAATGCATTGGAAGCAGTTCAGAGAAGGTTTACTAGACTAATACCTGGAATGGGCGGGTTGTCTTATGAGGAAAGGTTGGACAGGCTAGGCTTGTATCCGCTGGAGTTTAGAAGAGTAAGAGGTGACTTGATTAAAACATATAAGATCCTGAGGTGTCTCGACAGGGTGGATGTGGAGAGGATGTTTCCTCTTGTGGGAGAATCTAGAACTAGGGGTCACTGCTTAAAAATAAGGGGTCGCCCATTTAAGAGAGAGATGAGGAGAAATTTTTTCTCACAAAGGGTCATGAGTCTTTGGAACTCTCTTCCTCAGAGGGAGGTGGAAGCAGAGTCTTTGAATATTTTTAAGGCAGAGGTAGATAGATTCTTGATAAGCAAGGGGGTGAAAGGTTATCAGGGGTAGGCAGGAATGTGGCATAATCAGATCAGCCATGATCTTACTGAATTGCGGAGCAGGCTCGAGGGGCCGAGTGGCCTACTCCTGCTCCTAATCCGTATATACGTATGTTCGTATGCTGTTTGGGGGGGGTCTTGCTGGGCACAACTGGCAGCCATGTTTGCCTTCATAACGACAGACACTGCAGCTCAAAGTAATTTATTGTACGTGAAGTACAGAGAGACGTGGTCAAGTGCTATTTTAATGCAAATATTTCTGTTCTTGATTAATCCAAAAGGAAACCTTTTGTCCCCGGCTGACTCTTTCTGTGCTACATTTACACAGGCACTGTGGTCACTCTCCGATATCTCAACCAAGTGATCATTCTACATGTGTAAGCCTAGACAAGTTGTCTAGGTCAGCAGGTTGTTGGCGGGGGTGCGGAAGTCACGGCCAAGCCACAGCCTCTCCTTATCTCACACATACTAAAGCAGTGACATTGGATAGTGATCAGAGGTGGCAACCTTTACAGAATGTTTCCCTTCCTAGCTAGGGGCACTGATGCTAAATATGTAGCCTGCGTACCACCACTACAGCTGAAAAATCACATCCCTTAAAAACAGCTTTGTACATAAAAAATGCAATTTATGTAAAAGCAGCATAACCTTCTGATTGCCGAGATGGTTAAGGCAACACTCAATCTTGTATTAATTACATAGAATTACATAAAATGTACAGCACAGATTCGGTCCGTGCCGGTGTTTATGCTCCACACGAGCCTCATCTCACCCTGTCAACATGTCCTTCTATTCCTTTCTCCCTCGTGTACTTATCTAGCTTCCCCTTAAATGCATCTATGCTATTCGCTTCAACCACTCCCTGTGGTAGCGAGTTCCACATTCTCACCACTCTCTGGGTAAAGAAGTTTCTCCTGAATTCCTTATTGGATTTATTAGTGACTATCTTATATTTATGGCCAAAAAGAAAATACTGCAGATGCTGGAAATCTGAAATAAAAACAGAAAATGCTGGAGAAACTCAGCAGGTCAGGCAGCATCTGTGAAAAGAGAAACAGAGTTAACGTTTCAGGTCGATGACCTTTCATCAGAACTGGAAAAAAGCAGGAAATGGAACAGATATTTAAGCAAGTGTAGAGGTTGGGAAACGGGGGAGGGGATGAAAGAACAAAAGGGAAGGTCTGTGATAGGATAGAAGGCGGAAGAGGTTAAGAGACATTAATAGATATTCAAAGCAAAAGGAGATGGTAATGGGACAGGTTAAGAAACAAAGGATGGCTCTAGATGAAGTGTAAATTGCGCTGGCAGAATGAAAGACAGCTGCCATGTGGGAGAGAAGAAAATGATCTGAAATTGTTGAACTCTATGTTGAGTCCAGAAGGCTGTAAAGTGCCTAATCGAAAGATGAGGTGCTGTTCCTCGAGCTTACGCTGAGCTTCCGTGGAACAATGCAAGAGACCGAGGACGGTGAGGTCTGAGTGGGAGTGGAGCGGTGAATTAAAGTGACAGGCGACCGGAAGCTCGGGGTGCCCTTTACGGACTTAACAGAGGTGTTCCGCAAAGCGGTCACCCAATCTGCGTTTGGTCTCCCTAATGTAGAGGAGACCACATCGTGAGCAGCGAATACAGTATACTAAATTGCAAGAAGTACAAGTAAATCGCTGTTTCACCTGGAAAGGGTGTTTGGGGCCATGGACAGTGTGAAGGGGGGAGGTATAAGGGCATGTGTTGCATCTCCTGCGCTTGCACGGGAAGGTGCCGGGTAAAAGGGAAGGGGTGTTGGGGGTGATAGAGGAGTGGACTAGGGTGTCGTGGAGGGAGCGGTCCCTGCGGAATGCTGAAAGGGGAGGTGAGGGGAAGAAGCGTTTGGTGGTGGGATCACGCTGGAGGTGGCAGAAATGGCGGAGGATGATCCGTTGAATGTGGAGGCTGGTGGAGTGAAAGGTGAGGACAAGGGGAACTCTGTCGTGGTTCCGGGAGGGAGGGGCAGGGGTGAGGGCAGAAGTGCAGGAGATAGAACGGACACGGTCAAGGGCCGTGTCAACCACTGTAGAGGGGAATCCACGGTTGAGGAAAAAGGAAGACATGTCAGAAGCACTGGTATGGAAGGTGGCATCGTCAGAGCAGATGCGGCGGAGACGGAGAAACTGGGAGAATGGAATAGAGTCCTTACAGGAGGCGGGGTGGGAGGAAGTGTAGTCCAGGTAGCTGTGGGTGTCAGTGGGCTTGTAGTGAATGTTTGTCAATAACCTATCCCCAGAGATGGAGACAGAGAATTCGAGGAAGGGAAGGGAAGAGTCGGAGATGGACCATGTGAAGGTGAGAGAAGGGTGGAAATTGGAAGCAAAGTGAATGAAATGATCTAGTTCAGGGCGAGAGCAGGAAACGGCACCGATACAGTCATCAATGTACCGGAAAAAGAGGTGAGGGAGGGGACCCGAGTAGGACTGGAACAAAGAGTGTTCCACATATCCCACAAAAAGGCAGGCATAGCTAGGACCCATGCGGGTTCCCATAGCAACACCTTTGATTTGTAGGAAGTGAGTGGCGTCAAAGGAGAAGTTGTTCAACGTGAGAACAAGTTCAGCCGAGCGGAGGAGGGTGGTGGTGGATGGGGACTGGTTGGGCCTCTGTTCAAGGAAGAAGCGGAGCGCCCTCAGGCCATCCTGGTGGGGGATGGAGGTGTAGAGGGATTGTACATCCATAGTGAAAAGGAGGCGGTTGGGGCCAGGAAACTGGAAACTGTTAAAGTGGCGGAGGGCGTCGGAAGAGTCGCGGATGTAGGTGGGAAGAGACTGGACAAGGGGAGGGCCACTGTCCATGGCCCCAAACACCCCTTCCAGGTGAAACAGCGATTTACTTGTACTTCTTGCAATTTAGTATACTGTATTCGCTGCTCACGATGTGGTCTCCTCTACATTGGGGAGACTAAACGCAGGTTGGGTGACCGCTTTGCGGAACACCTCCGTTCAGTCCGTAAGGGGGACCCCGAGCTTCCGGTCGCCTGTCACTTTAATTCTCCGCTCCATTCCCACTCAGACCTCACCGTCCTCGGTCTCTTGCATTGTTCCACGGAAGCTCAGCGTAAGCTCGAGGAACAGCACCTCATCTTTCGATTAGGCACTTTACAGCCTTCTGGACTCAACATAGAGTTCAACAATTTCAGATCATAACCTCGACCCCCATCATATATATATATTTTTTTTATCCACTCTTTGTCTGTCTTTTGTTCTTCTCCCCCACATGGCAGCTGTCTTTCATTCTGCCAGCGCAATTTACACTTCATCTAGAGCCATCCTTTGTTTCTTAACCTCTCCCATTACCATCTCCTTTTGCTTTGAATATCTATTAATGTCTCTTAACCTCTTCCGCCTTCTATCCTATCACAGACCTTCCCTTTTGTTATTTCATCCCCTCCCCCCTTTCCCAGCCTCTACACTTGCTTAAAAATCTGTTCCATTTCCTGCTTTTTTCCAGTTCTGATGAAAGGTCATCGACCGGAAACGTCAACTCTGTTTCTCTCTTCATAGATGCTGCCTGACCTGCTGAGTTTCTCCAGCATTTTCTGTTTTTATTTTATATTTATGGCCCCTAGTTTTGGTCTCTCCCACAAGGGGAAACATCTCTAGGTCTACCCTATCAAACCCCTTCATAATCTTAAAGAGCTCTATTAGGTCACCCCTCAACCTTCTCT
The DNA here is from genome assembly GCA_030390025.1 of Squalus acanthias. Lineage (NCBI taxonomy): Eukaryota > Metazoa > Chordata > Chondrichthyes > Squaliformes > Squalidae > Squalus > Squalus acanthias. The sequence goes on from CM059445.1 coordinate 18,941,884, forward strand.
TTTCTAGAGAAAAGAGCCCCAGCCTGTTCAATCTTTCCTGATAGGTATAACCTCTCAGTTCAGATATCATCCTTGTAAATCTTTTTTGCACCTTCTCCAGTGCCTCGATATCCTTTTTGTAATATGGAGACCAGAATTGTTCACAATGCTCCAAGTGTGGTCTAACCAAGAAGACTTGAGTTGTCTTTTCATTTTGTGTCGACTTGCCCTCTTTATGTCTATATGTGGGAGGGTTGAAGGAAATAATTAGCACAAACCAGTTCTACCAACATGCTGTTAAGGTGGCGGCCTCGAATGTTGACTGCTGTTCCACTGTCAGACAGCATGCAGCATACTGCTGGTAGGGTGTTTTTCCATGCTCGGGGAAGCAAGCAATTCCTTCCCGTCAGTGTTGTTAGCAGACTGGCCTGAAGAAATGGTGTCCCAAAATAACAATAACTGGGATAGGAAATTTTCTATGTTTTTTTTTAAAGAAGTAATGTTTTTTTAAAGAAGTAGGGGTAGAAATTAGGTCGCGCCCCATTTGGGGCGCAAATATCGTCCGGACGCAAATATTAGCGCCTGGCGCTAATTATCGGCACTGACAAGAAACTTCACTTTTACCGCCCCGGGAGGTGAGTGGAGCGCTAAAGCAGGCGCTGCACACCTCTCTTAAGGCGCAAAGGCCGAGCAGTGAGGCGCTAACTCGGAGCGCTGGCGAAGCTCATGTAATGTCAGTCAGCAATGGAACACACACACAATGGCACGGGCCAGTTCTTAAAGGGGATGGTTAATCTTGCTTTCCATCCACATCCTGTTCATTGCTGCCTTGAATCTCGGCCTGGAGAGACTTGCACATCAAATGTGCTGGAAAGAACAATGGAAAGTACCAGGCAAAGAGCTCAGAGTGCAGCTCCCACAGTCTCTGCTAAATCGATACAAGGAATGGCAAATCAAAATGAACCTGCAAAGTGCTGCTCAGTACCCAAAACTCCTTCACACAACGTTGAATCTCTCCAGAAGTCTCTCCCTCTCTCTCTCAGAATGCATAGTTCAAAAATGCCACCAACAATAAAAGACAGGAAGAGGCCCCCTTTAAATAGCGCCCCCCCCAGCCCCACAGCGATTGATAGCGTTCCAGTCTTCTGGTCGTTGGAAGCGCCAGGCGGTAAGGCAGGGGACGCCACTCAATTTCCGCTACGGGGCGCCCCAAGGGCGTTGCACCATGGAATGACGTCACAATCTGCGCGCGCAGGTGGTCGCAGCGGTAAGTTTTAGCGCCGCCGCACAATCTCAAGTTAAGTTCTCGAGCGGCGCAAACATCGCTGCGCCCGGGCGTTAGCGGCTTTGCGCCCCATTAGCGCCCTCTTAAGGCGCTAACGGGTGGCGCAACCAAGTGAATTTTTACCCCGTAGTGTCAGCTGTGGCTCAGTGGGTAGCACACTCGCCTCTGAGTCAGAAGGTTGTGGGTTCGCGTCCCAATCCAGGGACTTGAGCACAAAAATCTAGGCTGACACTCCAGTGCAGTGCTGAGGGAGCGCCACAGTGTAGGGGGCAGTACTGAGGGAGCGGCGCACTGTCGGAGGGGCGGTACTGAGGGAGCGCCACACTGTCGGAGGGGCAGTACTGAGGGAACGCCGCACTGTCGGAGGGGCAGTACTGAGGGAGCGCCGCACTGTCGGAGGGGCACTACTGAGGGAGCGGCGCACTGTCGGAGGGGCACTACTGAGGGAGCGGCGCACTGTCGGAGGGGCAGTACTGAGGGAGCGGCGCACTGTCGGAGGGGCAATACTGAGGGAGCGGCGCACTGTCGGAAGGGCAGTACTGAGGGAGCGCCGCACTGTCGGAGGGGCAGTACTGAGGGAGCGCCGCACTGTCGGAGGGTCGGTACTGAAGGAGCGTCGCACTGTCGGAGGGGCGGTACTGAGGGAGCGCCGCACTGTCGGAGGGGGCGGTACTGAGGGAGCGGCGCACTGTCGGAGGGGGCGGTACTGAGGGAGCGGCGCACTGTCGGAGTGGCAGTACTGAGGGAGCGCTGCACTGTCGGAGGGGCGGTACTGAGGGGGCGCTGCACTGTCGGAGGTGCCGTCTTTCGGATGAGACGTTAAACCGAGGCCCCGTCTGCTCTCTCAGATGGACGTAAAAGATCCCATTGCACTATTTCGAAGAAGAGTAGGGGAGTTATCCCTGGTGTCCTGGCCAATATTTATCCCTCAACCAGCATAACCAAAACAGACTATCTGGTCATTATCACATTGCTGTTAGTGGGAGCTTGCTGTGCGCAAATTGGCTGCCGCGTTTTCTGCATTACAACAGTGACTACATTTCAAAAGTACTTCACTGGCTGTAAAGCACTTTGAGACGTTCGGTGGTTGTGAAAGGCGCTATATAAATGGAAGTCTTTCTTTTCTTTCTTACACTCACTCGTACACACACACACAGAGTAGAGAAGTATTTTCGGGCTTCAAAGAATGACTCTTAGGTGATTCTTTCCCTTTAAGATATATGAGACAATTCTATGAAAGACTTGCATTTATGTAACATTTTTATCGTGTTTCTCAAAAACATATCAATGCGCTGCACATACAATAAACTACTCCGTGACACTTCTTATAATGGAAAAAACAGCCGCCATTTCCCACACAGCAAGATCGCAGAAACTGCAATCATAGAATGGTTACAGCACAGCAGGAGGCCATTTGGCCCGTCCAGCCCGTACCATGCAACGGGGCGAATAATCAGTTAATTATCTGTTTTTCATGGAGTTGGTTCCAATATTAGGCTGATGATCCTTGTGCTGAAGTTTGAATTTCTGCAAACAATAACTTTGTTTTTTTCACAATTAAGAACAATGAGATATATATAATCACATTTCTCATGCACAGTTCTTGGTGCGAGTTAGGACACGGGCAGCAGAGTTTTGGATGAGCTCAAGTTTACGTAGGGTAGAACATGGGAGGCCAGCCAGGTGTGCGTTGGAATAGTCAAGTCCAGAGGTAACAAACGTAGAAAAAAAGTCTCAAGGCACTTCACAGAAGCATAATCAGACAAAAATCAACGCCAAATCATAGGATATACAATCCTACAAAAGTCCTGACGAAGGGTCATCGACCTGAAACATTAACTCTGTTTCTCTCTCCACAGATGCTGCCTGACCTGCTGAGTGTTTCCTGCATTTTCTGTTTGTATCCGAGATACAGTCCTACCCACTTATGTCAAACTGATTTATGTCGATATCCTGCTTATATCAACAGAAAAGTGAAGTCCCAATCCCTTCTCTGCAGAATAACAAATAATTACCTTGTACGTTTACGCCGACATGAACTCTGGCACATTTAATTCAACAATTTTTTGAAGTCCAAAACAGTGGTAATAAATGAAGGCCTTGAATAATATGTCGACAGGCCCTTATCTTCACATGTGGCACATGTCAAGGAAGTAATAAGGCATTGCCAGATGAAGACATCGTCACTTCAGTAATTAAAGATCGAGACAACAGCCAACAAGAAGCCGAGGGGCCTGAAAACAATAATAGAATCCAACAATGACAATATTCGGCATGTGACATGTGAAGAAGCATTTAGCATGTGTGAAGAATTGCAGATATTTATTGCTCAATGGGTGGTGATGGTAGCATGATCTGGAGACATGAGTTCAAATCCCACCACGGCAGCTGGGGAATTTAAATTCAGTTAATTAAATAAATCTGGAATAAAAAAGCTGGTATCAGTAATGGTGACCGTGAAACTACCGCATTGTCGTAAAAATCCATCTGGTTCACTAATGTCCTTCAGGGAAGGAAGCCTGCCATCCTTACCCGGTCTGGCCTATATGTGACTCCAGACCCACAGCAATGTGGTTGACTCTTGCAGTTCAAGAAGGCGGCTCACCACCACCTTCTCAAGGGCAATTAGGGATGGGCAATAAATGCTAGCCTTGCCAGCGACACCCACATCCCATGAACGAATCAAAAAAAATTAAGCCACTAATAGAGAAGCAGCTCAGTATGTGGATAAGCTACAAGCGAGAGAGGTAGAGCTGGGTGTTGTCAGCGTACATGTGGAATCTGAAACCATGTCTTAGGATGATGTCGTCAAGGGGAGGCATGTAGATGAGGAAGAGCAGGAAGCCAAGGATAGATACTTCAGTGTGGGGGTGGGAAAGAGAAGCCATTGCTGAAATGCTCTGGCTATGATTGGAAAGGCAAGAATATAACCACGAGAGGGCAGGCCAAATGAGCTCGACAACAGAGGCGGGGCTATGGTGAGGATGGCATGGTTGATTATGTCAAAAGCTGCAAATAGGTCGAGAAAGACGAGGAGCGATTGTGCACTACAGTCAGTCACAGAGGATATCATTTATGAATTTGATTAGAAAATTCCAAAGATTCACAACCCTCTGAGTGAAGAAATTCTTCCTCATCTCAGTCATAAAAGGCCGACCCCTTATCCTGAGACTATGCCCCCTTAGTCCTAGACTCTCCAACCAGGGGAAAACAACCACTCAGCATCTACCCTGTCAATTCCCCTCTTTAAGGTAAGTCCAACCCCAAGCCAGCAACTTGAATAGTTTCCCTGTGTTGATTATGGTTCCATGAGCACTGAGCACCGTCCAGATCCCCACCTAAGTCAGCAGGCTCCTAGACCATGGGGGGCATTGCAGCTGAACACAATCCTGTCCTCACACATCTGCTCACACACTTCCAACAAGGTGTCACTGGATACTGGATCAGCAGTTGTATTAATAGAGCATGGACTCCTGTTCAAAGGGGCCCAGTACCATCAATAGTAGAATGTGGGACTGCTGGTCAATAGGGTCCAGTACTACTGTTGGTAGAGAGTGGGAGCCCCATTCAGTGGAACTCAGTCCCATCAGCAACAGAGTGTAGAATCTCCAGTCAGCAGTGGAGTGTGGAACTCAAAGGGGCCTAAGTTCAAATCTAGGTCTCATTAAGAAAATATAAAACTACTGTAGTGAACTTTATTGGCACATAAACAAATGTGTTTTGCAAATGTTTATGAAAAATGTTTATGAACAGTTGAATAGTTCAGTATTCAATATAATGCTCATCAACATTATACTTCCAGAAAAAAGACTTGCATTTATACAGCGCCTTTTACGCCCACCGGACGTCCCAAAGCGCTTTAATTAAGTACTTTTGAAGTGTAGTCACTGTTGTAATGTAGGAAACGCGGCAGCCAATTTGCACACAGCAAGCTCCCACAAACAGCAATGTGATAATGACCAGATAATCTGTTTTAGTGATGTTGATTGAGGGATAAATATCGGCCCCAGGACACCGGGGAGAACTCCCCTGCTCTTCTTTGAAATAGTGCCCGTGGGATCTTTTACGTCCACCTGAGAGAGCAGTCGGAGTCTCGGTTTAATGCCTCAGTACTGCCCCTCCGACAGTGCAGTGCTACCTCAGTACTGTCCCTCCGACAGAGCAGCGTTCCCTCAGTACTGCCCCTCCGACAGTGCGGCGCTCCCTCATTACTGCCCCTCCGACAGTGCAACACTCCCTCAGTACTGCCCCTCCGACAATGCAGCGCTCCCTCAGTACTGCCCCTCCGACAGTGCAGCGCTCCCTCAGTTCTGCCCTTCCGACAGAGCGGCGCTTCCTCAGTACTGCCCCTCCGACAGTGCAGCACTCCCTCAGTACTGCACTGGGAGTGTCAGCCTGGTTTTTTGTGCTCAAGTCCCTGGAGTGGGACTTGAACCCACAACCTTCTGAATCAGAGGCGAGAGTGCCACCCACTGAGCCACGACTGATGCACTTAAACTGTCCTGTTACTGTGGGCCCTGCCTTTAGAAAGAAACATGAAAGATTGAAGTTGTCCAATCTTTACAAATAATGACAGCATTGATGGGCTATGTATTACCTCGAGGCCAAGTATCATTATGATGTGCAACTGCAATTAACCTTTTATCTGCAGTTCTACAAATCATATCAATTTCTAGATCTGTTTCAATTAATTTGGATTTTCTGAGGGCAATGCTACCCAAATATGCTTAGTTGCCTTCCACTTTTTTCTCCCCATCACTATTCTAACTCAAACCATTATTCATCTAATTTTCCTTCATTAAAAGTTATTAAAATCGTTAAAAGGTAAATCCATCTTTGCATCACTTGATTACGAGTTTGTCATGACGACAGTAACACGTGGCTCTTTTCCCTCAGGAAATGAAACACTCTTTAATGCAGGCCGAATATCAAAAGGTTTTTAAATTATTATATCTAATGTCTCTCCTTGGAGCTCGTAATTCCTTATTTGAAATTTATTTTGTCCTAATTTTATCCTCTCTTTTCCTGACTCATGTTGGGTAAAGTTCCAAGGAAGCCTTTGCCCAAGTGTCAAGTATCATGCCCGAGTGTTCGCTCTTCATATGGAAGTCTAGACAGTGAGGGTCAGCAGCCTATTTGAATATGGAGGGACATCTTGGCCAACTCCAATTCTATCCACATCTGATGTCCACCTGGGCACATCTTATAGCAGCAGGGTTCCACGAGCAGTGATCAGGAGCAGGAACTCGATTTAATTTTTCCTCTTCTTATCCCAAGAATGCTGAGACTAATTGTATTGTTCTCAGTATCACTCCAACTAAGAGCTGCTAATTCAGTACACATAAGGGATTGAACCTGAAGCTTTGCTAGTAGTCTTTGTTTCAATACCGTAGCAGGAAGTATACCTATCAACTGAGGGAGAAACATAAATTCATACATATTTTTTAAAAATTACAATAAATAAAACCTTGCCTCAAGACATTTCAGTAATAACAGCACAATTTGTGATGCTCAAAAGGTTCTGATGGAATCTGCACTTTCTGCAGATGACACATTCATATATTTGTACCTAGACCCATTTAATCACTCACCATGCAACACAATGTGAAAGGAACATTCTTTATTACACTATGAGTGATCTTTTACAAGAAGTTGTTACTGTACAGTAAGTGATGGAGAAGAGTTTGACTGGAAAATATTCACCGTACTGAACTATGAAATGTGAATCATGGGGAGGAGCTCCTCAATCCAGGATTACAAACCGGACTAAGAATTCTACTGGTCAGCTCACCAGGGGATGAGATACTTCCTAGCTTGAGTGAGAAGTAACGTAACTCATTAGCTTGCTCATAAAATTAGCGCACAACCATTTGAATCCTTCCCTCCAGAGGGTTGTGAATCTTTAGAATTCTCTGCCCCAGAGGGCTGTGGATGCTGAGTCTTTGAGTATATTCAAGGCTGAGATCAATAGATTTTTGGACTCTAGGGGAATCAAGGGGTATGGGGATCGGGCGGGAAAGTGGAGTTGAGGTCAAAGATCAGCCATGATCTTATTGAATGGCGGAGCAGGCTCGAGGGGCCGTATGGCCGACTCCTGCTCCTAATTCTTATGTTCTTATATTCTCCATTGTTCCCCCTCTCTAAAGCCTTGCTTCCTCAGTCTGTTCTTCCACCTCCAATCCTTCCCTTAGTTTGTCCCCTCTCTGTAAATACTTGTTCTCTCGGTCTGTTCCCTCACCTCTGATTCTTTGTTCCCTCTGCCTCACATCCTAATGTATATTTATCTTACTAGGATCCCTCACATTATTGTTCAGGTCCTGAGAACATGGCAAGCAATGGCTGACCCATGATCTTTTTGCACCTCTCTTCACGATTGATCTTGCGATCTGTTTTGATGACAGCTAGTTTCTAAATGGAGACCTGTGCATATAAAAGATTTTTTACAGCTGCCTATTCGTAAACTGTTGAGCATCATGACATCATCATAATGATAATAATGTCACTCCAGTGGAAGTTGATTGTGTCCCACTAGCATTCTGCAGAATTTCCTCTAATCACAGCCTCCTATATTACCACCAATACAACACAAAATAAAACAATTGTGAATCATAATTTATATAGAACTGCCTCTGTGTGTTTTCTGGGCCGGCACAGGAGATGTGGAATCTGATGGGAATCACAAAAATGTGACACTACTGCCATCAGGATCACAGCATTGAGTCCTTTATGAATGAAGGTAATGGTGGAAGTAGCAGGCATGCCTTCCATCAACGGTATTCTTGGCGTAAGATGTACCTATCGATACTAATGTTGTCACTGCATCTTTTAACATTCCTCCATTATTCCTAAAATCAAAACACTATCATACACATTCTGTCCCCTCCCTACATTCTCACTGTGCTGAAATTATCATAGAATTATAGAATGGTTACAGCACAGAAGGAGGCCATTCGGCCCGTCAAGCCCGTGCCGACTCTCTGCAAGAGTACTTCAGCTAGTTCCACTCCCCCGCCCTTTCCCCGTAGCTCTGCAAATTTTTTTCCTTCATGTACTTATCCAATTCCCTTTTGAAAGCCATGATTGAGTCTGCCTCCACCACCCTTTCAGGCAATGCATTCCAAATCCTCACCACTCGCTGCGTAAAAAAGTTTCCCCTCATGTCGCCTCTGGTTCTTTTGCCAATCACCTTAAATCTGTGCCCTCTAGTTATCGACTCTTCAGCCATTGGAAACAGTTTCTTTTTATTTACTCTATCTAAACCCTTCATGATTTTAAACACCTCTATCAAATCTCCTCTTAGCCCTCTCTGCTCCAAGGAGAACAAGCCCAGCTTCTCCAGTCTATCCACGTAACTGAAGTCCCTCATCCCTGGAACCATTCTAATAAATCTCTTCTGTCCCCTCTCCAAAACCTTCACGTCCTTCCTAAAGTGCGGTGCCCGGAATTGAACACAATACTCCAGCTGGGGCCGAACTGGTGTTTTATATAGGTTTAGCATAACTTCCTAGCTTTTGTACTCTATGTCTCTATTTATAAAGCCCAGCATCCCGTATGCTTTCTCAACCTGCCCTGCCACCTTCAAAAATTTGTGCACAAACACCCCCAGGTCTCTCTCTTCTTCCACCCTCTTTAAAATTGTACCATTTAGCTTGTATTGTCTCTCCTCATTCTTCCTACCAAAATGTATCATCTCACACTTTTCTGCCTTGAATTTCATCTACCATGCATCCGCCCATTCCACCAGCCTTTCTTTGCCCTCTTGAAGTCTATTACTATCTTCCACACTGTTTACTACACTTCCAAGTTTCTTGTCATCTGCAAATTTCGAAATTGTGCCCTGTATCCACAAGTCATTAATGTACATCAAAAACAGCAGTGGCCCTAGTACCGAACTCTGGAGAACACCACTGTATACCTCCCTCCAATCTGAAAAACAGCCGTTCACCACTACTCTCTGTTTTCTATCCCTTGGCCAATTTTGTATCCACGCTATTACTGGCCCTTCGGGCTTCAATTTTGCTAACAAGCCTAATCTGTGGTACTTCACCAAATGCTTTTTGAAAGTCCATATATATAACATCAACTGCACTGGCCTCATCCACCCTCTCTGTTACCTCATCAAAAAACTCAATCAAGTTAGCCAAACACGATTTTCCCTTAACAAATCCGTGCTGGCTCTCCTTTATTAGTCCATGCTTGTGCAAGTGGCTGTTAATAATCCGGGAGAAAATTGTTTCTAAAAACTTCCCCACCACCGACGTTAAACTGACTGGCCTGTAATTGCCAGGTTTATCTTTCTCCCCTTTTTTGAACAAGGGTGTAACATTTGTAATGCTCCAGTCCTCTGGCAACACCTAGTGTTGGTAATGGTGACCATGAAACTACCGGATTGTTGTAAAAACCCAACTGGTTCACTAATGGAAGGAAACCTGCTGTCCTTACCTGGTCTGGCCTATATGTGGCTCCAGACCCACAGCAATGTGGTTGACTCTTAACTGCCCCTCTGAAATGGCCACTAGCAAGGCACTCTGTCGTATCAATAAAAAGCTGCTACGATGGACTGCAGCAGTTCAAAAAGGTGGCTCACCCTCACCTTCTCAAGGGCAACAAATGCTGGCCTTGCCAGCGACGCCCACATCCCGTGAATGAATAAAAAAAGAGATTGGAAGATTGTGGCCAGCAACTCCGCAATTTCTACCCTTACATCCATCAGCAACCTAAGATGCATCCCATCAGGACTGGTTGACTTATGCACTGCCAGCCTCTCCAGTACCTCCTCTTTATCTATTTTTCTCATCCAGTATCCCGACAACCTCGTCGTTTACCGTAGCTTTGGCAAAGTCCTCTTTCTTGGTAAACACTGATGCAAAGTACTCATTTAGTACCTCAGCCATGCCTTCTGCTTCCACCAATAGATCTCCATTTTGTTCGCTAATCGGCCCCACCGCTCCTCTGACAATCCTTTTACTGCTGATATGCCTATAGAAGACCTTTAGATTCCCCTTTATGATAGCCGCCAAGAATCAGACCAAGGCTGGCTCGGCTTTCTTCTTAAGGTAGATTGGCTGAGGTCTTATCTGCTTCTCTTAACAGGCCTCATCAATTGACCTGAAACATGTGGGTCTTTGGTCTCTTGTGCCCTCTTTGGACAGGAAGCTGGCAATTTGACCTGATTCTGCTCCCCCTCTGGCAAGGCCACCCAGCAACCGCCCGCCCAAGGATGGCTTCTTAGCAGGCAACCCCATTCTGTGTACACAGGAACACAGTTTCGCCCACCATCCCACGTGCAAATACCTACTGGAAGCATCTGAAACAAGATAACGAATTACTGATTGTCCCAGATTGTTATGGATAACTTTTTTATGGCTGGCTCGTTAACTCCTGGGTGAGCTCACTAACAATCTCCTTTTTATCTCGATGGCATTAGTTGACCTCCCTCTGTCAAGGTGACAGAAAGGATGCTTGGTCTTTGGGAATTATTGCTTAAAAATCCTGCTCCTGAGTTCATATCAGGAGCATATTTCAGCTTAAACCAAAACCCTCTGCTAGCTCATATAGCCGATATCCTTAATTGTGACAAGCACGTTAAAATAAATCTCCTAAATTAGTTCCTTGACTGCACTGCCCAATCTGCGACTGAGCCATATAGACATCTTTGAGGACCAGATTGACTAGCCAATGAACATTCATTGTCTAGTCTGCCACATGAAGAATGGCCACTTGGGAGCAGTACTGGAGTACGCAAACCCAGTATCAGGGGAGAAGATAAAGGAGGGGCAAATTCTATTCACCACTCCCCTCCCAAAATTTCACCCATCACCTAGCAGATCTAGCAAAACTTTGGAGAAGGGAGCACAGCCATCAATCGACACGGCCATTCAAACATGTCTCGCTGAAATAAAAACCGTTACCATCTCCTTTTGCCTTGCACCATCATCCCTTTTGTCTTTTGGGGGAAAAATTGGGTCCCGCCCCCTTCGGGGCGCAACTTTTAGCACCCCGAAAATGTTAGCGCCCCCGTGCCGGAAATTGAATGGTAGTGCCCCAAGCAGGAGGCAGGGCATACTAGAGGCGCTCCCCCTCCCTCTTGGGGTGCTACCATTCAATATCGCGGCACTACGCGCGTCGGCAGGTAGCGCCGCAGTATTGCAGGCCTCCCTCCCCTGATTAAAGGGGAGGGACCTAGCACAGCGCGTACCGGGGCCCTGCTGGACCACCGGGGAGCGGGGGTGCCAGCAAAGATTGCGGCCAGCACCCTGCAGGATGAGGCGAGAGGGGGCAGGTGCTGGCAGGCGGCCCAGAAAAAAAATGGCCACCCGGCACCTGCCCTTTAATTATCGCCGCCGTGGCTGCAAAAACACCCCCAACCCTGTTGGACATAGCGTCCGGCGGTAGGTCAGGGGGCGCAAGCAAAGTTTGCGGCCAGGGCGCGAGCGGGGCGCTGTGCACGGCGATGACGTCATCGCCACAGGGCGCTACCAGCTACCGCCGCCACTAACCTCCCGCTGAATTTCACAGGAGGCATTAGCGGCGCCGCGCCCGGGCGCTAGTTGCTTTGCGCCCCGAACAGGAGGCGCAAAGCATCCCAATTTTTCCCCCCTTAATCTCTCCTGCCTTCCAGCCTATCACAAACCTTCTCTTTGTTCTTTCCTCCCCTTCCCCCCTCTCCCTGCCCCTACACTTGTTTAAAAATCTGTTGCATCTCTAACTTTTTCCAGTTCTGACGAAGGGTCACAGACCTGAAACGTTAATTCTGTTTCTCTCTCCACAGATGCTGCCTGACCTGCTGAGTGTTTCCAGCATTTTCTGTTTTTATTTCAGATTTCCAGCATCCGCAGTATTTTGCTATTGTATGAGTCTCGATGAATTGTTAGCTACCATCCTAACTATTGGACCAATGACTATGAACGTATTTTAATCATATTGAATTTGCTCTTGTGGTTTACCATTTTGTACTTACTTTGCACATACTTAGCATCACAAGTGACTGATCAATGCACTGGATTAGCGCACTGGCTTTTTGCCTCTGGGTCATGTCTTCAAATCCGACCTAGACTGAGGAGATGAAAGTCTCCTCTCTTTGCTACTTCTAAGATTCCAACATGGAATGAGTTTGGGTGATCTCAATTCAGTTCCTAGTGGTATTGGCCAACACAAAATTGTCATTCATTTGCAAACTCACTTAGAAAGGCCATGGGATAGCGGGTGGAAAGATTTAAATTTTATACTGGCTAGTAGGGATAGCTCTGAGGTTGGGTGAGGCACATTTTTAGGGACAGGGTAGAGGGAGCTTTTATTTGTATCTAATGCCCCTTTAAACTACAGGTAGCAAGAGACATTAGAACACAGCAACATAAAGGGTCAGGTGCGAGTGGGATCAGAGGCACAAAACCCTCCCTGGGATATGGCTCCACCAGGTGCTTCCAACATAAAAAGGGCTAGAAATTTGGTATCGCCCCGGTTGGGGCGCGAACTTTTGAAAAATAGAAAAAGTAGCGCCAGGCGCTAATGATTCTCTCCTGCCGGGAAATTCAGCTTCAGCGCTCCAAGAGGGAAGTGGAGCGCTAAATCAAGCGCTAACCACTTTTAGGGTGCTAAAGTCTGAGAGCGGGGCAGTAGCGGCATCAGAAGCTGCTTCCCTCGCTTAAAGGGAAGGGCCAATGATGGTGCACAACCTACTTGTCGGCAGTTCTGCATTGCAAGGCGACCTGGGCGACTGCCATTACAGCCCCAAACACTCTCACAAAGTGGAGGGCTTGGACATCTTGCACCAATGAAACATCAAAAACTTTGAGCAGGCACCAGACTGGTGCAAATAATAAAGGTTGGCCTACCTCAAAACCCTTCCCTTTAATTAGCACCCCCCAAGCGGCCAGCCGAGTTGACAACGCCTCCTCTTCCTGCCGTTGCTGATGCCCGGCGATACAGCAGGGAACGGGAAGCAATTTCACATCCGGGGTGATAACGGGGCACTGCGCTCTTTATGACATCACGATCTGCGAGGCGTTAGAGGCCCAGGCGGTAAGAGTTAGTGCCAGCGCTAAACCAGCACTGAAGTTCACGAGCGTCGCTGCATTCACCGCGCCCAGTCGCTAACCCCTTAGCGCTCCCCTCCCCCAGGCGCTAACGGGAGGCACTAACCAACCGAATTTCTCCCCCAAAGTGCCACTGATGTCAAAGTTAATCAGGTCAGCTATCCTGGGTGTGACTGTAAGCAAGCTGAGCTCTCAGCCCATTAGTACACTGGTACGCTTTTATCGACACCAACACCTTGGCTGCCCGTGCTTGCAAACATCACACCACCTCACCTACGCCGCAAATATGCAGTCTCCAGAGAACACAACCGCTACACCAGCAAAGACATGCCGATCCAGGCCGACTTGAACAACCTACCATCAATCCGTCTCAAATCTAGAAGGCCATTTTGGACCATCGCTGAAGCCCTTCAGTGATCTCCCCTCAGCCTTGATGACCGATGGCGAAATCCTTGGAAGAACTGCGACATACGGAACGGATTCCTTATAGAGGACCCCACAGTGCAACCTGAAGGATCAAACCTTCCTCGCAAACAGTGGACAACCATCAACCGCCTCAGAACCGGTCATGGTAGATGCTGCCACCTTCTCCATAGATGGAAGATTAAAGCATCCCCATCATGCGACTGTGGAGCTCCTAATCAGACCCTGGAGCACATCATTGAGCACTGCCCTCAGAGGAAATTCACAGGCAGCCTACAAGATATCTACGCTGTCACACCAGAAGCTTTGGCCTGGATATCTGACTTAGATATTGACATCTGATTTGCTTTGCTACTACCATACGAAAGAAGAAGCCCATTAGTACAGGTTAACAATGCTTTCACAATTACTGGCCTCTGCAGACACTTTCTGACGTGGGAGCCCGAATGGTTAAATCAATCCAAATAACAATTTCCTGCTGATATTGTGACCTTGATATTGTGGCCTCTTCCCAAGAGCAACAGCCAGGGATTTACAAGCTGCTGCCAATCTACAGAAACTTTCCTCAACAATTAACCTAAAATTGACCTCAGGTATGTGCCTATTTAGACCACTCCCACCCACACCCCCGCCATGTTAGATAGTCCATGACCAATTGCAGCAACTCCCTCAATACTGCCCCTCCAACAGTGCAGCGCTCCCTCAGTACCGCCCCTCCGACAGTGCAGCGCTCCCTCAGTACCGCCCCTCCGACAGTGCAGCACTCCCTCAGTACCGCCCCTCCGACAGTGCAGCGTTCGCTCAGTACTGCCCCTCCGACAGTGCAGCGCTCCCTCAGTACTGCCCCTCAGACAGTGCAGCACTCCCTCAGTACTGCCCCTCCAACATTGCAGCACTCCCTCAGTACTGACCCTCCGACAGTGCAGCACTCCCTCAGTACTGCCCCTCCAACATTGCAGCGCTCCCTCAGTACTGCCCCTCCAACATTGCAGCACTCCCTCAGTACTGACCCTCCGACAGTGCAGCACTCCCTCAGTACTGACCCTCCGACAGTGCAGCGCTCCCTCAGTACTGCCCCCCTGACAGTGCAGCACTCCCTCAGTACTGCCCCCCCGACAGTGCAGCGCTCCCTCAGCACTGCATTGGGAGTGTCAGCCTGGATTTTTGTGCTGGAGTCTCTGGAATGGGACTTGAGCCCACAATCTTCTGACTCAGAGGCGAGAGTGCTACCCACTGAGCCACAGCTGACACTGGTATGCAAGGCTCATCATTGAGCTATACCTGCCTTTACAATATGATTTTGGCTAGCGCCCTGCTCAGTGGAGTCTACTGTTTATCAGGCACGGAAACAAGCACTGTGTTCAGGGAGGCACCATCGAATGAAATGCTGCCGTTAAACCAATCACAACGAGCTTCAATTGCGGAGTCAATGATAGATGTGCATCTGGGAAATGTGCTGGTTAAACCTGAATCTGGGCTGACTGCAGCAGAATAAAAAAAAGAAAGCTCAAAGTAAAAATTATCAGGCATTATTCAAGAAATGAGAAAAGATACTGCATTCCCACAAGCCAATCTTGGTTTCTCAAAACAGTCGGAAAAAACCCTATAATAATTATTCTGGTCACGTAGGCTGAGTGTCAGCAAGGAGCAGCGAGAGCACCAAGGTACTTTCTATTAAGTCAAGCCTTCCTGACAGAAACAAATGCGCCTTTTTAAATAGCCAATGTGTCACTAAAATTACAGGTGTAATTTATAAATGAATCCTTAAGGATGAATGTATGGAGATTTTTTTTTAAACCTGCACAACACTTATTAGCTGCCTGCGTCACTCTGAGCATACAGTGCAATAGATTCAGAGATTTGCTGCAAGGACGAGGCATTCGAAGCGGAGCAGTGGCTCTTCATGGTAAAGGAACATCCACACGGTCCCATATTTAGGTGAAGCATGAAAGACTCGGTGCTAAAATACTGCTTCCTGCCTGTCTTGTCTGTGCGTCACTGTCTGTAATTAGAATCTGGCAGCAGACAGGAGCAACATGAGCGAGTGCTGCTACAATAGGATGTCACGTTCGAGGAGATGGTTTTAGTCTGGTTACTAGGCAAAGCCAGAAAGCATTTACCCCGCAAAAACTGCAAGCAGTAATGTATACTAAAACAACAAGATGAGAGAGATAAAAACATGCAGAGAAAGAGAGTGAGATAGAGACACAAAGAAAAACAGAAAGAGAGAGAAAACAGAGACCGAGAGCGAGATAGGGAAACAGATAGAGTGATAGGGACACAGAGAGACCGGGAGAGAGAAACAAATACAGGAGGACCCAGAGGGGGGAAAAAATCACAGAGTACGAGAGAAACACAGAGACTGAGAAACACGGAGCGAAACTGAGAAACAGAGGAGCAAAACTGACACATGGGGGTAAGTTTAACGTGCAAAATCAGGTGGGTTTGGGTCGGGCGGGACGTCAAAGTGCAAAAAATCTCAAACTCGAAACCAACCTGCCGCGAACCTGCCCACGTCCAGGAGGCAAGACACTCATTTAAATATTTTAATGGAGGCCGCGTGCTTCAGATTATAACTGTAACTCGGGCCTCGGGAAACCCGGGAGCTAAAGGGAGGCGAGGACGGCTGCATGGAAGAGGTAAGTGCTGCTTGTGGGCCAGGAGGACCAGGAATGCTTTCCCCCAGCCCCCAAGCAAACCTGTTTCTCTCTCCCCGCCATCGGACTCCCCCCGCGGTCGGACCCTCCCGTGATCGGACTCCCCCCACAATTACTGACCCTCGGCGATCACCGACGACTCCCACCACCCTGTGATCACCGAACCCCGCCCCCCCCCGTGATCACCGAACCCCCCGCGTGATCACCGAATACCCCGTGCGATCACAAACCCCCCCATCTTTGCCCCAATCTCTCTCTGAACCCCCACGATCACACCCCGACCCTCCAAACCATGCTGTACCCACCACCCCCTTGCGATCTCTACCCCGAGCAGCAGGAACTTAACTGCTCCTGCGGCTTCTTCTGGTGCGTTCCCCACACTGGTGGGTAGTATCGAGTGGTGTCCCCTGGGGGCCAGGCTTAAGACCACTGCTCTTTTTGATATATATTAATGGTCTGCTCTTGGGTATAGGGGCCATATTTTCAAAGGTTGCACATGACACAAAACTTGGAAATGTAGCAAACATTGAGGAGGATGGTAACAGACTTCAGGAGGGCATAGAATCATAGGCCTGGATATTAACAGGGGTAGGTTGCGTGGGCGGAGAGGGGGTGGGGGGATGGAGTTTCGGATGGGAAACCAGGTGCCCCCCCCCCCCCCCCCCCCCCCACCACCCCCCCACCACCACGCTGTGTCTTTACTCCTTGACAGGTTCCCCACCCGGAGTCAGTCTGATTGACAGGTTTGGCTTCCAGTTGGGCAGGGAGGACACTGGGGTAGGTCACAGGAGCAGGTAGGGATCCTGCAGCTGCTAGTGGGAGCGTGGCGGGGGAGGGGGTCTGATCCCCGACGCCAGCGGGGTAGGGGGGTCCAATACCGGGGGTGTCCAATCTCCGACCCTAGGGAGGGGGGAGGAGAAGCTGCTGATGGGGGGGGGGGGCTTTGGGGGCCGGTGGGAAGCACTCCAGCTCCTCCTGACCCACAAGCATTGTTGTGAAGGCACTTACCTTCTCTCCGAAGCTGCCGGCTTTCCCGAGGTCTGGGAAACCCGGCCAGCCCTTGTTAAACCTGCAAAGCAGGTTAAATCAGAGGCTGCCAGCCTCATTAAAATATTTAAATTGACAACCCGCCACCTGGGAGCGGGTTGGCTGCCCGCCCCATGTCCTGGCTCCGTTAAACCCGGACGTGGGCAGGTTGAGGTCGGGGTTGAGATTTTTAAAATGCTAACATCTGACATGACCCCCAACCCACCCATTTTTGGGGGTTAAAATTCACCCCAAAAAACCTTACAGCACAGAAGGGGGCCATCATCATGCCTGTGCCGGCTCTTTGAGAGAGCTGTCCAATTTAGTCCCATACCCCAGCTTTTTCCCCATAACCCTGCAAATTAGTCATCTCCAAATACATGTCCAATTGCCTTTTCAAAGTTCCCATGGAATCTGCTTCCACCACCCTTTCAGGTAGTGTGTTCCAGATCGAAACAAAAATGTGATAAAATATCTGCCCATTTTCTCTCTAGTTCTTTTGCCAATTATTTTTAATCTATGACCTCTGGTTACTGACCTACTTGCCAGAGGTAACAGTTCCTCCCTACCTGCTCTATCAATACCCCTCATGATTTTGAATACCTCTATTAGGTCTCCCCTTAACCTTCTCTGCTCGAAGGAGAACAATCCCAGCTTCTTCACATTACTGAAGTCCCGCATCCCTTGTATCATCCTCGTAAACCTAATATAACCTAAATGGTACAATTTTAAAGGGATTGCAGGAACAGAGAGACCTGGGGTTTCACGTACACAAATCTTTGAAGGTGGCAGGACAAGTTGATAATCATAGAATCATAGAAATTTGCAGCACAGAAGGAGGCCATTCGGCCCATCTTGTCCGTGCTGGCCGACAAAGAGCTATCCACCCTAATCCCACTTTCCAGCACTTGGTCCATTGCCTTGTAGGTTACGGCACTTCAAGTGCATATCCAAGTACTTTTTAAATGTGGTGAGGGTTTCTGCCTCTACCACCCTTTCAGGCAGTGAGTTCCAGACCCCCACCACCCTCTGGGTGGAAAAGGTTCTCCTCAAATCCCCTCTAAACTTCCGACCAATTACTTTAAATCTGTGCCCCCTGGTTATTGACCCTTCTGCTAAGGAAAATAGGTCCTTCCTATCCACTCCATCTCGGCCCCTCATAATTTTATACACCTCAATTAGGTCTCCCCTCAGCCTCCTCTGTTCCAAAGAAAACAACCCCAGCCTATCCTATCTTTCCTCATAGCTAAAATTCCCCAGCCCAGGCAACATCCTCATAAATCTCCTCTGCACCCCCTCTAGTGCAATCACATCCTTCCTGTAATGTGGTGACCATAACTGCACGCAGTACTCTAGCTGCAGCCTAACTAGTGTTTTATACAGTTCAAGCATAACCTCCCTGCTCTTATATTCTATGCCTCGGCTAATAAAGGCAAGTATCCCATATGCCTTCTTAACCACCTTATCTACCTGTCCTGCTAAGGCTGTTAAAAAAAAGCACACAGGATCCTTGGTTTTATAAATAGAGGCACAGACTACAAAAGCAAGGAAGTTATGCTAAACCTTTATAAAATACCGGTTAGGCCTCAAGCTGGAGTATTGTGTCCAATTCTGGGCACCGCACTTTAGGAAGGATGTCAAACCCTTGGAGAAGGTGCAGAGGAGATTTACCAGAATACTGACAGTTATGCAGAGAGACTGGAGAAGCTGGGATTGTTCTCAGAGCACAGATGGTTAAGAGGAGATTTAATAGAGGTGTTCAAAATTCTGAAGGGTTTTGATAGAGTAAATAAGGAGAAACTGTTTCCAGAAGGGTCAGTAACCAGAGGACACAGATTTAAGATAATTTGCAAAAGAACCAGAGGGAAGATGAGGAGAATTTTTTTTACGCAGCGAGTTGTTGTGATCTGGAATGCACTGCCTGAAGGGCGGTGGAAGCAGATTCAATAGTAACTTTCGAAAGGGAATTGGATAAATACTTGAAAGGGAAAAATCTGCAGGGCTATGGGGAAAGAGCAGGGGGAGTGGGACAAATTGGAGAGCTCTTTCAAAGAGCTGGCACAGGCACAATGGGCTGAATGGCCTCCTTCCATGCTGTACGATTCTATAAACAAGAGAAGTTAATTTGGCTCAACGAGCATATCCCTTTTTGACAGATCAACCCCAACCACCTTCCTTCTTCCCATAATCCTCAATCCCTTCTCTCTGCAAAAACACATCTAATTGTCCCTTAACTGCACATATTTTCCACTTCAGTGTCCTTCCCTGGTAACTGTCGACTATCTTCTCAGTGAAAATGTTACATCTGACTAGGTTTCTTACGCCTAACTGTCTCATTTTATCACAACAGCTTTGGCGCAAGGTAAAACTGAACCAGAACTCCAAGGGTGTACAGCGAGTGGGGTGGTGGCGTTTACAGCCTGCTCTATCACATCAATCTAATCGTGTTTTCAGACACAAGAAACTGTTTCTCACATTTGGAGTATCCTCAATAAACCACCTCATGCAATACAACTGTAGCATTTCAGAAACTGCCTGTGCAAACACTCGAGTCAGCAATATCTGGATATGGCAGCATGGAATGAGAAACAGTCTCTGATTCAGGCTTACAGTTATTTCTGATTTAGAATAGTGCGGATTCAGTACAAACAGTGGGAACAGCAGCAGTGAGACATGATGACTGAATTCGTGCCTCAGCTGGCTGTTTACTTTTTAAGTGTACAATGACAAAGAAGCGTGACGTTAACTGTGTACACTAGGGAGTGAGCACAGTTGTGGTGATAATGAAACTACAGAGATAACAACTTGTGTTTCGAACGTAGTAAAACGTCCCAAGGCGCTTCACAGGAGTGTTTTTAAAAAATGTTTGACACCGAGCCACATAAGCAGATATTAGGGCAGATGCGATATTAAGAGGGCATACGGGATACTTTCCTTTATTAGCCGAGGCATAGAATTTAAGAGCAGGGAGGTTATGCTTGAACTGTACAAAACACTAGTTAGGCCACAGCTAGAGTACTGCGTGAAGTTCTGGTCACCACATTACAGGAAGGATGTGATTGCACTAGAGAGGGTACAGAGGAGATTTACGAGGATGTTGCCAGGACTGGAGAATTTTAGCTATGAGGAAAGATTGGATAGGCTGGGGTTGTTTTCTTTGGAACAGAGGAGGCTGAGGGGAGACTTGATTGAGGTGTATAAAATTATGAGGGGCCGAGATAGGGTGGATAGGAAGGACCGATTTCCCTTAGCGGAGAGACCAGTAACCAGAGGGCACAGATTTAAAGTCATTGGTGGAAGGATTAGAGGGGAGTTGAGGAGTGCTTTTTTCACCCAGAGGGTGGTGGGGGTCTGGAACTCACTGCCTGAAAGGGTACAGGACAACGGACCAAGAGCTGGAAAGTGGGATTAGGCTGGATAGCTTTTTTTCAGCCGGCACAGACACGATGGGCCAAATGGCCTCCTTCTGTGCCGTAAACTCCTATGATGCCATGATTCTATGACCAAATGTGTGGTCAAAGAAGTAGGTTTTAAGAAGCATATTAAAGGAGGAGAGAGAGGTAGAGAGGCAGAGAGGTTTAGGGAGGGAATTCCAGAGCTTAGGGCCTTGGCAGCTGAAGGCACGGCTGCCAATGGTGGAGCGATGAAAATCGGGGATGCTCAAGAGGCCAGAATTAGAGGAACGCAGATATCTCGGGGGGTTTGTGGGGCTGGAGGAGATTACAAAGATAGGGAGGGGTGAGGCCATGGAGGGCTTTGAAAACAAAGATGAGAATTTTGAAATTGAGGCGTTGCTTAACTGGGAGCCAATGTAGGTCAGCGAGCACAGTGGTGATGGGTGAGCGGGACTTGGTGCGAGTTAGGACACAGGCAGCTGAGTTTTGGATGACCTCAAGTTTACGTAGGGTAGAATGCACAGAATGATCTATGACATAGAGCGAAGGGGAAGAGATGGACAGACACACAACACAGTGATACATGAGAGACAGATAGAGAGAGATGGACATACATGCAACACAGACTGATGTGCAACAGACCAAGAGAAAGAGAGCACAGACATGCAACTTGGAATGATGCATGACAGAGAGCGACATGCAACACAGAATGTGACAGAGAGCGGGAGCGAGACTGACACACACGCAACATTGTCTGACATGTGACAGACACACACAGGAGAGAGAAAGAGGGAGGGACACAACACAGAATGATGCGTGACAGACAGAGAAAGAGGGAGAGATGGACAGATACACAACACAGAATGATATTTGACAGACAGAGAGACAACACAGAATGATTTGTGACAGGCAGAGAGAGATGGAAAGGCAAGCAACATAGAATGGCAAGAAAATGAGAGAGGAACACACAACAGAAAGCGATGTCAACAGAGACAGACATACAACTCAGCATGAATGTGTGTGACAACGAAAGAGAGAGAAAAACAAACAGGGCACAGAATAATTGAGTGAGAGAGATAGGGACAGACACATACACAAACACAGAATAGAGACACAGAACCAGTGAGTGTGTGTGTGTGAGAGAAAGACAGATATAGAATGTGCGCAGGAAACAGACAGAGACGCACACAGGATCAGAGAGGCAGAAACAGAGAAAGACAGGATGAGTACGTGTACGAGACAGATAGACAGAGACAGAATTGAGTGCACACAACACAGAGACAGGATGAGTTTGTGTGTGTGTGAGAGAGAGAGAAAGAAAGAGACAGTGGGAAGTTAAAATCGCTCAGGTTACTTACCCACCCAGGAGCCACCATGAGCCAATCTATCGCAATTTTAATCTGCTCAATTTAGCAGGCGGCAAGGGCACCTGCCCAAAGCCAACAGGGTCCTTTAAGATCTGTATGTTGGGTCCCGATGACGTGTTGAGGAACCAACTGCGATTTTAACTCGGCAGCCTGGATGGCCAGGCCCGGTGAGTCTTCTGCCAGGCCAACCTGGCGGGGAACCAGTCATGGCCAGAAGAGGCCTAAAAAGGTAAGTTTAACTTTCTTTAAGGGGGCCAGAAAGAGCAGGAGTGCTCCTCAAGGAGAGCCCACAAGGAAAGCTTGGGCCTTCCCTGCTGCAGACTCAAATGAGGCCCGGGAGTTAAAATACATTGCAATTCATTTCTGGAGCAGCAGATGAGTTTCTAACTCACGCCCACCCAAAACTGGCCCGGAGTTAAAATCTGGGCCACAGACTTAGCATATGGGAGACACATGCAAGAGGTGATTTTAGTTTCTCTAATGGCCCCATTTTTTGGAGGGAACAGGGCAGTAGTGAGACTAAAATTGGAAGAAATCATTTACGGCCAACGCTTCCTCGCACAAAAATAGGCAGCCGTAAACAGGCAGAAACCTCATTACTATAAGCAAATCGGAATCCTATGATCTAGGACGCAATGCAATTATTAAGTAAAAACGTGTGGTGCCGTCTCTGCAACAGACTGTGGCCAAAACTGCGACCCTCCTTAAAAAGGGACTGCTGGAGGCTGCTCAGAAAACGACAAAGGTAAGTTTGGTGGAGGATATTTTGGGGTGCCAGGAGGATTATGATTGTTCTTCCTGTGCCTCCACAAAAAACCCTCCCGTCTGCGTCCTCACACTCTACCACCCCCCCATCCCCCGCCACCCGCCCTTATGATGAACTGCCAGCTTGTCTCCATGGGTGGGTTGCCGGATTGCACACCTACCCCTGCCCTGGATGGATAAGCTGTCTCTCAACACTTGTTTAGCACTAGCAGTTTACCAATTCTATTTAAATGAGGACTGACCATAAAAATAGTTGGGCCCGCAGCAAGTTTCATCAGTGGGTGGTGGGCAGAGTTATAAACGCTCCACATCAAAATCACCCCCAGACAATGAGCGTGTTTAACAGAGAAACACACACACAAAACATAGAATGAGAGTACGTAACAGAAACATGCACTGATCCTGTGTCTGTCCGTCTTTCTCTCTGACACACTATTTCTGTCTCACACACTCATTCTGTCTCCTTGTATGTGAGAGAGAGACAACAACTTGCATTTATATAGCGCCTTTAAAGTCATAAAACGTCTCAAGGCAATTCACAGGAGTGTTATCAAACACTATACAACGAGCCACATAGGGAGTGTAGGCTTCGCAATATCTCCCAGAAACTCGAACAGAACCCTAAGTGAAGTGATTTGAGGTAAAAACCTCAGTTTTGGACATTTTAAAAGATCAGGGAAGAAAAAACCTGAGGAAAATTACTTTTTGAATCTTACTGTTGGGAAAGACACCTTTCACAGACACCGACAGGCTGCGAAGGGGCGTGGCCAGGCAGTGGACAGCTTTGGGTATTGGGGCCCAATCAAGCTGTCTGGGAATGTGTTTGCACTGCCTTCCTACCAAGGAGGAAGAGACAAACCCAAAGCCTCACACACATCGAAATATGAATAATCCAAGACCTCTTTTGAAATTCCCAGGCCCAAACAGGATACCAGAAGCCTGAAATCAATAAAACATTTAGTACCCCGATTTACTTCATCAAAAACCAATCAACCAGGTATCCACAGGACAGATTTAAAGCCCGCCAAAAACCTAGGAAAATGGGGACAAGATTTGGCGCGCAGATAAAGGCCTTGCCTAAATCGGAAGCTATCAGGACATGTTTAACACCAAGTTAAAGCAATCGAAACTACACAAGCCCGCTAAAACTAAGACAATAGAATAAACAGGGCTCATTTGAAATCTAAAGGAAACCGTTTTAGTAAGGGGTTTTGGGCGCAAAAAGGACAAAGGGGCTGAACAAGTATAATTGGGGGCCTAATGTCCCAAGACTCTCTCTCTCTGGACTCTCTGACAACGCTCTCAAACGCTCGCACAGCTCTCTCTCTCAGCTCTGCTCCAGCAAAGACACCACAAGCCACGAGGAGGAGGAGGAAAGAAGGCCAACAACTTCACAAATAGACCAACACACAAGAAGAAACCAGAGCGACTGCCTCAGTGACCATCGGACACCTCGCGGCAACAAGGGCCTTACGAAACCTTTTACTCAAAAGACTCTAAACCCTAACTCTCAACTGTCAAGGATTCGTTCGGTGAGCATTATCCCTGATCTGAAACCAAAACCTAGCTAGATAGTGGGATTTTTGGGAGGGATAAGGTTTTTTTTGTATATTGTCATTCTCCCTTGCCTGTACCGTGTGTTCCCCAACCTGTGTTTAAGTATTAAGTGTGTTTTAAGTTTGTTACCTTTTTCTTTTAATAAAGTTAGAATTCTTTCATCAGAACCTGTTGTCTACTGCATCTTTGTTCACAACCCCTAAATAAGTCCAAAGTCTAGGAACCAGGGGCGTGGGAGCGATTCGAACCGCTCACTGAGTCAGAGGTGAAGGCTGACCCCATTACCACCCCCTACAGGAGATATTAGGACAGATGACCAAAAGCTTGGTCAAAGAGGTAGGTATTAAGGAGCGTCTTAAAAGGAGGAGGGAGAGATAGAGAGGCCGAGAGGTTTAGGCAGGGAATTCCAGAGCTTAGGGCCCAGGCAGCTGAAGGCACGGCCGCCAATGGTGGAGCGATTAAAATCAGAGATGCTCAAGACGCCAGAATTGGAGGAGCGCGGAGATCTCGGAGGGTTGTAGGGCTGGAGGATAAGGCCCCGAAATTTACAGGAAGGGTGCAGGTGAGGCCAAAAAAGCTGCCACGGATGGAGTCGTGGAGGTCCCACCGATCTTAACAGCAGGACCTCATTAACATTTTTTAGCTCCGTCTCCCGCCCAGCACATGCACAGTCTGGCTGATGGGCAGGAGGGAACTCCAGCGGCAGCAGGCCACAGCCGCAGCCGCAGACAGACCCTTGGCGATGGTCCCCTGCTATCGGGAGGGGGGGAGAGGCCCGCGATCGGGAGGGGGGGAGGCACCTGCTCCTCCTGGCCCACAAGGAGCACTGAAAGAGGCACTGATCTTGTGGAGCCGGCAGCTCTCGCCTCCCTTTCACTGCCCCTGGGAAACCCGCACAGCAGCAGTAAATTTCAAATCGGGCCCCCAATTGCACTGCGGGAACCCGATTTAAATGTGTTAATTAAGCATCCCGTCTCTCCATGGCAGGACACTCGGACATCCCGAGAGACGTGTGTGTGTGTGCGTGCGCGCGTGTGCGTGTGCGTGTGCGTGTGCGTGCGCACGTGAGAGAGAGAGAGAGAGACATTGCAGATTAAGTGTATTTGGGGGAAGAGAACAAGAGGGGGAAAAAAGCAAAAAGATGGAGGAAAAGACAGTCCTTACCATGGGGCTGTCACTTCTCCAGCCACTGGCAGCTGCCATTGTCTGTACTGAGAAACAGTAATTTTCCAGTTACTTGTGATGCAAACGAAACTTGCAGCAGGTTGGAAACAAAAGACAGAGAGTGAGAAGTCTCGTATATGCTTAGAACATGGCCTTGTCATAACCAACACCTTGTTCCGTCAGAGAGACAAGTACAAGATTTCATGGCAGCACCCTCGCTCCAAGCACTGGCATCTGCTGGACTACGTCATCGTCCGAGCAAGGGACCGCAAGGACATCCACATCACCCGCGCCATGACAGGAGCCGACAACTGCTGGACAGACCACCGCCTAATCCGCTCTGTCATCTCCATCAATGTAACCCCAAAACAGCGACGGCAACAGAAACAATGCCGCAGGAAAATCAACGCTGGAGCACTCAAAGACCCCGCTAAGAAAGCCCTATTCAGCCTGCGCCTCACAAACAACCTGACGACTCCCAGTGATGCAGAGACACAGAGTGCCCACAGCGCCTGGTCTGCACTCAAGGCCTCCATAATCAGCACCTGTGAAGAGACGCTCGGTCACTCGACCAGGAAACACCAAGACTGGTTCGACGAGAACGACCAGGAGATCCAGGAGCTAATAAGCCGCAAAGCATTCCTGATCTGGAAACAGCAACAGAACTCGAGCGCAAGAAAGCAGCTCTACAGACGCCTGAAGGCCGAGGTCCAACAAAAAACTCGCGACCTAAAGAACAGATGGTGGGTGGAGAAAGCGCAGGAGATCCAGCAGCTAGCCGACAACCACGACGTGCATGGATTCTTTAGCGCAGTCAAGACCATCTGCGGCCCAAGCACCCAAGGCCCTACCCCACTGCGGGCCAAGAACGGAGAGGTACTCATCAAGGACAGAGAGGCAGTCAGTGCCCGGTGGAAGGAGCATTTCAAAGACCTCCTTAACCAAGACTCTGTCTTCGACACGAGTGTCCTCAACTCCATCCCGCAGCATGCTACCCGCCACCATCTCAGCACAACCCCAGCCCGGCATGAGGTTGAAAAGGCCATCCGACAACTGAAGAACAACAAGGCCTCAGGAGCAGATGGAATCCCCGCCGAGGCACTAAAGCATGGCGGAGAAGCACTACTGGCGCGAATTCATGAACTTATTTCTCTTATCTGGAAGGAGGACAGCATGACAGGGGATCTCAGAGACCATCTTGTGACCATCTTCAAGAAAGGTGACAAGTCCGATTGCGGTAATTACAGAGGAGTTTCCCTGCTGTCTGCCACAGGGAAAGTCATCGCAAGAATCCTCCTCAATTGCCTTCTCCCAATGGCCGAAGAGCTCCTCCCAGAGTCGCAATGCAGATTCCGCCCACTAAGGGGCACAATGGACATGATCTTCACCGCACGTCAATTACAAGAGAAATGCAGGAAACAGCACCAACGCTGTACATGGCCTTCTTTGATCTCACAAAGGCCTTCGACACTGTCAACCATGAGGGATTATGGAGTGTCCTCCTCAAATTCGGCTGCCCTCAAAAGTTTGTCACCATCCTCCGCCTGCTTCACGACGACATGCAAGCCGTGATCCTGACCAACGGTTCCACCACAGACCCAATTCATGTACGAACCGGGGTCAAGCAAGGCTGTGTTATCGCACCAACGCTCTTCTCGATCTTCCTTGCTGCAATGCTCCATCTCACCCTCCGTAAGCCCCCCACTGGAGTGGAGCTAATTTACAGAACAAACGGGAAACTGTTCAACCTCCGTCGCCTCCAGTCCAGATCCAAGGTCGTCCCATCCTCTGTCGTCGAATTACAGTATGCAGACGATGCTTGCGTCTGCGCTCACTCGAAGGTCGAACTCCAAACCATCGTCAACACTTTCACCGAAACGTACGAGAGCATGGGCCTTACACTAAACATCCGTAAGACAAAGGTCCTCTACCAACCTGCCCCCGCCACACAGTACTGCCCCCCGATTATCAAAATCCATGACAAGGCCTTGGACAACGTGGACCACTTTCCATACCTCGGGAGCCTACTGTCAACAAGGGCAGACGTCGATGACGAAGTCCAACACCGCCTTCAGTGTGCCAGTGCAGCCTTCGGTCGCCTGAGGAAGACCAGGACCTCAAACCCGGCACTAAGCTTATGGTCTACAGAGCAGCAGTGATACCCGCCCTGCTGTATGCCTCAGAGGCATGGACCATGTCCAGCAGGCACCTCAAAGCACTGGAGAGGTACCACCAACGCTGCCTCCGCAAAATCCTGCAAAAATCCATCGGCAGGATAGGCGCACCAACGTCAGTGTTCTCGCTCAGGCCAACATCCCCAGCATCGAAGCTTTGACCACGCTCGATCAGCTCCGATGGCGGGTCACATTGTCCACATGCCCAATACGAGACTCCCGAAACAAGCGCTCTACTCGGAGTTCCGGCACGGCAAGAGAGCCCCAGGTGGGCAGAGGAAACGCTTCAAGGACACCCTCAAAGCCTCCTTGAAAAAGTGTAACATCCCCACCGACACCTGGGAATCCCTGGCCCAAGACCGCACAAAGTGGAGGAGAAGCATCCGGGAAGGCGGCGAACACCTCGAGTCTCTTCGCCAGGAGCAAGCGAAAGCCAAGCGCAGGCAGCGCAAGGAGCGCACGTCAACCCAAGCACCCCACCCACCCGTTCAACCACCGTCTGCCCCACCTGTGACAGAGACTGTAGGTCCCGCATTGGACTCATCAGTCACCTGCGAACTCATTTTTAATGTGGAAGCAAGTCATCCTCGGTTCCGAGGGATTGCCTAAGAAGAAGATATTAGCCAATTCCTACAGAAACTAGGCACCTTGCGCCTGACGTGGAATGTCAAAACAGATTCGTAGTAAACAGAAATGTTTTCCGTGAATTTACTGGCAGTACCGCTGTCCCTGCATCCCTGTGCTTTCAGTAATTTTGCTCAGGCTTTACTAGGTCATCGACTAAACATAGCACCCGTGTGATGCAGTTGGTCGGTGCTTATTTTGACAGCTTAAACAGACAAAAATACCTCAGGCTGCAGTTTCAGCAGCATCTGAGATCCACAAGATGCAATGAAGTGCACTGACTTTTGCTATGTAGATCAATGTGGCAACCATTTTGCACACAGCAAAATCCCATAAATAGCAATGAGATTAATTACCAATTCGGAACAGGAGGAGGCCATTCACCCCCCCAAGCCTGCTGCGCTATTCAATTAGATCATGGCTGATCCGTACCTCAGCTCCATATCCCTTGAAACCCTTACCTAACAAAAATCTATCGCTCTCAGTCTTGAAAATTTCAATTGCCGCCCCCAGCATCCACAGCCTTTTTGAGGAAGAGAATTCCAAATTTCCACTACCCTTTGTGTGGAAAAGTTTTTCCTGATTTCCCTCTTAAATGGCCTAGCTCTAATTTTTAAGATTATGTCCACTTCTGCTTGATTCCTTTATCAGAGGAAATAGTTTCTCTGTATCTACCCTGTATCGAATCCTTTTAACATTTCAAACATCTCAGTCAGTTCACTCCTCAATCTTCTAAAGGGAATATAAGCCAAGTCTATGTAACCTGTCCTCATAATTTAACCCTTTTAGGCCCGGTTTCATTCTGGTGAGGTGCAGTGCCCAGAACTGAACGCAGTGTTCCAGATGAGATCTGGCCAAGTCTCTGTATAACTGAAGCATCACTTCCTCCCCCTTTGTAATCCAGCCCCCTTGAGATAAAGGCCACTTGTCACATCCTGCCAATGTGTGTACATACCCTTTATACCCACACTCTGTCTCCTGAAGGCTTTAGAGAGGGTGCAGAAAAGATTGACAAGAATGATTCCAGGGATGAGGGACTTAAGTTACGTGGATAGACTGGAGAAGCTGGGGTTGTTCTCCTTAGAGCAGAGACGGTTGAGAGGAGATTTGATAGAGGTGTTCAAAATCACGAGGGGTCTAGACAGAGTAGATAGAGAGAAACTGTTCCCATTGGCGGAAAGGTCGAGAACCAGAGGACACAGATTTAAAGTAATTGGCAGAAGAATCAAAGGCAACGTGAGGAAAAACTTTTTTACGCAGCGAGTGGTTAGGATCTGGAATGCACTGCCTGAAAGGGTGGAGGAGGCAGACTCAACCATGGCTTTCAAAAGGGAATTGGATAAGTACCTGAAGGAAAAAAAATTTGCAGGGCTACGGGGAAAGGGCGGGGGAGTGGGACTAGCTGAAGTGCTCTTGCAGAGAGCTGGCACAGGCTCGACGGACCGAATGGCTAACTACTGTGCTGTAACAATTCTGTGATTCTACCTCCCAAACGATTTCTAAGCCAACACAAAAGGCTACCTTCAATTCCACATGCTCTCATTTTTGCCAGTTAAACTTCTGTGTGGAATGGCTTCTGGAAGTCCATATAGATAACATCCATAGACACTCCCTCATCTACCTTATTGGTGGCCTCCTCAAAACATTGAACTAGATTAGTCAGACATGACTTACCCTTAACAAAGCTATGCTGGCTCTCTCTGATCATCTCATTCTTGTTCCAAGTGCTCAGTCACTCTGTCCCTAATGACAGATTCTAGGAGCTTCCCCAACACTATTTGAAGGCATTGTTCGAGGGAAGAATGTTGGCAAATGTGCCGCCACGTTTCCCTTTTAAAAAATTTGTTCCTGGGATGTGGGCGTCGCTGGCAACGCCAGCATTTATTGCCCATCCCTAATTGCCCTCGAGAAGGTGGTGGTGAGCCGCCTTCTTGAACCGCTGCAGTCTGTGTGGTGAAGGCACTTCCACAGTGCTATTAGGGAGTTCCAGGATTTTGACCCAGCAACGATGAAGGATTGGCTGATATATTTCCAAGGATGGCATGTGTGACTTGTAGGGGATCTTGGAGGTGATGGTGTTCCGCAAGGTCAATGCATATTATAGCACTGTCAAGGCCTAGTTTGTGGTGGAGCAAAATTTAGTTCCTGACAGAACAGTTACAGGAGGTGTTTGTTTCTGAGCTACGGCCAATTAGATCTCAGGCTCGATAGCAAAATATGTGGATGCTGGAAATCCGAAACAACAACAGAAAACGCTGGAAAAACTCAGCAGGCCAGGCAGCATCCGTGGAGAGAGAAACAGAGTTAACGTTTCAGGTCGAAACGGAGTTCTGACGAAGGGTCACAGACCTGAAACGTTAACTCTGTTTCTCTCTCCACGGATGCTGCCTGGCCTGCTGAGTGTTTCCAGCGTTTTCTGTTATTTTAGATCTCAGGCTCCCCTGAATCTGAAAACCAGCAGTTTATAGTATGGTATTTTACACCGTCCTTCTGCTGAGGCTGGTCATTTAAGTAGATCTTCAAAGCTCAGTCAGTTATTCAAAGAGTATCCCTCAGTGGTAAGCAGAAGCACCAGAATGAGAGCAAGGTTGAGCTTAAAAACAGACTGCAATGCCTAAAATGGAACAGCCTTATAAATTAGGCTGACCATACGTCCCCCTTTTCCAGGGACAGTCCCTAGATTAAGTAATTTGTCCCCTGGCAAACAATCTCCCCGGAAGAGTCCCCGCTTCAGAAAGTTCATCCCTGTATAGAGTCTTTGTTTTTTTTTAAAAAACGCGAATGTACAGAAACCCCGGGGGAAGATTCTCAGCCCGTTCCCGCCCAGTTTGAGCTCGGGAATGGATTCCAGAAGCCGGTTGAACAGAGGCGGCAATGGCGACCCCGCTTTCCCACAATGCAGTGCGGCAGAGAGAAGGCCCCATCGATAGCTCGGGCCGCACTGCACTCTGGGCAATTGAGTCACCTGACCTCGTGTTTTGGCCAATAGTTACTGGCCGGAGGGCGGAACTTTTAAAATGCGTGGGAGAAGCCGAGGGCATGGTGAGAACTGGTGGGTGAGTGGATTTACTTTACCTCAGACTAGTATGGTGCAGCGTGTTTTTTTTTTAAACTGAATAAGGCAAGCTCTAAATTCTCCCACCGGGAAGAGGTTTCTCAAACCTTCTTAGACAGAGGGTGTTTCACACCTTATATGGAAAATCTCAGTCTGTTTGGAAGATTTAAAATTGAGAAAGTAAAAGCTGGGGTATTCGGGGAGAAGTATAGATGGTACGGGACTATTGCCAAAACACACGCAAGATTCAAGATGTGGTGTAAAGTGAAAATGGCCTTGTCTCTACGCGTATTCCACTGGCAGAAGCAACAAAGTCGTCATGCCGGTTTTCTTGAAACGCGTCCTGGCTACTTTGCTGTGCTCCCACCCTGTGTGTCCCCGGCTTCAGTTTAGAAAATATGGTCACCCTATTAGAAACTAATTGTCCCCTTTTTTAGTTTTGGGCTATACAGCCCAGATTATGGCACTGTTAAAGCCTGGTGATCTGTTCTCCCTTTCTTTTCATATGTTCAGAAGTGATATGTCCAAAAGTGTCTAAGACAAATACCCGACATCAGGGGTTAATTTTTGA
Organism: Squalus acanthias; assembly: GCA_030390025.1. Lineage (NCBI taxonomy): Eukaryota > Metazoa > Chordata > Chondrichthyes > Squaliformes > Squalidae > Squalus > Squalus acanthias. The sequence continues at coordinate 18,973,961 of CM059445.1, forward strand.
GAGAAGCGTAAGTCAGGTGGGCAGTAGGCAGGGTGTCCACTCCACCCAGCCCATTTTCATGGTCGGGCCTCATTGAATGTAAACTGCAAGCTACCTGCACTAACTACCCTCCCTTGTAGGCAGATCGCCAGCAGGGCGTCTTCCCTTCCTTTCTTTCTTTATACTTAGCTCTCTCACTCACATTCAGCAAAACAATCTGGTGCACTGTGCTGCCACTCATCTATAGGGTGGTGGATATAGATTCAATAGCAGCCTTCAAAAGGGAATTGGATAAATACTTGAAGGAGAATCAATTGCAGGGATATTGGAAAAGAGCGGGGGAGTGGGACTAACTGGCACAGACACGATGGGCCGAATGGCCTCCTTCTCTCCTATACCATTCTATAGTTCTGTGATTCTATCTGCTATTGCTTACCCTTGCCATTACACGCTAAGCCTTTTCCCTCTCCCATTTTTTCTAGGTTCATCAGATGCCTTGGGCCTTGCAGAAGCACAGACTGAGGGGGAGAGACCCTCTGAAAACGCATCATCATTTGCTCTCACCCTTCCAAGCGTCAGTAAAGAAATTGACACCCCATGTGCTATAGATAGTGAGTTAGTGGGGTCTGCATTGTGTGATTCACCGAGTGCAAGTGAGCAGGAGCAAGTGCAGGTGGAAAGGACAGTCCAAGAAACAGCTTACTGGTGGGCAAACTCATGTTACCAGGGTGTCAAGGGTTAGATTATTACATAAACTAGGCTTGTATTCCCTGGAATATAGAAGGTTAAGGGGTGTTTTGATTGAGGTTTTTAGGAATTGATAGGGTAGACAGAAAGAAAATTTTTCTGCTGGTGGGGGAGTCTAGGACAAGGGGACATCACCTTAAAATCAGAGCCAGGCCATTCAGGAGAGAAGATAGAAAACGCTTCTTCACACAAAGGGTGGTAGAAGTGTAGAACTTTCTCCCACAAAAAGCAGAAGATGTTAACTGAATTAATAATTTTAAATCTGAGATTGATAGATTTTTGCTAGCCAAGGGTGAGGGATGATGGAGCCAAGGTGGATGGAGTTAGGATACAGATCAGCCATGATCTCATTGAATGATGGAACAGGCTCGAGGAACTGAATGGCCTGTTCCTCTACCCTAGCTCTGCTGGAGACGTCAGAAATACAGAGTTCATGGGCCTAACCTTTAAAAGAAAGGTGCTTTCTGAGCACCAGCAATTGCTCAATGCCTGCCAGGACTGGAGGAGTCCATTACCAACTCGTGTGAGATTCTAGCAAACTGGAATTGATAATCTGCAGTCAACCATGGAGCGAGTAGTCACCTCAACGGAGACTGCAGCTGAGTTCTCCCTGCTGGAGTCTCTGTCACCAGTAGAGTCATAGGGGGAAAAATTCGGTTGCTTTGCGCCTCCCATTAGTGCCCTAAGAGGGAGGTTAACGGTGGCGGTAACCGTTTGCGCCCCGCGGCGCTGCGCCACCATCGCTGTGCGCAGCGCCCCGCTCGCGATCTTCGGTAGCGCCCCCTGACTTACCGCTGGACGCTATGTCCTACAGGGTCAGGGGGGCCTACCGGCGGCTGGGGCGGCACTAATTAAAGGCGATGTGCCGGGCGGCCATTTTTGATTCTGGCCGCCTGCCAGCACCTGATCCCTCTGCCGTCCCCGGCCTCCTGAGCAGTCCCCCCGTGGAGTGCCGGCTGCGCTCCGTGAGCCCGGCACTTCTCGAGTGCCAGGCTCTTTTGCCGGCACTCCGATCCCTGGTGGCCCAGCTGGGCCCTGGGTCGCGCTGCACAAGGCCCCTCCCCTTTAAGAAGGGGAGGAAGGTCTGCAGTACTGCAGCACGTAGCGCCACGATATTCCCTCGCAGCGCCCCGAGAGAGGCAGGGCGCTTCCAGTAGCGCCCCGCCTCCCTCTTGGGGCGCTACCGATGAATTTCAGCCACAGGGGAGCGAAGTTAGCGCTCCAAAGGGGACGCGACTCAATTTTTCCCCCCATAGAGTCATAACGGCACAGAAGGAGGCCACTCGACCCATCGAGTCCATGCCGGCTCTCTGTGGAGCAATCCAATCAGTCCCATTCTCCCCTCTATCCCTGTAGCCCTGCAAGTTTATTTCCCTCAAGTGCCTATCCAGTCTCCCCTTGAAAACATTGAGTGTCTCCGCTTCCACCACTTCCATCGGCAGCGAGTTGCAGGTCCTCACCACTCGCTGCGTAAAAAAGTTTTCCCTCACATCCCCCCTGTATCTCTTGCCCAAAACCTTAAATCTGTGTCCCCTAGTCCTTGTACCATCAACTAGTGGGAACAGCCTTTCCCCGTCTAGCCTATCCAAACCCATCATAATCGTGTACACCTCTATCAAATCACCCCTCAACCTCCTTTGCTCTAATGAAAACAAATCCAGCTTCTCCAACCTGTCCTTGTAGCTAAGATCCCTATCCCCGGAACCATTCTGGTAAATATCCTCTGCACCCTCTCAAGGGCATTCACATCCTAAAGTGTGGCGACCAGAACTGGACGCAATACTCCAGTTGTAGCCTAACCAGCACTTTATAAAGATTCAGCATAACTTCTCTACTTTCAGCCCCAGTAATAGCATCTCTCAGAGATACTCATACTGGGGCCGTGCAGGCTCTGGGCTCAAACATCTCCTCTGCCTTGGACAGGCTGGGAGACAAAATAGATAGGGGATTTAGTCAGATATCCTACCATCTGCTCTCCCGCAGATCAGTGAGAATGCTGAACCCATAGCCCAATAGCAGTGGCAGTCATGCCATGGGCATGAAACATGTTGCCATCACTCAGGATGACAGCATGTCTGGACCCTCACGACCACCTCAGGCAATGCTAGATAGCCAGTTGGGGCAGAGTGTCACTGAGTTGCTACAGCCTGAGCTCCTTGATGTCCTTGACCATGAGCATCTAAAGAGCCCTTGAGTGAGACACTACAACCTTCCACCTCTCACCTACTGGGAAGGCAGCTCTTAGGAGCACTAGACTAGATAAGAGATCACTTAGGACAGCTTACTGCATGGTGATAATTAGAATTAGGCATTTATAGAAGGCATGAAATTTATAATCCTTTTTGAAATGTTTCTGTGCAGAGCGTTCGTGCCATAGCTAGTGGCCGTGCAATGTTAGCTGACATAAATATCAATGTTGCTCTTTGGGTAGATGTTGTTTATTTGAGGGTAAAAGGACTGGGACAGACATTGGACTTGATTGTTAATTCAGGGATTGTTCAGTGCTCTTCAATGAGAGTGCTGAACAGCTTTAGATGTAGGCAAATGCTTGAGCCCTCCCACTCCCTCTATGTTACCAGGGTTCGCTCTCTCATCATGCTGAAGGTCCTTGTCCAAAGGTGGCTCCATGTGCTGTCCTCATTGCAAAGAACGGTTATGCAGATACAGTAAGCCACTTACAGAAAGTCAGAAGACCAGTCTAGGTAGCGGAATTGTTGCTCGAGGACTCCAATGGTTTGCCAAATGAGGGCTGTAGTTGAGCCAAGCGTGCATCCCTGAGAGGGGTCATGAGCCAAACGTGCAAGCGGCGAGTGTCTCACCTCCTGACTCTCCACCATCTACAAGGCACAAGTAAGGAGTGTGATGGAATACTCTGCACTTGCCTGGATGAGTGCAGCTCCAACAACACTCAAGAAGCTCGACAACATCCAGGACAAAGCAGCCCGCTTGATTGGCACCCCATCCACTACCTTAAACATCCACTCCCTCCACCACTGGTGCACCGTGGCTGCAGTGTGTACCATCTACAAGATGCACCGCAGCAACTCGGCAAGGCTTCTTCAGCAGCACCTCCCAAACCCGTGACCTCTACCATCTAGAAGGACAAGGGCAGCAGGCGCATGGGAACACCACCACCTCCAAGTTTCCCTCCAAGTCACACACCATCCTGACTTGGAAATATATCGGCCGTTCCTTCATCGTCGCTGGGTCAAAATCCTGGAACTCCCTCCCTAATAGCTCTGTGGGAGCACCTTCACCACACGGACTGCAGCGGTTCAAGGCGGCGGCTCACCACAACCTTCTCAAGGGCGATTAGGGATGGGCAATAAATGCTGGCCTTGCCAGCGGCGCCCACATCCCATGAACGAATAAAAAAAGAATTTTTTAAAAAATACTTGAAGGAGAAAAAATTGCAGGGTTATGAGAAAAGAGCGGGATGATCTGGATTGCTCTTCGAAAGAGCCGGCACAGACTCGGTGGGCCAAATGGCCTCCTTCTGTGCTGTACTATTCTATGAATATCCCCAAGCAACCAGCCTCTTGCTGTGCAAGGACAAAGAGCAGGGGAATGGAGGATTGCTGCAATATGAAAGCATTATGGCAGCTGCCAGCTAAATGCCACACCTGAATGGAGTAAAAGCCTTTGCGATTCAAGAAAGCAGCGGAGTGGTCTGAAGGAGCCCGCAGGGTGACATGGCTGCAGTAAATGAAGCCCTGCACTTGGTGGAAAGCCTGCAATCTGTGCAAGACCCAGAGCACTATCACATATTCACGGGGAAAGTGATGAAAGTGTTCGAGTAAAAATGGCATCAGTCAACATCTTAATGCAAGCATGAACTGCAGATTGACTGATGTTACTCATATCCCCTATGGCAGCCTGAAAGGAGCCAGAGGCAAAGAAGTCATAGAATGATACAGCACAGGAAGAGGCCATTCGGCCCATCGTGCCTGTGCCGGCTCTTTGAAAGAGCTGTCCAATTAGTCCCACTCCCCCCCTGCTCTTTCCCCACAGCCCTGCAAAAGCCTCCCTAGAAAAGCACATCCTCTTTATGCTCCTCAGAGAACTATATGTATATTGTCCGGAGCCAGTAAGCTCTGTTAGGATGAGAAGGGTTTCTTCAGCACGTTTCCTTCGATTTGCTCTCCAGCATCTGCGGCTTCTCGTCTTTGCCTTCTTGCCAGAATGGAATTACCAGAAGTTCCCCCATGAAGTATAAATTGAATTACCAGAATCCCCTTAAGAGTACAGATAATTCTACAGCCGCTACAAGCACTGTTAAATGGTCTAAGTAGTCAAAGTCACAATGTAATACAAACAAAATGTCTCTCGATATTTTCCCAGTGAATAGCCCGAGAGGCGCCCGAGGATCTTTTTAAAATATCCCTGAAAATGAGTGCCTTTTGATTTGTACCGCCCGTATTTCATGGGCGGGATGAGGAACTGCGTGTAGCAATGTGGGCAGAGATGAAAATGGTGTTGAGGGTCTTGACGTCATTTGAGCCAGATTTCCATATATTCATTAGGCATAGCCTGTTTCAGCCAGGCACGCTGGCCGCCTAAATCGAGGTCCTCCCAAAAATCTTAACAGGTTGACAACCAGCAGTAAGTAAGCGGTTCTGTACTCCATGCGATTTTCGTTTTGCTACCACACCATTTATAAGAAAGGAAGGAAGACTTGCATTTATATGGCGCCTTTCACGACCACTGGACATCTCAAAGCACTTTACAGCCAATGAAGTATTTTCTGTAATGTAAGAAACGCAGCAGCCAATTTGCGCACAGCAAGCTCCCACAAAGAGCAATGTGATAATGACCAGATAATCTGTTTTAGCGATGTTGATTGAGGACACCAGGGAGAACTCCCCTGCTCTTTTTCAAAATAGTGCCACGAGATCTTTTACGTCCAGCTGAGGGGGCAGATGGGGCCTCGGTTTAACATCTCATCCGAACTACGGCACCTCCGACAGTGCGGCGCTCCCTCAGTACTGCCCCTCCGACAGTGCGGCACTCCCTCAGCACTGCCCCTCCGACAGTGCGGCGCTCCCTCAGCACTGCCCCTCCGACAGTGCGGCGCTCCCTCAGCACTGCCCCTCCGACAGTGCGGCGCTCCCTCAGTACTGTACTGGGAGTGTCAGCCTGGGTTTTTGTGCTAAAGTCTCTGGAGTGGGACGTGAACCCATTACCTGCTGACTCAGAGGCGAGAGAAATATCCACTGAGCCACGGCTGGCACTTGGGGATACCTTTTCAAGGGTATTATTGACTGAGCTTCAGGCAGCACCTCTCCAATTAGTGTGCAAATAACTTGAAGCAAGCAACAGCTTCACAGCATGAAAGCAACCCATAGTTTCAGTGCTTGGCTGAATACAGATGCTCTCTGCCAATAAAACCCATTGTACAATACATTGCTGATCATACTTGTGAACCAAAACCAGTCTGTTGCCTAAATAGGCATAAATAGGACAGTAGGGAGGTAAAAATAGTTCCCCAAAAGTCTGAATTTATTTAAAAACAGAAGCCATTCTTTCCACTTACTTCTTTGTCTCGTGATATGGAGACATTAGGCTTTCAATCAATTTCATCAGGAAAGCAAATGCAAGTTTTCGATTATAGGTTTTCAAACTGGGGTCCCCAAGCTCATCAGCTTTCTGCATTTGTTTGTGGCTTTCTGTATGACTTACTAGCAAGTTATTACTACTGCTAAAAACTAATAAAATGCAATGACAGCACCAGCACACAAGCTCTGATTACCTAATCTGCTGCCTGTCTAATTTTGGACATGTCAAAAAACAGCAGCTCCTCGCTATGCATGTTCTCTCCTCTGGAGGTCGGTACTCAGTGTACTCATGCTGTCCAGTCTCTGCACTCGCCCTCCCTCCCCACCGATGTTACATCTGTCCTTCCCATTTTGTCAACCAGACACATTCTTCTTTGCCGGTCTCTTAATCTGTAACCAGCAACTTTACCAGACACCAAACAAGCCCAAAAAGATTCCCCGTGACTGCACAATAACTAGCCCCCACTGACATCAGTCTAACCATTATGTATCTCATCATTTCACTTTTCTTACATTAGTTTAAAGATACAAACACAATATAAATCGCCTCAAATTCCACACTGCTATTTTAATGGAGATATTAACCCATCTATTTATGTGGGTCAGCCGTGGCTCAGTGGGTCGCACCCTCGCCTTTTGAGTCAGAAGGTTGTGGGTTCAAAACCCACTCCTGGGACCTGAGCGCAAAAATCTAGGTACTGTCTTTCAGATGAGACGTTAGACTGAGGCCCCGTCTGCTCTCTCAGGTGGCTGTAAAAGATCCCATGGCACTATTTCGAAGAAGAGCAGGGGAGTTCTCCCCGGTGTCCTGGCCAATATTTATCCCTCAATCAACATCACAAAAACAGATTGTCTGGTCATTATAACATTGCTGTTTGTGGGAGCTTGCTGTGCGCAAATTGGCTGCTGCGTTTCCTTCATTAAAACAGTGACTACACTTCAAAAAGTATTTCATTGGCTGTAAAGGGCTTTGGGATGTCCTGAAAGGCACTATAGAAATGCAAGTCTTTCTTTCTTAAAACAGGTTAACACAACTATTAAAATAACAGGAGGGAAGAACTCCAGATGTTAAGTGTTTCTCCATTCGTATCACAGGGAAATTCCAAGCACCCATTGACTTTATTTCACATGCTGCAGAGTCTTCAGTTAGAGGTTTCAATGAACTTAAGAAGCAGGAACCCTTGGCTGATATTTGCAATCCCTAGTTCAGGGCACTGAAGTCAAATGTAGCAACCTACCGTCATCCCTGCTGATATCATCTACCTCGTCACAGGTCAGGGCTGGGACTTTCCTGGTTTGTTTGGCGGAATAAAAATGCAATTTATACATTTTTTTCTATTAATGAAGGAGCACCAGATTAACAGATCACAGATAGGATGGCACCTTTTGCCTAATTCAAAACCAGAAAGGGAACAGGAGCAGAGCAAGGGCTTGGATTATGGGGTTAAGAATTGATCAGGTTGTTATGCTTAATGATATTATAAATGTAGTCATGCAGATTCCTCTGGGCTGTATTTCTACCAAGAGTGTAAACATGTTTGAAGTACCAGATTTGTTCAGCAGTACTACACTCACCACTAGATTAGAAGGTTGTGGGTTCAAGCCCCACTCCAGCACATAATACACAGGATATACGGCACAGAAACAGGCCATTCGGCCCAACCAGTCCATGCCGGCGTTTATGCTCCACTCGAGCCTCCTCCCGTCTTTCCTCATCTAACTTTATCAGCATAACCCTCAATTCCCTTCTCTCTCAGATGCTTGTCTAGCCTCCCCTTAAATGCATCTATACTATTTCGCTTCAACCACTCCCTGTGGTAGCGAGTTCCACATTCTCACCACTCTCTGGGTAAAGAAGTTTCTTCTGAATTCCCTATTGGATATCTTGGTGACTATCTTATACTGATGGCCTCTAGTTATGCTCTTCCCCACAAGTGGAAACATTCTCTCTGTATCCACTCTATCAAAAATTTTCATAATTTTAAAGACATCTATTAGGTCACCCCTCAGCCTTCTTTTTTCAAGAGAAAAGAGACCCAGCCCGTTCATCCTTTCCTGATATGTATACCTTTGCATTTCTGGTATCATCCTTGTCAATCTTCTCTGCACCCTCTCCATTGCCTCTATATCCTTTTTATAATATGGCGACCAGAACTGTACACAGTACTCTAAGTGTGGTCCAACCAAGGTTCGATACAGGTTTAGCATAACTTCCCTACTTCCCTATAATCTAGGCTGACACTCCAGTGTAGTACTGAGGGAGTGCTGCACTGCCCGTGATGCCATTTTCTGGATGAGATGCTGAACTGTGGTTCTATCTGCCTGTTCTGGTGGATGTTAAAGATCATACGGCACCATTCAAAGATGAGCAGCGAGTTCTGCCACTCAAATACCCAACTAACTGGTCATTTGTCTCAGTTATTTGTCGTATCTTATTGTGTGTGTAATGGTTGCTGTGCTTGCCCACACGAGAATCATTGCACACTTAGCGACATTTGAAACGTGTTAAGTTGCTATATTAATACAAGTCCACCACTGAGCTTTGTATTGCTGCTAATAAAAAACATATTAAAGACTGCATTATTATACATGGAAAAATTTGAGTTCTTAGTGTCTAGTTTTCAGTTTAGAAATTTCCAAATTTCCAAAAAGTGAGGGGGGAATTTTGCCAGCTCTGGGGAGGCGGGACTGCCGGGAAAATGGCATAAACCGAGAGTGGGTACCGAAATCGCCCCCAACCCGCCTCCGTGCCATCTTCCCAGGAGGCGGGTCCCCGACTCGCGCTGGGACTCGTCTCCTCGAGGCGGGAAGGGGATTACAGCCACTTAACTGCCTGTTAACAGGTAGTTAACAGGCAGTTAAGAGGCTTATCCCCATTTTATCAACACAAGTGCGGGCTTCCCAATGTCGGGAAACCCCACCAGGGTCAGCGAGGCGAGCAGTGGGTCTGCGGGGGTCAGAGGGATCGAAAAGTGCGCTGTGGAGGTGAGTGATGGGTGCAAGTGTGGAGAGGTAAGTATGGGAGGTGAGTGAAAAGTGAGAGAAAAAGTTTCCTTACCTTTGTTTCTTCCTGCAGGCTTCAACAGTTGGGAATCGGAGGCTCCTCATCTCCACGGCAGAGATGACAGAATGGCTGCTGCATTCTCCGATGCAACAGCCATCTGATTTCTGCTCAGGAAAGAGGTTTGGTGAGTCTTGAGTACAAGGACTCACCAAAGAACAGAGATTGTCAGTGTTTGACAGCTTCTCAAAGCTGTCAAACGATGACAATTCATCTGTCAAAAATTTTTGACAGATGAAACGTCATACGCTGACGTTCTCGGTCACCAGCTTTCCCTTAATTGGCCTGCTAAGCCCGCAAGGCGGGCTTAACAAGGTCAATCAAGGGAAAATAGCGTGGGTTGGCCGGACATCGTTGGGGGTGGGACTGAAACCTGACAAGCAGCAGCCCCGCCCCCAAGTGCCCCCATTGATAAAATTCCCCCAAATGTCAGCCGTGGCTCAGTGGGTAGCACACTCACCTCTGAGTCAGAAGGTTGTGGGTTCAAGTTCCACTTCAGGGACTTGAGCACAAAAATCTAGGCTGACACTCCAGGACAGTGCTACACTGTCGGAGGGGCAGTGCTGAGGGAGCGCCGCACTGTCGGAGGGGCAGTGCTGTGGGAGCGCCGCACTGTCGGAGGGGCAGTGCTGAGGGAGCGCCGCACTGTCGGAGGGGCAGTGCTGAGGGAGCGCCGCACTGTCGGAGGGGCAGTGCTGAGGGAGGTGCCGTCCTGCAGATGAGGCATTAAATTGAGGCCCCGTCTGCTCTCTCATGTGGACGTAAAAGATCCCAAGGCACTATTTCGAAGAAGAGCAGGCGAGTTCTCTCCCTGGCCAATATTTATCCCTCAATCAACATAACAAAAACAGTTTATCTGGTAATTATCACATTGCTGCTTGTGGGAGCTTGCTGTGTGCAAATTGGCTGCCGCGTTTCCTTTACATTACAACATTGACTACACTCCAAAAATATTTCATTGGTTGTAAAGCGCCTTGAGACGTCCGGTGGTCGTGAAAGGCGCTATATAAATGCAAATCTTTCTTTTCTTTTCAAGTCAGAAACTGGTCTGTCCAGAACAGACTGGTAACCCCTCGTTACAGAACATGGAGCAGGTGATTGGGTAGAATGCTATACGGATGCGTGTTATGGGATGTGAGCAATGGGATGTGAGCATTTAAGCACCTAGTGGGTTAATACTTTAAACTCCCGAGTGGTTGAATATGGGCCCGAGGAGATAGTGCTGTACAGCACAACTAAAGTAATTGGGAAAGCTAATTAAATGAAATGGAAGAGCATTTAATGTCATTCAGATAATTGCCAACAAACTTGTGCTGTTTGAACTAATTAACTTACATTCTATAGAATTTAGAAAGCGCTATTCGCAGGTATTGGGATGTTGAGCTAAATGGTGTGGTCCTTCTGTTTGATTTCCATTGAATAATTTTGTTAGTATTTTGAATCATGTCAGTGTTGCTCTGACTAAACAACCAAATGCTGCTGTTAACTTTAGTACGATTCTTGCCCCATGGGGAGTTCCAGAATTCGGGTAGCATGCTGTCCTTTCACCTCTGGGACATTCAGATCCCACTCAGACCAGTGGGTTGAAAGTCTCACCTCTCTGCTGGCCAGGTGATAAGATGAGTTTTGGGGGATAGTTTCAACCAAGTTCCCAGTGGGCTTAGTCCTACAGTCCTACAAAACTGCTCCTAATTCAGCAATAATTGCCAATGTTGCTCAGCCAAGCCACCAAGATGCCTGGTGTGTGAAATGGAAAATTGAAGAGGGTATTGATCGGAGACTGGGGCTGGTACATTGTTGGGGCAGAGTCGAGGAAGCTTCACCTGGAACTGCTTGATACTGACACCTGGTGCCTGAATTGGAAAACATGTTCTATTCTCGAGTGTTAACACCCCAATCTTAATAAGCACAATAATTCACAAGTCTGACAGAACACAACCCATTACAAGTCTACAGTACCCTAGGTAACATCACCAAGACTGCAGCGATATTCAAGTACAGCCTTTTATGGGGTATGTATAAAGGGTGATCATCACAAGAGAATGCACCAGAGTTCTGCACACTGGAGGATTCTGCAACTGATAAGATCAGGAATGTAGCGCCAATGTGGAATTTTTCCCGCTTCAGGCATCCAGTGTTAGCATCAAAATATTCCAAAAGCCATGGTTAGATGCAGAGTGCATCTTGCTCTGTACAGTCCCAGCAAGTACTCCAAGGCAAGGTGTCACCATGATTAGATGCAAAGTAAAGCTGCCTCCTCTGCGCTGTCCCATCAAGTACTCCAAGGTGTAAGATTCTAGAAACCGTAATAAAACCACTGCTACTGTGTGGAGATCGAAGTTCAGAACGAATTGTGAAATGGTTATGGACGGATTCAAAATGTAGGAGGTCAGCATGTGTTCTTTGTTTGTGAAGACACAAAATGGCGGAAGTCAGCAGGGGGTCCTTTGCCTGGTGGTCAGCATGGTCCTTTGTTTGTAAGACCGCATGGACAGGAAGGAGACACCGAGTGAAAAGGAGGTCCCGCCCCCACACACCTCACAGGAACATGAACATGTCATGCCGAAAGAACTCCAATCAGGAAAGGTTTGGAGTGAAACTGACCTATCAGAAGGAGGCAGACAGTGATGTACGAGGGATGCCGGCAGAAAGACCCTATAAAAGAAGTGACCCAGAGGCGGGAAATTCAGAACAAAGAAAACAGAACGGAAGAACAGACAAACAAAGAAAGCTGGCCAGTCTATGTTTCGACTTATGACTTTTTCTGGATCGATCACCCAGAGATAAAGGAGTATGTATAAAAGTCAGACATACTGCTTAGATATTGTTAAAGGGTTCTTTTATGTATGGTTGACTTGGTATATGAATCGCCAGGAGGTAGCATATAAGTTGCTGGGGAGTACTTTTACGTATGGTAAATTGGAAGCATATTGATTGCGAGAGAATGCTTCGATGTACACTTGAATTTTGAACTGTAGTGTGAATAAAGACCAATTTTATTGATCACATACTTATCAGTCATTGTTACGCTTATTCGTAATTCTCAAAGTCCGAACAGTAGTAAGAGAAAGGCTTACAAAGGCCATGATTAGGCACAGAGTAAAGTTCCCTCTACTTTGCAAATGTACTTCCACCCAGTCTCTGAAGAGTGCTCTCTACTGCAAATAGAGTGACCATTGCAATTTCATACAGTAGTCATCCTCTGAAATTGCCGATTAAAGCCATTTTTAAAATTAAACTTTAATTAATTGTAAAAATTTCACATTTCTTTCCTGAAGGCATTAACTTTTACTTGGGTACAGTTCCAAAAGGTGCCAGACAGCCTTTGATACATCCTCCAACTAGCCATTCTCCCTGTTTGAGCCTAGCCATGAGTCTCAGCCCTTAGATAGAGGTCATCAAAGACAAGCCTGTCTTCACCCGGCCTGCATATACACTCATTTCCAACAGGGGTCACACGGGATAGGAATCTAGATGGATTTCCCCATCCTGGAGAAACTGAGAAAATAAACAAAGACTTGCACTTATATATCCTCTTAGCAGATCTCTCAGAAACAATTAAAAATGCGATGATGTTTGTCATGAATGCAAGGGTGGCTACCGTTTTGCGAGCGCAAGTTCCCATAGACAGCAGTGAGACAAATGACCAGTTAATCTATTTTTGGTGGTATTAGATGAAGGAGAAATGTTGGCCAGGGCATTGGGAAAACTCCTTGCTCTTCTTCACATAAAAAACAGATGATTAAATGCCTAAAACAGAGAATTTAGTTAGGTTAGTAGCTCATCTGAAGGCGAGCACCTCCAACAATGTACTGGTCAGCCTAGATCATGCGGTTAAGTGCTGGAGTGGGGCAATAACCTTCTGACTCAGAGCCAAGATTGCTAGTAACCGAGCCAAGGCAAGGCCAATTCTAGGATCCTTATTGCTGCCAGATAAGTGAGCAGCCAACACAGAGCAAATATCAAGTCTGACACCTTGCGGATGTGATTCAGTACCATTCCACTAGAGTGGATTTCTTAAACTCTTACTCCCATGTACTGAAACTGGGAGAAATCAGCTGCATCAAACTTGGAGAAAAGACTCTCAAGAGAAAATCAAGGCATGCTCTCTTGATTTTTTTTTACCTTATTTCCTTCCCTTGCTGGTCTACTGGGCCACACAACCCAAAGGGACAAGAGTACAGGCAAGCAAGCTGCTTCCAGGCCTCTCCCGGGACTTCTCTGGAGCCATGTAACACATGGTTCAGTGAGTGCCCTCTGTGCAGGGAGATATCTGGCCTCAATACTCTGCCTCCCAACAGAGATCTGCGATACTGGTAACAGGGCACAGCAAGGGCAGGGAGACTAATTTACATGGCACTACCTATTGATTCTCCAACGGTGCACCATCAAGAAACTTATTCACGCAGCTTAGAATAGAATCATAGAATCTCACAGCACAGAAGGAGGCCATTCGGCCCATCGTGCCTGTGCCGGCTCTTTGAAACAGCAGTCCAATTTAGTCCCACATCCCAGCTTTTTCCCCACAACCCTGTAAAATAATCCTCTCCAAGTATTTCTCCAATTGCCTTTTAAAAATTTTTATGGAATCCTATTCCACCACCTTTCAGGTAGCGCGTTCCGGATCCCGACAACCCTGTGTGTGAAGAAGCCACGTACAAAGCCATCATTATGTCTTTCGGATGAGACATTAAACCGAGGCCCCGTCTGCCCTCTCAGGTGGACGTAAAAGATCCCATGGCAATATTTCAAAGAAGAGCAGGGGGGGTTCTCCCCGGTGTCCCGGGGCCAATATTTATCCCTCTATCAACATCACTATAAAAGCAGATTATCTGGTCATTATCACACTGCTGTTTGTGGGAGCTTGATGTGAGCAAATTGGCTGCTGCATTTCCCACATTACAACTGTGACTACAATTCAAAAGTACTTCATTGGCTGTGAAGCACTTTGGGGCGTCCGGTGGTCGTGAAAGGCACGATATAAATGCAAGTCTTTCTTTCTTTTATGGGTTTCAGACAGGTTCCATCAGCATGTTCAGCCACATGTGCCAGCAAGGTTGGCATTCGTTGCAATCCTGGACTGCAATTGGGAGGAGTTTGTAACCTAAATATTCAGTACTGGCCAGGATGCGACAAAGTAAACTCCTCTCACAACCGCTGTATTTATTATGGATCTAACAAAATGCAACAAAATTAACTCACTGGTCAAAGCCATCATGGGAAAATTAAACCCACCAACAACAGGGGGAGGGAAACAGAACGAGTAGAGAAACAAAAACCCTGTTTGTTAATGATATAACAAAGCAAAAAATGAATATTTACCGAACAACCCCCAATTTTCAAAATGGATGGTGCGAATCCAGTCCATTGCTGATTAAACCTGTGCCGAGAGATATGTGAGCACCATCTTGTGGCAGCAATAGGCTTTAAAATTAGAAAAGCACATTCCGGGTTTGGATAACATTTTAGATGACTTTTGCCTTGCAGTTACTTTTTTTTTAAAAAGCAGTGGAGCAGATTAAAGCGGGTGATGATGGTGTGAAGCCAACCTAGACCGATGGAATGAAAATCTCCTACTGGTTGCAAGAGTCCTAGGTGAAATGAGTTGGGGCATTCTCAACACAGTTCCTAGCCCTTCCCCTTCCTATATTGAACACAATGGGCTGGATTTTCAATGACCCGTGGAGTCGGGTTTGGAGTCGGGGGGGTGGGGGGGGGGGTTAAAGTTGCAGATTCGGGGGTCCCGACCCCATCCCGCCTCCATGCCAGTTTCTCTGGTGGCGGGTACCCGACCTGTTCTGAGACCCGACTCCCCGAGGCGGGAAGGGATTAGTGACAATTAACTGCCTGTTAACAGGTAGTTAACAGGCAGTTTTTGCATAATCCCTATTTTAAAAACAAAAGTGTGGGCTTCCCGACAGGTGACAACCACGCCAAGTTATCGGGGCGGGCCGTGGGTCTGCAGGGGTTGGAGGGGTCGATATGTCCGGTGGGCAGGTGAGTGATGGGTGCATGTGTGCAGAGGTAAGTGTGTAAGGTAAGTGCTAAGTGTTGGAAAAAGTTTTACTTACCTTAACTTCCTCCTGCAGGTGTCAGCCCTTCAGTTCTCGGGAGTTAGAAAACTCACCGGCACAGAAAGCAGGAAAGCCGTGGTTCTGTCAGAAACTGCAGCCTTCTGTTTTCTGTGCTGGAATGATTTCTAACTCAGCCTGAAAGGAAGGACTGAAGTTAGAAATCATATTGTGAGTGTTTGACAGCTTCACAGAGCTGTCAAACGCTGATATTTCATCTGTCAAAAGCTCTTGACAGATGAAATGTCAGTCTGTGAATTCACCTGTTGCCGGGTGGCCCTTAATTGGCCTGCTGAGCCCACTGGGCGGGCTCAACAAGGTTAATCAAGGGAATATACAGTGGGTTGGCCACATCTCGATGGAGGTGGGTTCACAAGCCAGAATGTGCGATTCCCGACCCACCCGACCCCAGATTCAAAATCCAGCCCAATGAGTCTCAGACCATGGGACGCATCACATCAACCTGCCCACTAAGATCTGTTGCGAGAGGCACCTCATTTCTCCGCTCGGCCTCTCATGAGGCCACAAATTGATAGCCAAACTAGACATCCCATTATAAGCTTTTAACGTCATACGAAACACCACCAATTTAACACAACAAATGGAAACACCCTTTCTTCCAGCATTTCATTCTATATACTGAGTACCACTCAATCTTTAGGGTATGATCACTGAATTATTATCTTGCTGATCATAATAAACAGATTAAGAAACAAATCTGTTATAGTGTCAGTCATGGCTCAGTTGGTAGCACACTCGCCTCTGAGTCAGAAGGTTGTGGGTTCAAGTCCCGCTCCAGGGACTTGAGCACATAAAGCTAAGCTGACGCTCCTGTACAGTGCTGAGGGAGTGCTGTACTGTTGGAGGTGCCGTCTTTCGGATGAGACGTTAAACCGAGGCCCCGTCTGCTCTCTCAGGTGGACGTAAAAGATCCTATGGCACTATTTCAAAGAAGAGTAGGGGAGTTATCCCCGGTGTCCTGGCCAATATTTATCCCTCAACCAACATAACAAAAACAGATTATCTGGTCATTATTACATTGCTGTTTGTGAGAGCTTGCTGTGTGCAAATTGGCTGCCGCGTTTCCTACATTACAACAGTGACTCCACTCCAAAAGTACTTATTGGCTGTAAAGCGCTTTGAGACATCCAGTGGTCATGAAAGGCGCTATATAAACGCAAGTCTTTCTTCCTTTCTATATATACACACACGCATATACATATTTGCATTTCATGTCCTCAAGACATCTCAAAAACAGGAAAAAAAAATTAAGTGCAGTCACTTGTTTTCTGGCAAATGCAGCAACCAATTTATGCACAGCAAGATCCCACTGACCATTTAATGTGTTGTGGCAGTGTCGGTTAAAGAAGGAAAGTTGACCGGGAGAGCCCCTCTTCCAATAGTGCCATAAGATCTTTTATATTCACCTGAACGGGGCTTCTGTTTAAGGCCTCGTCCAAAAGATTGCACCTCCGACGATGCAGTGCTGAAGTGACGGCATAGATTCTGTGTTCAAGTGCCTGGAGTGTGGCTTGAACCCCTGACCTTCTGCTTCTGACGCAAGTGCTACAAATGGAACTCAGCAGACACTTAATTGCTACCCATGACTAGTACATGTCCATCACGTTCACAGGCTCGTCTCCCACGGACAAGTCAGGAAATTTAGAAAGCTCATGATTTTGTAAAGTTGTTTTAAAATAAAAATCTTGGTGAAAAAAATTGTATGTATAAGACAAAGTGCAATGGCTGCGCACATCAACATATCCTTTTTAAATATATACTATCAAATCTCCTGTGGTGTTGTCAGATTGCGCACCATTTTGGAAGGGCAGAACTATGTTGTAATATATAAGAAAGACTTGCATTTCTACAGTGCCTTTCACGACCACCGGACGTCCCAAAGCGCTTTACAGCCAATGAAGTACTTTTGAAGTGGAGTCACTGTTGTAATATGTGATGCAAAGTATTATTCTATGAATCTTTAATGGTCTAACTGTTAAGTAAAAAGCACACAGCATTCAGAGTTTAATTGTTCAGAAATACTTGTGCCCATCAGTTTTAGGCTCCAGCTAAGAAGCACACTGTAAAGTGTGTGATTTCTATAAACTGATGCGATTTCTGTTTAATATATTATCAGAGGCTGTCTCGCATAGCTGCTCCTAGTAAGGCAGAGGATGTGCTAATTTATAATGGCAGGAACCCTATGCAATGCAAAACATAAAGCACGTGTCTCTTTTAAGGCTACAGGGTAAAAATGCTCTGCGTTCTTGAAATTAATCCTTAGGTCAGGCTCTAGATCAGAACCCTAGGTTTGTTTGTGGGAAGGTCAATTAAGAAGTTATAGGCATTCTAGTTCCACTATTGAGTGTGACACAGAAAATTGTATTAGGCATGTGCGAAGTCCTGTTTTTAAGAACAAAAGAATTAGGAGCAGGGGTAGGCCATTCAGCCCCTCGAGCCTGCTCCGCCATTCAAGAAGATCATGGCTGATCTTCGACCTCAACTCCACTTTCCCGCCCGATCCCCAAATCCTTTGATTTCCCTAGAGTCCAAATATCTATCGATCTCAGTCTTGAATAAGCTCAATGACTCAGCATCCACAGCCCTCTGGGGTAGAGAATTCCAAAGATTCACAACTGAGTGAAGAAATTCCTCCTCATCTCAGTCTTAAATGGCCAACCCCTTATCCTGAGACTATGCCCCCTAGTTCTAGATTCTCCAGCCAGGGGAAACAATCTCTCAGCATCTACCCTGTCAATCCCCCTCAGAATCTTGTATGTTTCAATGAGATCACCTCTCATTCTTCTAAACTCCAGAGAGTACAGGCCCAATCTACTCAATCTCTCCTCATAGGTCAACCCTCTCCTCCCAGGGATCAATCTAGTAAACCTATGTTGCACCGCCTCTAAGGCATATATGTCTTTTCTCAGATAAGGAGACCAAAACTGTGTACAGTACTCCAGGTGTGGTCTCGCCAAAGCCCTGTACAGTTGTAGTACGACTTCCTTACTCTTACACTCCAACCCCCTTGCAATAAAGGCCAACATGCCATTTGCCTTCCTAATTGCTTACTGTACCTGCATGCTAACTTTGTGTTTCCTGTACGAGGACATCCAAATCTCTCTGAACACCTAATAGTTTCTCACCATTTAAAAATTCTATTTTTCTATTCTTGCCCAATGCTCACACGTGCTTTTGCCAGAAAGAGTCACTGATAATTAGAAGTGGTAATTCTGGCTGATTTCCCCTCCCCGTTTACACAGAACTAGCTGACAGACCAGGGGTGGGGGGGGGGGGGGGGGGGGGGGGGGGGGGGGGGGAGGCATTCCCAGGGTGGCCACAGAGGCAGGTGCTCTGGCCAGCCATCTAAAGCCCGCTACCAAGATGTTGGCAGCTGGATTGCCAGCGTAAGCAGCGTAGTACCACCCCGTTTAAACCAGGCAACCACAGTTAAAATCAACCCCAATTGCACTCATGTCCTCCTTGCGAACCCTCATCCTCCACCCTCTATATAATGTCAACTTGTTCAAAACTCAGATGCTCATATCCTGTCCCATACTAAGTTCTGCTCATCACACCAGATCGTTCCCCATCCCTCAATTCATTAAAGTCCGTCTTCTCATCTTCAAACTTCCAACCTATCTCTACAACCTCCTCAGCTTTACATCATTTCCCATACCCTTTCATCCTCCGACTGGCTTTTTGTGCACCCCCTACCTTCAATCCATCATTGATACCTTAATCAGGGAAGAAGCTGGATTTACATCAGTGGAGATACAGTCAGTAACACAAAGCACTTGTCAGGAGGAATTGCCGAGCCCCATAGGGCAAGGGAGCTGGATTCACATCATTAGAAATATAGTCAGTAACACAGGCTGCTGCCTGGGAAGAGTTACTGAGCCTGACCCCGTGAAGAATGTGGATTCACATCAATAGAGACAGATGCATAACAGAGATAGTAATGAACTTATAGCTTCCTCACAACGTTCAATTTCACGAGCTCCCTCGTGCTTACAGCCTCTGTAACTCAACCCAGCCAGCTCCTTCGAAGAACATAAGAGTAGTCCATACGGCCCCTCGAGCCTGCTCCGCCATTCAATTAAGATCATGGCTGATCATTGACCTCAACTCCACTTTCCCGCCCAATCTCCATATCCCTTGATTCCCCTAGAGTTCAAAAATCTATCTATCTCGGTCTTGAATATACTTAACGACTCAGCATTCACAGCCCTCTGGGGCAGAGAATTCCAAAGATTCACAGCCCTCTGAGTGAAGAAATTCCTCCTCATCTCAGTCTTAAATGGCCTACCCCTTATCCTGAGACTATGCCCCCTAGTTCTAGACACTCCAGCCAGGGGAAACAACCTCTCAGCATCTACCCTGTCAATCCCCTTCAGAATCTTGTATGTTTCAATGAAAAGTTGTCATTACTCCCAATGTAACTGAAAATATTCCACAAATGAAGTTACTTGATTAACTACAGGATAAAAATTCCACTGCACTCACTTCTGCTGTGCACGCGAACCACATATTACAGAATCCTGGGCCGGGTGTGTGTAATTTTGCGATATGCACCAAGAGAGCTGCAGTGGGGATTTTACTCCCATTTTATTACCCACTATGGCCAGCGCTTCTCTGAACTTTTGTCTCAGATCTCTTTAGCTCCAAACATGCCAGCTTGCATGTCCTTCCTCATCCCTGAATCTTCAGTGTTGAAATCAAGGCTGATTTGTAGTCTCCTACTCAAACTAATTTTTTCCCAGGAACTCAAAACTGCTGAAGCCCGTACCTCCCTCACACGTCCCTTCCTTCTCAATCTTCAGGCTTTTAAAACCCACACTTAGTCTTATCTAAATCACTCCTTCTTGATTCACTTCATCTTCTCGATCACTTTTCTCAACTTTTGTCCTGTGACAAACACAGTCATTTGGCGCCATCATTATTGTCCATATTTAAAGCACTTAGTTAAAATGGATGTTCGACCTTGGCCAGACTACAAGATGGCAGACATTGCCTCAACATTTGTGAGAATAGACACATTCTTTTGATCAGGAATTACTTAAGATAACAGAGTGAGTATTCACACCATGGTGTCAGCCAATGAGTTGGAGGTGGGGCAGGACGGGGTTTACAGCAAACAGAGTCTATTTACTCAGCAAATAGAGTCTATTTAAACAGAGTCTCTATGAACTACAGCAAACAGAACTCACGATCGAAACTACAGCAACATCTCCCGATAAAAGTAGGATTATTTCTCCAGCAAAATGCAGTGAGCGGAGGATAGTTACATAATACAAAAAATGTGCGTAAAATCAATCCCAGTTACACAGTGTGGTCTCCGGGTGTGATTGATGGGAGAATTACCCAATCATCTCCATTCTGGCAGGGACTTGTGGTATCACTATACGCAGCCTTATAATGTTGTACTTTGACCAAACCACAGGAAGGCAGACATTGATTGTCTCAACATTTGTGAGAATAGACATAGGGCTGGATTTTCACTGACCCGTGGAGGCGGGTTTGGAGGCGTGTGGGGGGTTAAAATTGCAAAAGCTGGCGGGCGGGCACAAGCCCGCCTCCACGCAATTTTCATTAAATTGTGTCTGCTGGTCCCGACTCTGTCCCGCCTCTAAGAGGCGGGATAGGCTGTTAAGGCCCTTAACAAGCACTAAATTGCCTCTAAAATGCCATTTTGAAAGGCCTTTGTGATTTTAACCCTTTTTCTACGTGAAGCACGCCTGTTGTGAACCACAAATGTGAAACCTGGCGGGAGCACATTTGGATAGCTGACTATGGCTGGCTGATCGATCTGGGAATGGTGGTGCAAGGGAGACATATCTGGGAGTGGTGGTGCAAGGGAGCCATATCTGGGAGTGGTGGTGCAAGGGAGACATATCTGGGAGCAGACTTAGGGCTGTTGCTGCTCATTTTGCATCCAGGTCCTCTCACAGCGAAGGCCAGGCAGTCTTTGCAGACCTTCAATGCAGCAGCAATGATGACATCATCAGAGGCAACTTTCAGACTGAAAACACTAAGTGGGTCATGAGTTCCCACATGCTGGAACTCAATTGCCCAATTAGGTGAAAATCGCATCAATCTCCCACATCCAATTGCAGTCGGATGGATAACACGAAAAGTGGATAACACGACCCCAACCCGCCCCAGTATCAAAATCCAGCCCTAAATCTTTGCATCAGGAATTACTTAAAATAACGACTCTTTTAATATAAGGGAACAGTGCATCAGGCCCCACAACCCTCCGAGATCTCGGAGCTTCTCAAATTCTGGTCCTTTGAGCATCCCCGATTTCAATTGCACCACCATTGGCGGCCGTGCCTTCAGCTGCCAAGGCCCTAAGCTCTGGAATTCCCTCCCTAAACTTCTCTGTCTCTCTCTCCCCCTTTAAGTTTTTGGTCATCTGCCCTAATCACTCCTTATGTGGCTTGGTGTCAAATTTTGTTTGATAATCGCTCCTGTGAAGCGCCTTGGGACGTTTTACTATGTTAAAGGTGCTATATAAATACAAGTTGTTGCTGTTGTATTCAGTGCCCAGCAGCTGTTTGCTGAAATGATGTTATAGCATAGCATCCCTGTTGCATCCCAAACAGAAGTGTGTTAACAGCTGGTGTAGATCTGGATTCCCACAACGTAGCCCATTGTTTATGTTTCTCTGGTGTCAATTCGTCAGCCAATCATCAAGTGTGTTTGTTCTGTTAGCTCATCAGCATTGGCTGCTAAACACAATCCCTCAAGAAGCACCAAAACATTCTGCAGCAGGTGGAGTCATTGTCGTAACCAAAGCGGACCAGCCCATTGGCAGACAAAGGAATCATTGTCAAAGTATCAAGCAAGAGGAAGCTGCAAAAAGCGTGTGCTAGACTGTGTTTAACTACAGAATGTCTGAAGCTTAAAAAGGGTAAACAAAACTCTTATTGTCTGTTTTAGCCTTGTCAGCCGTGGCTTAGTGTGCAGCACTCTCGCCTCTGAGTCAGAAGGTTGTGGGTTCAAGTCCCACCCCAAAGACTTGAGCACAAAAATCTAGGTTGACACTCCAGTACAGTACTGAGGGAGCGCCGCACTGTCGGAGGGGCAGTACTGAGGGAGCGCCGCACTGTCGGAGGGGCAGTACTGAGGGAGCGCCGCACTGTCGGAGGGGCAGTACTGAGGGAGCGCCGCACTGTCGGAGGGGCAGTACTGAGGGAGCGCCGCACTGTCGGAGGGGCAGTACTGAGGGAGCGCCGCACTGTCGGAGGGGCAGTACTGAGGGAGCGCCGCACTGTCGGAGGGGCAGTACTGAGGGAGCGCCGCACTGTCGGAGGGGCAGTACTGAGGGAGCGCCGCACTGTCGGAGGGGCAGTACTGAGGGAGCGCCGCACTGTCGGAGGGGCAGTACTGAGGGAGCGCCGCACTGTCGGAGGGGCAGTACTGAGGGAGCGCCGCACTGTCGGAGGGGCAGTACTGAGGGAGCGCCGCACTGTCGGAGGGGCAGTACTGAGGGAGCGCCGCACTGTCGGAGGGGCAGTACTGAGGGAGCGCCGCACTGTCGGAGGGGCAGTACTGAGGGAGCGCCGCACTGTCGGAGGGGCAGTACTGAGGGAGCGCCGCACTGTCGCAGGGGCAGTACTGAGGGAGCGCCGCACTGTCGGAGGGGCAGTACTGAGGGAGCGCCGCACTGTCGGATGGGCAGTACTGAGGGAACGCCGCACTGTCGGAGGTGCCGTCTTTCGGATGAGACGTTAAACCGAGGCCCCATCTGCTCTCTCCGGTGGACGTAAAAGATCACATGGCACTATTTCGAAGAAGTGCAGGGAAGTTATCCCCGGTGTCCTGACCAATATTTATCCCTCAAACAGATTATCTGGTCATTATCGCATTTGTGTCTGTGGGAGCTTGCTGAGCGCAAATTGGCTACCACATTTCCTACATTACAACAGTGACTACACTTCAAAAAGTACTTCATTGGCTGTAAAGCACGTTTGGACATCTGGTGGTCATGAAAGGCACTATAGAAATGCAAGTCTTTCTTTCTTTATACAATGCTGTACAGTCCTTGTCTCATATTTGCTTCTGTAAAGTGTCCAAGTGTAAATGTGACTAGTTATTTGAACCAGTGGAAAGCCGGTCTAGTGCTTGAAATTTTTCAAGAAACAAAAGATGGAGTGAGATTACGGCAAGTTCCAGTGCACCACTTCATTGCAAAATAGAATCTTGGTTACCCCCTGGGCCATATCACCTGAATCATACACACCCAGATCAAAAAGGGCGTAGCTCGCTCGAAGGGATACAGGTACAACTGTTGAAACGTAAACCGTATTTTAAAAACCCAAAACCGTTAACACTTTACTGCCCGAAACCCAAAGATAATTACAGACAAGGGGGGCCACTTGGCCCATCCTGCTATAGAAACCCCAGACTACTGCACTGCAGCATCCAATTGCTTCTTCACTGATCCTAGAGTTAAATATTTTCATAATGGTGATAGACTAGGAGCTGTGGAGAGGCAAAGAAATTTAGGTGTCCATGTAGACGAATCATTAAAAGCCAGTGCACAGGTACAAAAAGTAATCAAAAAAGGCTAATGGAATGTCGGCCTTTAGCTCAAGGGGGTTGGAATTCAAAAGTGAGGAAGAGATCCTACAGTTGTACAGAGCCTTGGACAGAACTCGTCTGGAATACTGCATTCAGTTTTGGACACTGCACCTCAGGAAAGACACACTGACCTTGGAGGGGGTGCAGCGCAGATTCATTAGAATACCAGGGCTTAAAGGGTTAAATTATGAGGACAGGTTGCATAGACTAGACTTGTATTTCCTTGAGTTTAGAAAGTTTTATAAAAAGTTGACATGCCAAGCATAGATGCTTGGATCATGAAGGGACAGCTGCGATGGTCAGGTCATGTGGTGTGAATGACTGATGATTGAAATCCGAAGATCTTTTATGGTGCATTGACAACTGTGAAGCAAGCTCGTGGTGGGACAGCGAAAGAGATATAAAGACTGCTTAAAAGTGACTCTGAAACACTGCAAAATAGATGTCCATAAGTGCAAACAACTTGCTCAAGACAAGAAAACACAACGCAAATCTATCCATGAAGGCACCTCCTACATTGAGACCCGCTGAATTCCTGATGCTGAATGTAAACGCCAGCTGAAGAAGTCTCACCTGAAGGTCCCCGGCTCCCAACTCCAATGTATCCGGGATCAAACGTTCACTTACTCCGAGCAAAAATTGGTCTCAAGTCATCAAAAAACTGACCATAGAAAATGAGATGATATTTTGACCTGTCTTCTTCGGTATCAAAGGACGAACAAACAAATGACTTCAAGCAAGTAATGGTGTGTTAACTATTTTTAGTTCATCCTCAGTTTCAACCCTGTTTGTAGCCTCAATGGATCTCAATTCTTCTTCGATAATCCTCATGTTAGAACAATTTCTATTGCTGCTTTTAATTTCTACATCTATGCTTATTTTGTGTTTCCTTTTTGCCCCCTGCTTGCCTCTTTTCTTTCTTTTTAGCCTCCTGTATTATTCTCACATTGTTCTCCCTACAAGCCTTGTAGAGTTAGTTTATCTTTTTCTTTTGCTTTGTATTGTTTTATTATTCAATTTAGAGTCATCTTCTCCACATTACTTCAATCTTTAAATAAGTGTCCAGTTGCTAAGACTCACTATTTATAATAAAACCCAAGAAATAAAAAGAGAGTGTGACCAAAATGCACCTGCAACTACAGCTGCCCAATCGGAACTGTTGTCTGACCCGTTTCATCATTAGCCAAGAGCGTGAAAAAGGTTAGAATGCGGTCAGTGACCATTAGCAGAGTCCGTGCGGAGTCAACTGAAAACACCAAACAGAACCATGGCACCTTTGGGAGCTACTGCACATTGGAATTCCTTCTGTAGCACAGCAATTTTTTTTAAAAAAAATTTTAAACTCTTTACAGCAGTAATTACTTTTCTGTGTTATCCAGGATTATAACTCATTGCTGCTTTCTTTTTTAAATGGCATATAAACTAAAGATCTTCAGAAACTGCTGGCTGTTGAGCACTGGAAACTGAGCTAGCATCACCAAACAGTGTAATGAATGACCTCCATGGATTAAGATTACACTCTTTCTCTGAACAATTTGTTGCCAACAATAGCACACTGACCTGTAGGATAATGGTGAGAGATAGGTTTGATGTCCTATGCCACTGTGTTTTCACATCACTTTGGTGGCAAATACTCAATGGAGGCCAACCGTTTCCTCGTGCTGAGGAGGGAATACCTGGAAGTCACCCCATCCACCCTGCACTTCATTGTGCCCAGCCCAGTGCTATAATGGAGGTTTGGAATGAGTGTCAATCTGCACCTCCTCCATTTCCAGTACATGGGTCAGAGAAAGTGTGATTTACCCTGTTTGTGAGCATAACCCAGGGACCCCTCTGGAAAGTGTGCATAGGCGTGGACAATGAGTGTGGGCAGGATAGGTCCCCGTTGTGATGCCCTCAGCAGTTAAATATCCTGAAAACACTCATTGTCTAGGGTCACATATGACAGATGGTCACATGGGTAAAGTACAGGAGAGCAACCAGTGGTTGGGGGAACTGTAGCCCAGCAACAGCCAATACCTAAAAGAAAAGGGGAGAAAATTGGTGGCAAAATAAGACTTAGGGCTGGGATTTTCTACCAATATATAAATATATAAAAGAGAAGCCATTACTTACTCCCATTCCTTTCGCTTTGCCTGAGGAGTACTGTGCATTTTATGAGCTTCATGTGCTTTGATAACATCCCTGTGATCTACCAGCCCTCCCCGCCTTCTGTAGGGAGCAGCCAGCCCGCTCTCCGTCATCTGGTAATACTGCGCTTCATGTAAAGCACTAGGACTGCGATGGATGGCGGAATCTGCGTCCGCTTCTCCTCTTACATCACAGACTGCATCGTAGTAGCTTGGAGGGGATGACGGGCTGAAGTCTGGGGCAGATGTTGGAGGATGCTCTCGGGGGTCCGTCCACGTGTTTGCATTCATCAATCTGTCTGCCCAGAGCGAGGCGTACGAACCGCTGCAATACAAGACACAGGAGAATAAACAGAACGCATAACAGCCGGCAAATCACAAAGTATCTGAAACAGCAGCACATGCCCTGCCAATATAACACTCTGCTGAGCACTTCACCCACCTTTCACACTAATGTGCTGAAATAAAATAGACTTAATGGTGCATTAAGTTACAGACTAGCCTTCTATCTCAGGTAATTGGTTTTGACTTCAGCCCAGCTTGATTAGCTGAAAGTCTACGTTATCTGTTAGAATCGTAGGATCATAGAAATTTACAGCACAGGAGGCCACTCGGCCCATCGTGTACGTGTCGGCCGTAAAAGAGCTATCCAGCCTAATCCCACTTTCCAGCTCTTGGTCAGTAGCCCTGTAGGTTACAGCACTTCAAGCACATATCCAAGTACTTTTTAAATGCGATGGGGGTTTCTGCCTCTGTTGCCTGTAAGGATCCGATACAGTAAGTTTAGCACCGCCTCAACCCAATTTCTGGTTGGAATTAAGCAACAGCATAAAACTGGCACGAAATTGGCACTCTCACACAGACACACGCATGTATGGTGTGAAAAATGCAAAAAACCTACACTGGTGCAGTGATTTAGGTGTCTTTCCTCAAGTTGAGGCACATTGTTGGGGTAGATAGAAGAGTTTTTGCTCTGCATTTTACCTGGGAATGTTCACTGTTAATACTGGGGCACAAATGTCACATTAATATCGAGCTGTCCAGGCTTTTGTCTTTGAGAGTCACTTAGATGCATGCCTTGAGCCCTGTGAGTCACAAAGTTTAAATCCATACATAGGAACAGGAGGAGGCCTTTTAGCCCCTCAAGCCTGTTCCACCATTCAATGAGATCATGGCTGATCTGCAACCTAACTCCATCCATCCGCCTTTGGCCCATATCCCTTAATACCTTTGGTTAACAAAAATCTATCAATCTCAGATTTAAAATTAACAATTGATCTAGCATCAATTGCCGTTTGCGGAAGAGAGTTCCAAACTTCTACCACTCCTGAAAGGTCTGGCTCTAATTTTTAGACTTCCATTAATTTGCATACATCTCAAACTGCTGATTCCAACAGATCTTGGTGTTTTGATTCAGGATTTACCCACCAGTGAGGCAATGCCAATAAAAACAGCTCTTTTCAAATGTCCATATCCAAACAAGGCAAAACGCTGAATAAGAAATATAAGCGCAAATAGAGCAGAGTTGCCTGGGCTTCAAGGACTGGGCTTTGGAGATTGCAGGTTGGACACTCCTGGCTTAACACAAAACCCTGGTTCAATAAGGAGTGTAGATGAGCATGCCAGGAGCAGCACCAGACATACCTAAAAATGAGGTGCCAATCTGGGGAAGCTGCAACACAGGACTACGTGCATGCTAAAAAGCAGAAGCAGCATGCTATAGACAGGGCTAAGCGATCCCACAATCAACGGATCAGATCAAAGCTCTGCAGTCCTGCCACATCCAGTCGTGCAGAGTGGTGGACCATTAAACAACTAACGGGAGGAGGAGGCTCCATGAATACCCCCATCCTCAATGATGGTGGAGCCCAGCACGTGAGTGCAAAAGACAAGGCTGAAGCATTTGCAACCATCTTCAACCAGAAGTGCTGAGTGGATGATCCATATCGGCCTCCTCCTGAGGTCCCCACCATCATAGAAGCCAGTCTTTAGTCAATCCGATTCACTCCACGTGGTATCAAGAAATGGCTGAGCGCACTGAATACAGCAAAGGCTATGGGCCCCGACAACATCCCGGCTGTCATGCTGAAGACTTGTGCTCCAGAACTAGCCACGCCTCTAGCCAAGCTATTCCAGTACAGCTACAACACTGGCATCTATCCGATATGTCCTGTCCACAAAAAGCAGGACAAATCCAATCCAGCCAATTACCACCCCATCAATCTACTCTCAATCATCGGCAAAGTGATGGAAGGTGTCGTCGACAGTGCCATCAAGTGGCACTTACTCACCAATAACCTGCTCACTGATGCCCAGTTTGGGTTCCGCCAAGACCACTCGGCTCCAGACCTCTTACAGCCTTGGTCCAAACATGGACAAAAGGAGCTGAATTCCAGAGGTGAGGGGAGTCTGACTGCCCTTGACATCAAGGCAGCATTTGACCGAGTGTGGCATCAAGGAGCCCCAGTAAAACTGAAGTCAATGGGAATCAGAGGGGAAACTCTCCACTGGCTGGCGTCATACCTAGCACAAAGGAAGATGGTTGTGGTGGTTGGAGGTCAATCATCACAACCCCAGGACATCGCTGCAGGAGTTCCTCAGCGCAGTGTCCTAGGCCCAACCATCTTCAGCTGCTTCATCAATGACCTTCCCTCCAACATAAGGTCAGAAATGGGG
Source organism: Squalus acanthias (assembly GCA_030390025.1). Taxonomy (NCBI): domain Eukaryota; kingdom Metazoa; phylum Chordata; class Chondrichthyes; order Squaliformes; family Squalidae; genus Squalus; species Squalus acanthias. Next base: position 19,002,768 of record CM059445.1, read on the forward strand.
ATGTTCGCCGATGACTGCACAGTGTTTAGTGCCATTCGCAACTCCTCAGATAATGAAGCAGTCCATGCCCGCATGCAGTAAGACCTAGACGACGTTCAGGCTTGGGCTGATAAGTGGCAGGTAACATTCGCGCCACACAAGTGCCAGGCAATGACTATCTCAAAACAAGCGAGAGTCTAAACACCGCCCCTTGACATTCAACGGCATTACCATCGCCGAATCCCCCACCATCAACATCCTGGGGGTCACCATTGACCAGAAACTTAACTGGACCAGCCACATAAATACTGTGGCAACAAGAGCAGGTCAGAGGCTGGGTATTCTGTGGCGAGTGTCTCACCTCCCGACTCCCAAAGCCTTTCCACCATCTACAAGGCACAAGTCAGGAGTGTGATGGAATACTCCCCACTTGCCTGGATGAGTGCAGCTCCAACAACACTCAAGAAGCTCGACACCATCCTAGACAAAGCAGCCACCATCCTAGACAAAGCAGCCCGCTTGATCGGCACCCCATCCACCACCTTAAACATTCACTCCCTCCACCACCGGCGCACCGTGGCTGCAGTGTGTACCATCTACAAGATGCACTACAGCAACTCGCCAAGGCTTCTTCGGCAGCACCTAGAAGGACAAGGGCAGCAGGCGCATGGGAACACCACCACCTCCAAGTTCCCCTCCAAGTCACACACCATCCTAACTTGGAAGTATATCGGCCGTTTCTTCATCGTCGCTGGGTCAAAATCCTGGAACTCCCTCCCGAACAGTACTGCGGGAGCACCTTCACCACACGGACTGCAGCAGTTCAAGAAGGCGGCTCACCACCACCTTCTCAAGGGCAACTAGGGACGGGCAATAAATGCCGGCCTTGCCAGCGACGCCCAGACCCCACGAACGAATAAAAAAAACATTTGCCATTGCTGTTACAGACCATTCCTTTAGCAAAACGATAAGAATGGTAGAGAGTCACTGGAAACGGGTTCCATTTGTAAACACCATCACCAACCTCGGCAGCCGCCACGAACACTGAAGAATATTTGGTGATTGTTCAACAAGCGGCCCAGGCAAAATGTCCAAAGGCATTTTTTTTTTAGTTTAAAAAAAACACAGGAAAATTGTCTCCAATGTATAAAGAATGAGAAACGAAGGCGCAGAAACCCGGGGACGGCAACAGGAGATCGCTCAGCTCATGGGCCGTTGTTGTCGGGAAAACCTAAAATGGGGCAGATTTTGTCAGTTGGCGGGAACGACGCGCGAGAGCGCCACGAGCTCCGGCAGTTGGGGGGTGCGCGAGAGGAGACGGGCAGAAGCGAGCAATCAGTGCGCGGGACTGGAAGAGCAACAGGCGATTTTCAAGTCCGGTCTGGGCGAGCTCAGCTGTTCCTTTGTGCGAGGGAAAGGTTTGTGAAACTGCAATGCCTTTCGGACCTCGCATATGCAGAGTTTAGGGTGTGTTCCACGGGGGGGCGGGGCGTCCGACGTCCGGGTACCGCATGTCAAGGTCATGAGGGAATCTGGACAGGTGAGGATATTCGGCTGCGGAGGGCATCGTTGGCAAGCTGAATCCTTGATATTAACCCTGACCTCCACACGTGCAACTCATTTGCACCTCCCCAACCCTGCACTAAGCTTCCCCCCTCCCCCCTCGTGGCGCACCTTGTCACAGAGTGGGACCAAAGCTCACCCCCCAATCTTTCGGTTTGCCATCCTCTGGTTGGACCTATTCCTGGAGGTACCATCATTTGACCTCCAACTGCCCCACCCAGTCAAGCAGCTCCCCCACCTCTTCAAATAATTTTTTTTAATGCCCCAACTTCTTTACCCAGAGAGTGGTGAGAATGTGGAACTCGCTACCACAGGGAGTGGTTGAAGTGAATAGTATAGATGCATTTAAGGGGAGGCTGGACAAGCATCTGAGGGAGAAGGGAATCGAGGGTTATGCTGAGAGAGTTAGATGAGGAAAGACAGGAGGAGGCTCGAGTGGAGCATAAACGCCGGCATGGACTGGTTGGGCCGAATGGCCTGTTTCTGTGCTGTATATCCTATGTAATCCTATCTAACGATTTTTCTCCCGTGATTTTGCTCGCAGCAGTGTCTGGGAGATTAATCTTTAATCTGGAGACATGGCAGCTGGGGAATTTAAATTTAGTTAATTAAATAAATCTGGAACTAAAAGCTAGTATCAGTAATGGTGCTCATGAAACTACTGGATTGTCATAAAAACCCATCTGGTTCACTAATGTCCTTTAGGGAAGGAAATCTGCCGCCCTTTCCCGGTCTGGCCGATATACTAGCATGGATTGAGAATTGGTTAACAGACAGAAAACAAAGAGTAGGGATAAACGGGTCTTTTTCAGATGGCAGGCTGTGACTAGTGGGGTACCGCAAGGATCGGTGCTTGGGCCCCAGCTATTCACAATCTATATCAATGATTTGGATGAGGGGACTAAATGTAACATTTCCAAATTTGCTGATGATCCAAAACTAGGTGGCAGTGTCAGTTGTGAAGAGGCTTCAAGGGGATCTCGACAGGCTCAGTGAGTGGGTGAGAACATGGCAGATGGAATATAATGTGGATAAATGTGAAGTTATTCACTTTGGTAGAAAAAACAGAAAGGCAGAGTATTTCCTAAATGGTGAAAGATTGGGGAATGCAGATGCTCAAAGGGACCTGGGTGTCCTTGTACATGAGACACTGAAAGTGAATGTGCAGGTGCAACAAGCCATTAGGAAGGCAAATGGTATGCTGGCCTTCATTACAAGAGGATTTGAGTACAGGAGTAAAGAAGTCTTACTCCAATTATATAGGGCCCTGGTGAGACCACACCTGGAGTACTGTGTACAATTTTGGTCTCCTTACCTAAGGAAGGATATACTTGCCATAGAGGGAGTGCAACGAAGGTTCACGAGATTGATTCCTGGGATGGCGGGACTGTCGTATGAGAAGAGATTGAGTACACTAGGCCTGTATTCTCTTGCATTCAGAAGAATGAGAGGGGATCTCATTGAAGCATACAAAATTATTACAGGGCTTGATAGGGTGGATGCTGGGAGAATGTTTCCCTTGGCTGGGGAGTCTAGAACCAGGGGCCACAGCCTCAGGATAAAGGGTAGGCCATTCAGGACTGAGATGAGAAGAAATTTCTTCACAGAGGGTGGTGAATCTTTGGAATTCTCTACCCCAGAGGGCTGTGGAGGCTCAGTCATTGGGTATATTCAAAACAGAAGTCGATAGATTTCTGACTAGTAAAGGCATCAAGGGATATGGCGATAGGGCCAGTGAATGGAGTTGAGGCAGAAGATCAGCCATGATCTCACTGAATGGCGGAGCAGGCTCGAAGGGCTGAATGGCCTACTTCTGCTCCTATTTCTTATGTGACTCCAGACCCACAGCAATGTGGTTGGCTCTTAACTGCCCCTCTGAAAATGGCCCAGTAAAGCCACTCAGTTTTGTATTCAAGAAGGCGGCTCACCGTCACCTTCTCAAGGGCAATTAGGGATGGGCAATAAATGCCGGCCTCGCCAGCGACGCCAACATCCCGTGAACAAATTTTAAAAAATTGTGGCTTAAGAATAATTAGTGAAAAATCAAAACAGTAAGCTCATGGGGGAGTATGGAGGTATGTACCTTCAAGCAGATAGGGGTGAGGAGAAAGACAGTGAAGGAAATAAGAGGTGTAAGTGGAGGAGAATAAAATGGTCATGTCTGCAATATTTATACACACACACACACGAGTAAAGCATTTGACAAAGTCAGGGAACTGCATGCACTAATTAGAATGAAGGGACATGATGTTGAGCCAAGCAAAGTTTCAGCCACGATGAAATGTTCACAGCTTTTCAGGAGAGATAAAGAGGAAAAAAGAGAGGAGTAACCTTATTAATTAAGGAAAGATGTACAATGAAAAGTTTTTTTGTTTTGTTTTTTTTTAAGTGTAGTGCAGACATAATCTAGCTAGACGGGGCCTCGGTTTAACGTCTCATCCGAAAGACAGCACCTCCAACAGTGCAGCACTCCCTCAGTACTGCACACCCACCCCCACGACAGTGCAGCTCCCTCAGTACTGCCCCTCCGACAGTGCAGCGCTCCTTCAGTACTGCCCCTCCGACAGTGCAGCGCTCCCTCAGTACTGCCCCCCCGACAGTGCGGCGCTCCCTCAGTACTGCCCCCCCGACAGTGCGGCGCTCCCTCAATACTGCCCCTCCGACAGTGCGGCGCTTCCTCAGTACTGCCCCTCCGACAGTGCGGCGCTCCCTCAGTACTGCACTGGGAGTGTCAGCCTCGATTTTTGTGCTCCAGTCTCTGGAGTGGGACTTGAACCCACAACCTTCTGACTCAGGGTAAGAGTGCGACCCACTGAGCCATGGTAACAAAGCAAGTCAAGCAAGGAACCAGATGGTAGGAACACACATTAAGAAATAGGTTTTCAGAACCTATGACCATAACCTAATTAGGTTTGCATTGAAAAGAAATTTAAAGATGTTGAACTGGAGGTGACCTAAGTGGGATGAAAGGGGAGGCCGCACAAATTGGTTGGGAGAAATGAGAGATTAAACAGATCAGCAATGTTCCTGTTAAGTTGCGCGGCCACGATCTGGAGGTCCCGCGCAGGCTGCTCGCCGGCTTTTAAATGTAAAAACCGCGCATGCACAGAAATTTGAGTGGGCTGCGCACCCAAACAAAATTAGAGGGAACATTAAATGGGAACATAAGCAGGATAAAAGTACAGGTTAAATACATTGCAACTATGAGTATAGGGGGTATATCAATGGCAAAGTTCCTTGGATAAGAAGAGAGGTTACAGCAAAAGCAAAGGAGTGATGCTGAATTTGTACAAGACATCGATTAGGTCATAGGAAGGATACTAAAGCTATGGAAAGGGTACAGTGAAGATTCACTAACATGACGTGGAATGAGAGGTTGTCTTTTATATGGTAGTAGCAAAGCAAATCAGATGTCAATATCTAAAAGTCAGATATCCAGGCCAAAGCTTCCAGTGTAACAGCGTGGATATCCTGTAAGCTGCCTGCGAATTTCCTCTGAGGGCAGTGCTCAATGATGTGCTCCAGGACGTGACCAAGAGCTCCACAGTTGCATGATGAGGACGCTTTAATCTTCCATCTATGGGGAAGGTGGCAGCATCTACCATGACCGGTTGATGGTTGTCCACTGTTTGTGAGGAAATGTTGATCCTTGAGGAATGAGGGGTTATAATAGCTATTGAGGCAGAGACTGTAACACTGTGGCAATAAGAGCAGGTCACAGGCTAGGTATTCTGCGGCGAGTGTCTCACCTCCTGACTCCCCAAAGCCTTTCCACCATCTACAAGGCACAATTAAGGAGTGTGATGGAATACTCTCCAGTTGCCTGGATGAGTGCAGCTCCAACAACACTCAAGAAGCTTAACACCATCCAGGACAAAGCAGCCCGCTTGATTGGCACCCCATCCACCACCTTAAACATTCACTCCCTCCACCACCGGCGCACCGTGGCTGCAGTGTGTACCATCTACAAGATGCACTGCAGCAACTCGCCAAGGCTTCTTCAGCAGCACCTCCCAAACTCACGACCTCTTCCACCTAGAAGGACAAAGGCAGCAGGCGCATGGGAACATCACCACCTCCAAGTTCCCCTCCAAGTCACACACCATCCTGACTTAGAAATATATCGCCGATCCTTCATCGTCGCTGGGTCAAAATCCTGGAACTCCCTCCCTAACACCACACGGACTGCAGCGGTTCAAGAAGACGGCTCACCACCACCTTCTCAAGGGCAATTAGGGATGGGCAATAAATGCTGGCCTTGCCAGCGACGCCCAAATCCCATAAATGAATAAAAAGAAATTTTTTTTAATCATTCAAAAGGGAACTAAATAAATATTTGGAAAGGAAGGGATATAAAAAGATACAAGGATTGAAGTAGACAGCTCCAATTGAAGAGCTAGCATTGGAACAGGCCTGATACAGCGCAGGTGGAGGCCATTTACTCAAACAACTATGTTTCTACAAATCTGAGGAGTTCAGATAGTTTATAGAACAATGGATATCTAGTTCTAAGGTTACACAAATATGGGTTAACATGTTTGTAAGGTATCTAGACCCCTTGGGTTATATTGCTGTCTGCTCCGAACATAGGAAACACCACAAATCAGAACCAACATTTGCAAAGCCCTCAGGCGGAATACTTTCTTTTAGATTTGCAGTAAGGCTAGCTGCTCTGCAGCTAATCTAACTGGATGCTTCATTTCAGTGCAAGTTGGTAGTGTATTTGCTAGCAATATAGTTCAGCGGCGGGATTGCAGCACTGTGCAGCTTATAGCAAGCCTCCTCTGGTGCAGTTTCACGTTCGCCTTGTTTCGTTTCATAATCATGTAGTTCCATCTAGTGGGCATAATAGAGTACTGACGGTCACCTGGTTCAGAATGTCTCATAGTCCCTTTAGAGATAGCATAGCTAGTAAATCTATAATTTAGGGTCTCTCCTGAATAGGTAGAAACATTCCTCAGTGTGGAGATGAGTCACAGAGACCAAAGAATTCACAGATTTCATCCTCGATCAGTGCTAAATTAGCAAATCTCAGCAACAACAGCTTGTATTTATGTAGCGCCTTTAACGTAATAAAACGGCCCAAGGCGCTTCACAGGAGCCTTATCAAAAAAAAATCTGTAAATTTGACACCGAGCCACATAACGAGAGATTCGGGCAGGTGACCAAAAGCTTGGTCGAAGAGGTAGGTTTTAAGGAGTGTCTTAAAGGAGGAAGACAAGAGACATGGAGAGGTTTTGTGAGGGAATTCCAGAGCTTAGGGCCCAGGCAGCTGAAGGCACGGCCGCCAATGGTGGAGAATTTTAAATTGGGGATGTTCAAAAGGCCAGAATAGGCGGACGCAGAGGTCTATAGGGATTATAGGGCTGGAGGAGATTACAGAGATAGGGAGGGGCGAGGGCCATGGAGGGATTTGAAAACAAGGATGAGAATTTTAAAATCAAGGCTTTGCTTAACCGGGAGCCAATGTAGGTCAGCGAGCACAGGAGTGATGGGTGAACAGGACTTGGTGCGAGTTAGGACACGGGCAGCAGAGTTTTGGATGACCTCAAGTTTATGGAGGGTAGAACGTTGGAGGCCAGCCAGAAGTGCGTTGGAATAGTCACGTCTAGAGGTGATAAATGCATGGATGAGGGTTTTGGCAGCAGATAAGTTGAGGTAAGGGCGGAGACGGGCGATATTATAAAAGGTGGAAATGGCTGGTCTTAGTGATATAACGGATATGAGGTAGGAAACTCAATTCGTAATCAAATATGACACCAAGGTTGCGAACAGCCACAACAGCAAAGGGAAAGCCATATTTGACCCCAGCAGCTCTAAATGTGGGGAGTCCAGCCAGGTTCCTGCTCAAAATTTCTCTAGAATGGAGGGACAGTTGCGACCTGTAGCCTGCAATTCCGGCACCATGTGGGAACTTCAAGATGCTTCATGTGTGCCGGAAGGCCCACATTTACAGGAAGTGCTTCCAGCTGCTCGAAATCACACTGAGGGTTTCTGAGTTTGAGGGGCATACGGGTGGCTGAGTGTTTCCTGGATCGCAGATTTACATAGGATTACATACTACATTACCTATGATATACGGCACAGAAACAGGCCATTCGGCCCAACCAGTCCATGCCAGCGTTTATGCTCCACATGAGCCTCCTCCTGTCTTTCCTCATCTAACTCTTATCAGCGTAACCCTCTATTCCCTTCTCCCTCAGATGCTTGTCTAGCCTCCCCTTAAATGCATCTATACTATTCGCTTCAACCACTCCCTGTGGTAGCGAGTTCCACATTCTCACCACACTCTGGGTAAAGAAGTTTCTTCTGAATTCCCTATTGGATATCTTGGTGACTATCTTATATTGATGGCCTCTAGTTATGCTCTTCCCCACAAGTGGAAACATTCTCTCTGTATCCACTCTATCAAAATTTTTCATAATTTTAAAGACCTCTATTGGGTCACCCCTCAGCCTTCTCTTTTCAAGAGAAAAGAGACCCAGCCTGTTCATCCTTTCCCGATATGTATACCCTCGCATTTCTGGTATCATCCTTGTAAATCTTCTCTGCACCCTCTCCAGTGCCTCTATATCCTTTTTCTAATATGGTGACCAGAACTGTACACAGTGCTCTAAGTGTGGTCTAACCAAGGTTCGATACAGGTTTAGCATAACTTCCCTACTTTTCAATTCTATATACCTCTAAAAATAAATCCTAGTGATTGGTTTGCTTTATTTATGGCCTTGCTAACCTGCGTTCCAACTTTTCGTGATTTGTGTATTTGTACTCCGAGATCCCTTTGTTCCTCTACCCCACCTAGACTCGCACCCTCCAAGTGATAAGTGACCTCCCTATTCTTCCTACCAAAATGTAATGCCTCACATTTATCTGTGTTGAACTTCATTTGCCAATTATATGCCCATTCTGCAAGTTTATTAATGTCATCCTGTAACTTGTTTCAGTCCTCTTCAGTATTGACTATCCCCACCCACCCAAATTTGGTGTCATCTGCAAATTTAGAAATTGTGTTTTTGATTCCTAAGTCTAAATCATTAATGTAAATTGTGAACAGCAGTGGTCCCAGCACTGATCCTTGTGGAACACCACTACCCACCTTCTACCACTGTGAATAGCTACCCTTTACTCCTACTCTCTGCTTTCTGTCCTGAAGCCAACCAGCAATTCATTCTGCTACTTGTCCCCTGACTCCACATTCTCTGACATTGTTCATCAGTCTATTATGGGGTACCTTATCGAAGGCCTTTTGTAAATCAAGATAAATTACATCTACTGCATTACCATTGTCTACTCTCTCTATTACCTCTTCAAAAAATTCAATGAGGTTGGTCAAGCAAGACTTTCCCTTTTGAAACAATAGCAAAATACTGCGGATGCTCGAAATCTGAAATAACAGAAAATGCTGGAAACACTCAGCAGGCCAGGCAGCATCCGTGGAGAGAGAAAAAGAGTTAACGTTTCAGGTCTGTGACCCTTCATCAGAACTGGAAAAAGCTGGAGATGTAACAGATTTTAAGCAGGTGCAGAGACAGGGAGGCGGGGGGGGGGGGGCGCGGTGGGAGGGGAGGAAGGAACTGAAGGAACATTCTGTGCTAAGGTAGGAGGCAGGAAAGATAAAATGTTCCAAATGGGGATGGCAAAATCATACAGCCTGAAGAATGGGGGCAGGGGTTATAGTCTGAAATTGTTGAACTCAGTGTTGAGTCCAGAAGGCTGTAAAGTGCCTAATCGAAAGATGAGGTGCTGTTCCTCGAGCTTGTGTTGTGCTTCATTGGAACAATGTAAGAGGCCGAGGACAGAGAGATCAGAGTGGGAGTGAAGTGGAGAATTAAAGTGACAGGCGACCGGAAGCTCAGGGTCACCCTTGCGGACTTCTGAAATCCATGCTGACTATTCATTATTATATTTTTGGTTTCTAGATGTTCCAGAGTTAACACCTTAAAGGAAAATTGAGGGGAAAAGCCATTTAACAAAACTGAAAGATTCTTCACTCTGGTTCCAGGAGGAGGTCACCCCACAGCCAGATAGCATTCAGAATAGCAAGTGGGTGGCCACCCAGAAGGGTAGGAAGAGGTAGGCAGTGCAGGAGTCCTCCAGAGTGTGGCACTCTCAAACCGATATTTAGCATTTAATACCGGTGAGGTTGAGGACACCGCGAAGGAATGCAGTCCCGAACCTGGCACGTGAGGCAAAGGACTGAATGGGGGGAGATACAGGAAAGGGTAGGAATGCAGTAGTAATTGGGGATTCGATAGTCAGGGGGACAGACGGGCAGTTCTGCTACTGTCGACGTGAGACCCGTATGGTATGTTGCCTCCCTGGTGCTAGGGTAAGGGACATCACGGAGAGGGTGCAGAACATTCTGCGGGGGAAGGGGAAGAGACAGAAGTCGTGGTACATGCCAGAACCAACGACAAAGGGAGGAAAAGGGTTGAGGTCCTCCAGTCACTGTTTAAGGAGTTAGGGAGGAAGTTAAAAAGCAGGACCTCAAAAGGTAGCTTCCAGTGCCACGCGCTAGCGAGAGTAGAAATAGGAAGATATGGCAGGTTAATGCGTGGCTAGAGACATGGTGCAGGAGGGAGGGCTTCAGATTCCTGGGACATTGTTCTGTGGCAGGAGGGACCCGTCAAGATGGATGGATTGTACCTGAACAGAGCTACGACCAATATCCTTGCGGGCAGGTTAACTGGTGCTGTGGGGGAGGGTTTAAACTAATTCAGCAGGGGGTTGGGCACCAAGATGTAGTATGCAAAAGTAGAAGAGGACTGGGAAAGAAATAATACAGAATTAGTTGGGATCATAGAAAATGCAAGGAGTTAGGTTTGGAGTGCATGTGTTGGTGAATAAGGTTGGTGAGCTGCAGGAGCAAATGGGAATATGATGTAGTGGCGATAACGGAAACCTGGCTCAAAAAAGGGGAGGATTGGATGCTGAATATTCCTGGGTACAAGGTATTCAGGAAAGAAAAAAGGAAGAGGGATAGCAGTTTTGATTAAGGAAAATATGTCAGTGCTAGAGAGAGAATGTCCTTGAGATGTCAAAGACAGAATCTATTTGGTTGAAGTAAAGAAACAATAAAGGAGCTATTACACTACTTGGTGTATTTTATAGGTCACCATATAGTGGGACGGAGATAGAGGAGCAGATTTGCAAAGAAATGACTGAGAGGTGCAAGAACCATAGAGTAGTGACAATGGGAGACTTTAACTACCCCAATATTGAATGGGACAGTGATTGTGTTAAGGGCAGAGAAGGGGAGGCATTTCTGAAGTGTGTGCAGGAGAATTTTCTTGATCAGTGTTTCCTGCCCAATGAGGGAGGAGGCATTGCTGGATCTAGTCCTGGGGAATGAAGTGGGTCAAGTGGAAAATGTCAGTGTTGGGGAGCATCTTGGGAATAGTGATCATAGTATCGTAAGGTTTAGATTGGTTATGGAGAAGGACAAGGAGCAATCTAGAATAAAAATACTTAACTGTAGGAGGGCTATTTTCAGCTAATTGAGGAGAGATTTGGCCCGGGTAAATTGGAGGCAAGGACTGGCAGGCAAAAATGTAATGGAGCAATGGGCGACCTTTAAAGAGGAGATGGTTCGGGTACAGTCTAGGTACATTCCTATAAGGGGGAAAGGTAGGGCAACCAAAGCCAGAGCTCCCTGGATGACAAAGGAGTTAGAGAGTAGGATGAAGCAGAAAAAGGGGGCGTAGGACAGATGTCAGCTTGATAATACAAGGGAGAATCAGGCCGAATATAAAAAGTGCAGAGGAGAATTGAGAAAGAAAATAAGAGGGGCAAAGATTCAGTACGAGAATAGATTAATGGCTCACATAAAAGGGAATCAGAAGGTCTTCTACAGGCGTATTAACAGTAAAAGGGTGGTCAGAGGAGCAGTAGGGCTGATTTAGGACCAAAATGGAGATTTATTGGTGGAGGCAGAAGGCATAAGAACATAAGAAATAGGACCAGGAGTAGGCCAATTGGCCCCTCGATCCTGCTCCGCCATTCAATAAGATCATGGCTGATCTGATCCTAACCGCCAATCTACTATCACAGAACCATCTCCTGAACCTAACAGAATTGGACACATGAAATAGGAGCAGGATCAGGCTACACGGCCCCTGGGCCCGCTACGCTACCCACAGGGCCATGACCGATCCGAACCTAGACTCATGTCCAAATTCCTGCCCGCTCCCCGTAACCCTTAATTCCCTTTACTTCTAGGAAACTGTCTATTTCTGTTTTAAATTTATGTAATGATGTAGCTTCTACAGCTTTTTGGGGCAGCATATTCCATGGACCTACCACCCTCTGAGTGAAGTAGTTCCTGCTCATCTCAGTTTTGAAAGAGCAGCCCCTTATTCTAAAACTATGCCCCCGAGTTCTAGTTTCACCCATCATCGGGAACATCCTCCCCGCATCCACCCGATCCAACCCCTTCACAATCTTATATGTTTCAATAAGATCGCCTCTCATTCTTCTGAACTCCAATGAGTAGAGTCCCAATCTACACAACCTCTCCTCATATGTCCATCCCCTCATCCCCGGGATTAACCGAGTGAACCTTCTTTGTACTGACTCGAGAGCAAGTATGTCTTTTCTTAAGTATGGACACCAAAACTGTATGCAGTATTCCAGGTGCGGTCTCACCAATACCTTGTACAACTGAAGCAATACCTCCCTATTTTTATATTCTATCCCCTTAGCAATGAAAGCCAACATTCCATTGGCCTTCTTAATCACTTGCTGCACCTGCATACTAACCTTTTGAGTTTCGTGCACCAGGACCCCCAGATCCCTTTGTACTTCAGTACTTTCCAGTTTCTTGCCATTAAGATAATAACTTGCTCTACTATTTTTCCTGCCAAAGTGCATAACCTCACACTTTCCAGTATTGTATTCCATCTGCCAAATCTCTGCCCACTTACTTAGCCTGTCTATGTCCCCTTGCAGATTTTTTATGTCCTCCTCACTCACTACTTTCCCTCCCATCTTAGTATCATCTGCAAACTTTGATATGTTACACTCGGTCCCCTCCTCCAAATCGTTAATATAGATTGTAAAGAGTTGGGGACCCAGCACTGACCCCTGCGGAACACCACTAGTTACTGATTGCCAGTCTGAGAATGAACCATTTATCCCAACTCTCTGCCTTCTGTTAGATAGCCAATCCTCGATCCATGCCAGAATATTACCCCCAATCCCGTGATTTTTTATCTTAAGCAATAATCTTGTGTGTGGCACCTTGTCAAATGCCTTTTGGAAGTCTAAATACACCACATCCACTGGTTCCCCATTATCCACCCTGTATGTTACTTCCTCAAAGAACTCCAGCAAATTTGTCAAACATGACTTCCCCTTCATAAAACCATGCTGACTTTGTCCTATTAAATTATGATTATCCAAATGTCCCGTTACTGTCTCCTTAATAATGGACTCCAAAATTTTACCTACCACAGATGTTAGGTTATAGTTTCCAGCCTTCTGTCTACTACCCTTTTTAAATAAGGGTGTTACATTAGCAGTTTTCCAGTCTGCCGGGATCTTTGCTGAGTCCAGGAAGTTTTGGAAAATTATTACCAATGCATCCACAATCCCTACCGCCACTTCCCTCAAGACCCTAGGATGTAAGCCATCAGGTCCAGGTGATTTATCTGCCTTGAGTCCCATTATTTTACCGAGTACCACTTCCTTAGTGATTTTGATCGTGTTTAGCTCCTCCCCCCCCCATAGCCCCCTGTTTGTCCAGTGTTGGGATATTCTTAGTGTCCTCTACTGTAAAGACTGATACAAAATATTCATTCAGTGTATTTGCCATCTCCATATTTCCCACCATTAATTTCCCGGTCTCATCCTCTAAGGGACCAACATTTACTTTAGCCACCCTTTTTCTTTTTATATAAACTATAAAAACTCTTACTATCTGTTTTTATATTTTTTGCGAATTTACTTTCATAATCTATCTTCCCTTTCTTAATCAATCTTTTTGTTATTTTTTGCTGTCTTTTAAAGTTTCCCAATACTCTATCCTCCCACTAGATTTGGCTACCTTAAAAGTCCTTGGGGTAGAAATTAGGTCGCGCCCCATTTGGGGCGCAAATATCATCCGGATGCAAATATTAGCGCCTGGCGCTAATTATCGGCACTGACAGGAAACTTCACTTTTACCGCCCCGGGAGGTGAGTGGAGCGCTAAAGCAGGCGCTGCACACCTCTCTTAAGGCGCAAAGGCCGAGCAGTGAGGCGCTAACTCGGAGCGCTGGCGAAGCTCATGTAATGTCAGTCAGCAATGGAACACACACACAATGGCACGGGCCAGTTCTTAAAGGGGATGGTTAATCTTGCTTTCCATCCACATCCTGTTCATTGCTGCCTTGAATCTCGGCCTGGAGAGACTTGCACATCAAATGTGCTGGAAAGAACAATGGAGCATACCAGGCAAAGAGCCCAGAGTGCAGCTCCCACAGTCTCTGCTAAATCGATACAAGGAATGGCAAATCAAAATGAACCTGCAAAGTGCTGCTCAGTACCCAAAACTCCTTCACACAACGTTGAATCTCTCCAGAAGTCTCTCCCTCTCTCTCTCAGAATGCGTAGTTCAAAAATGCCACCAACAATAAAAGACAGGAAGAGGCCCCCTTTAAATAGCGCCCCCCCCCCCCCCAGCCCCACAGCGATTGATAGCGTTCCAGTCTTCTGGTCATTGGAAGCGCCAGGCGGTAAGGCAGGGGGCGCCACTCAATTTCCGCTACGGGGCGCCACAAGGGCGTTGCACCATGGAATGACGTCACAATCTGCGCGCGCAGGTGGTCGCAGCGGTAAGTTTTAGCGCCGCCGCACAATCTCAAGTTAAGTTCTCGAGCGGCGCAAACATCGCTGCGCCCGGGCGTTAGCGGTTTTGCGCCCCATTAGCGCCCTCTTAAGGCGCTAACGGGAGGCGCAACCAAGTGAATTTTTACCCCCTTGTTTTTAGTCGAATACTATCCTTAATTTCTTTACTTAGCCACGGATGACTGTCTTTTCTTTTACACCCTTTTCTTCTCAGTGGAATATATTTTTTTTGGAAGTTGTAAAATAACTCCTTAAATGTACACCACTGATCATGTAACGTCTTACCCTTTAATCTATTTTCCCAATCCACTCTACTCAATTCCACTCGCATACCTTCATAGTCTCCTTTATTCAAGCTTAGCACACTTGTTTGAGATCCAACCTTCTCACCCTCTAATTGAATGTGGAATTCAACCATGTTATGGTCACTCATTCCAAGGGGATCCTTTACAAGGACATTTTTAATTAATCCTGTCTCGTTACACAGGACCAGATCTAAGGTTGCTTGCCTCTTGGTCGGTTCAGTTACATACTGCTCAAGAAACCCATCCCTAATACACTCAATGAACTCATCCTCAAGTCAGCCCTGCCCAATTTGATTTGTCCAATTAATATGATAGTTAAAATCCCCCATAATTATAGATGTTCCCTCATTACAAGCCTCAACTATTTCCTGATTGATACTCCGTCCAACAGAGTTGCAACTGTTCGGAGGCCTATAGACTACGTCCACTAGTGTTTTTTTCCCCTTATTATTCCTTATCTCCACCCAAACTGTTTCATTATCCTGATCTTTTGACCCAATATCATTTCTCTGTATTACAGTGATTCCTTCCTTTATTAACATAGCCACCCCACCTCCCCTTCCTTCCTGCCTGTCCTTCCTGATCGTTAAATAACCTGGTATGTTTAATTCCCAGGCATTGTCACCCTGCATGGCTGAGGTACTAAATGAGTATTTTGCATCAGTGTTTACCAAGGAAGAGGACTTTGCCAAAGCTACCATAATCGAGGAGGTTGCCGGGATACTGGATGAGATAATAATAGATAAAGAGGGAGGTACTAGAAAGGCTGGCAGTACTTAAAGTGGATAAGTCGCCTGGTCCGCGTACCACACCATGGAATGACGAATTCTTCTGTTCTTTATGTGTAGAGAAATCATAAATGTATTTATGAGCAGAATTATGATTTTGTTACATAATGCACAGACCCCTCCCCACCCATAAAATGTTTTTATCCTCCGAGAATTATCACACGAGAATTTTAAAAACAGAATTTATTATTTTTCCCAATTTATTCATCTTCATTTTTTTTTCAGCCCCCCAATACCTCCTGGTATCTTCCAACTACAAAGGCAGGTGCAGCATTGCCAACGCACTAAAGTGAATCACGATGCCACTCTGGATTGTTTGTCCTTCCATTTGCTTTAGATTTTTTTGACACATGATTCACACAGAATGTTGAAACAGGGCTTTCTATGTGCTTGAAGTTCTGTTGAATCACGAGCATTGAAAAAAAAACTCCCACAAGTAGCTGGATGCACAAGTGAATCAGGAGTTGGCAATGCTGTTTGTGCTGGACCTTTTCTAAGCCTCTACTAACGAAAGGTGGTGAGGAAGGAAGGATGTACACAAGAGCAGCACAGATCTAACCTGCCTCTTGAACTTGGACCTTCCTGATACTGTAAACTAATTATGTGGACTACATTAGTCTTACCACCTGTGACAGAGCAAGTTGGCAACCAATGCACAACTCATCTCAAGATACTTTTACTATAATGGAATGCCACCAATGGCAGACCCACAGTTCTCCCGCCATTGATAATGTTCCCAAATATAAAATGACCCAATCGCTGGAGAACAAATGGCATCTTTTTGGTGGATCTTGCGGTGTCAGATTTGCCACCTTCTCTTCTGGACTGTTAAATATGCCGAGACGATTCCCTGCGCCTGCATGTTTCTGTCATGTCGCTGTGATCCCAGCCCCATCCCTGCCCTGAACATGATTTGGGTCATCACGTGGGGGTCATTACGATGCACTACATGTGCTGGAGAACAGGTCTGTTTTTCAAATTATCTTGCAATAGGCATAAAAAGAAAAGACTTTCACTTCTACAGCGCCTTTCACGACCACTGGACATCCCAAAGCGCTTTACAGACAATGAGATCTTTTTGAAGTGTAGTCACTGTTGTAATGTAGCAGCCAATTTGTGCACAGCAAGCTCCCACAAACAGCAATGTGATAATGACCAGATAATCTGTTTTTGTTACGTTGATTGAGGGCTAAATATTGGCCAGGACACTGGGGGTAACTCCCCTGCTCTTCTTTGAAATAGTGCCGTGGGATCGTTTACATCCACCTGAGAGAGCAGACGGGGCCTCAGTTTAACGTCTCAACTGAAAAACGGCACCTCCCTCAGTACTGCCCCTCCGACAGTACAGCCCTTCCGACAGTGCAGCACTCCCTCAGTACTGCCCCTCCGACAGTGGGGCGCTCCTTCAGTACTACCCTTCCGACAGTGCAGCACTCCCTCAGTACTGCCCTTCCGACAGTGCAGCACTCCCTTAGTACTGACCCTGCCGACAGTGCAGCGCTCCCTCAGTACTGCACTGGGAGTGTCAGCCTAGATTTTTGTTTTCAAGTCTCGAGTGGGGACTTGAACCCACAACCTTCTGACTCAGAGGCGAGGGTGCTACCCACTAAGCCACGGCTGACACTACAGGGAGAGTGGGACCAGACGCCATTATAAATCAGATACAACAGGACACTCTTGGAAACAAATTAACAAGGTAGAAGGACCTTTATACATCATCATATCCTCAGTGTTACAGTGCCATCAATAATGTTGGATCTAGTTGCAGAGAAAACAATCTTCCCCCACTCTTGCCTTCCAGGGACGCGACTTTAATCTAAAAAGATATCACTGCTAAGTAATTTACTCAGTTACAATGAATAATACTGCCTGCTGAAGTACTTACTCACAGGAATCAGCAATGAAAGTAAATTATTAAATGAACAGCCAACAACAGTCTCAGTTTAAATCAAGAATCAATTTAAAAGGCTGCGTACAAGTCCCCCGATGGCTCAGCTGGCAAAGGTTCACCCAGTGTGCTACTGAGCAACAAGGACCCAGGCGGTTTTGTGTTCCATCGTGTCTGGATTGCGTTAGTTAAGCTCTATGGGTATGGGCAGGGGGAGATAAATTTTACTACAGTGCCCTGGGATGGGTGATCAGCCAGGATTCCTGCTCCTGGTCACTAGCCAACAATCCCTGCTGGAAACGGTGTTTGGGCGAGGACAGGATCAGATTCAGCTGGGATGCCTTCCAACAACAACTTGCATTTATACAGCGCCTTTAATGTAGTAAAACCTCCCAAGGCGCTTCACAGGAGCGTAATCAAAGAAAGTTTGACACTGAGCCACATAAGATGATAATAGGACAAAGAGGTATGTATTAAGGAGCGTCTTAAAGGAGGAGAGAGAGGCGGAGAGGTTTAGGGAGGGAATTCCAGAGCTTAGGGCCCAGGCAACTGAAGGCACGGCCACCAATGGTGGAGCGATGAAAATCGGGTATGCTCAAGAGGCCAGAATTGGAGGAGCGCAGAGATCTCGGAGGGTTGTAGGGCTGGAGGAGGTTACTGAAATAGGGAGGGTGCGAGGCCATGGAGGAATTTGAAAACAAGGATGAGAATTTTAAAAATCGAGGCATTGCCGGACTGGGAGCCAATGTAGATCAGCGAGCACAGGGGTGATGGATGATCGGAACTTGGTGCGAGTTAGGATATGGGCAGCTGAATTTTGCTGAGTTCAAGTTTACGGAGGGAGGAAGATGGGAGGCCGTCCAGGAGAGGATTAGAATAGTCAAGTCTAGAGGCAACAAAGGCATGGATGAGGGTTTCAGCAGCAGAGGGTTTCCACAGCTAAATAGCTTGCTGACACATTGCCTATGCACACAGATGAATAATAGCTACTTGAGTGAAGTGCCATAGCTTCACTGATGCCCTTACAGTGTTCCAGTAAGACTGCCATTGGGAGAAGAGGGGGGGAAATTTGAACGAGGCTATAGAGAGGCTTCAGAGAGTCTTCATTTCACAGAATATGGAATAGCGTTTTTAAAAACTTCGATTAGAAGCAAATCTCTACAAAATAAATACAGAAGAGGAAGGCCATTTAGCCCATATTAGCTCATCCTTCCATAACAATCTATAATCCCCACCACAGCATCCAACTTACCTTACATGATTCCAGTATTCTACCCAGGATTAGATTCCATGTGTTGAGCGCTCTGTATATAGAAGAAATTCCGGACACCAGTAGTAAATGTGCGTTCACCAGTTTGAACCTGTATCCCCTTGTCCTACCGTCAAGTTTTAGTTTGAAAGAGTGTTTAGATTTACCTTTTTCCAGACTACATTTCTTATATATATTTCATAAAGGTCCCCCCTCCCGCCATTCATTCACTTGCTTTCTTGACTGAAGAGCCCAAGTTTCTAGTCTTTCCTCATTATTTAAGTCACTGCACTAGGGATGAGCTTCATGGCTCTTCTCTGCACCTCCTCGAGAGCTTGAATGTCTTCCTTGTATCTCAGCGACCACAACTGTATGCCATACTCAAGGTGCCTTGAGGTTTCTACATTACAACAGTGACAGACACCCCATCCACCAGCTTAAACATTCACTCCCTCCACCACCGGCTGCAGTGTGTACCATCTACAAGATGCACTGCAACAACTCGCCAAGGCTTCTTCGGCAGCACCTCCCAAACCCACGACCTCTTCCACCTAGAAGGACAAGGGCAGCAGGCGCATGGGAGCACCACCACCTCCAAGTTCCCCTCCAAGTCACACATCACCCTGACTTGGAAATATATCGGCCGTTCCTTCATCGTCGCTGGGCCAAAATCCTGGAACTCACGCCCGAACAACACTGTAGGAGCACCTTCACCACACGGACTGCAGCGGTTCAAGAAGGCGGCTCACCACCACCTTCTGAAGGGCAATTAGGGATGGGCAATAAATGCTGGCCTTGCCAGCGATGCCCACATCCCAGGAATGAATAGGAAAAAAACTACTTCATTGGCTGGAAAGTGCTTTGGGACATCCTGAGGTCAAGAAAGGTGCAAGTCTTTCTTTTCACCATCCAACTAGAACAGTAGTTTCAGCAGGACATTCTTCCACTTCTGCTCTACCAGGAACATAGGAACAAGAGTAGGCCATTCAGCCCCTCGAGCCTGCTCCGCCATTCAATGAGATCATGGCTGATCTGCGATCTAACTCCATCTACCCACCTTTGCCCCGTATCCCTGAATACCTTTGGTTAACAAAAATCTATCAATCTCAGATTTAAGATTAACAATTGATCTAGTATCAATTGCTGTTTGCGGAAGAGAGTTCCAAACTTCTACCACCCTTTGTGTAGAAATGTTTCCTAATTTCACGCCTGAAAGGTCTGGCTCTAACTTTTGGACTATGCCCCCTAGTCCTAGACTCCCCAACCAGTGGAAATAGTTTCTCTCTATCTACCCTATCTGTTCCCCTTAATTAATATCTTGAAAACTTCGATCAGATCACCCCTTAACTTTCTAAATTCCAGGGAATACAACCCTAGTTTGTGTAATCTCTCCTCATAATTTAACCCTTGGAGTCCGGGTATCATTCTGGTAAACCTACGCTGCACTCCCTCCAAGGCCAATATATCCTTCCTAAGGTGTGGGGCCCAGAACTGCAAACAGTACTCCAGGTGTGGTCTAACCAGGGCTTTGTACAGCTGAAGCATAACTTCTACCCCCTTGTATTCTAGTCCTCTAGATTTAGCAATATAATGCAGCATTTTAGTTGCTGTGTTAATTGCTGCTCCAAGTGACTGGACAGATTAAGCACCAACAATAACACCCCAAGGACTCTTTCAATCTCATCCTCACGGAGCTCAATGCAATCCTGGAGCACGTATAAACCTTCCATTTAGCTGCACTGAAGCCACAGTTCAGACTGTCTGCACAGCGCAGTAATTTGCACCGAGTTTGCCAGTGTTCTCAATGTGGTCACGCCGCAGCCTGTCTCACAGTGTGGTCAAATTAATTTTAAAAAAACCTCTTAAAGCGACATTAGCTGCAAAATCAATGGCGTCAGGTGCAAAATAAAAAAAATCAACGTGAATCCACATCCGCGCCATATTCTTCTGATGTAAATATTATAAACTAAGGCATCCCTCCCTAACTTTGATCGTTGTTTACGAGAGAGAGAGAACCATTACACATAGCTGGCTAACTCAACAATTCACCAAGTGTTCAAGTCTCACGTCAGTCCAAAGCTTGAAGCCAAACAGGAAAATAAAGCCAGTTATCTGCTGATTGAGTTTTCTAATCTTGGCAATCTGGCCTCCACCCCTCTCCCCTCCACCCCTCCTCTCTCCAAAACTGGGGATTTACCAGCATCTGCCAATCCACAGAACCTTCCCTGGGCAATCAGCCTGGGACGCACCTCTTCAAACCACTTACCTCCAGAAAAGTCCCTTACCCTTAAATGAACATGCCAGGTTAGACACAGCTACCTCAACCTTGCTCCCCACCCCAAGCTACCGGTGCACAGCACCCAACGTATATCAGCTCATTATTTTTTTTTAAAAAGCACCAATAAAGTCTGCTGTTTAATCACTGGAAATCTAAAGGTAGATACTTAAAGCACTCCAGGGCTTTAACTGCTTCAGACAGAAGCTGGCTGGTGGTAGATGTGTGTGTAATCGGCAGCACGCCAGGCTAAAAGTTCCCCAAAATAAATCCGAGTGAAAAACCGTGTACCGCAGCCTGATCAGAGTGAAATTACCACAAATTGTGGAATAAATGCCTCAAGGCTCCGTATCTCTCTCCCTGAAGCAGTTGCTGAATTTACAAAGCTAACTGGCTCGCTCCTGCTACGAGTTCTGAATCTAAAATGAAATTCTGCGAAGCGTACTTTAAAAATCAGTTACATGCAGAAGGATTTAAAGTTAAAACCTCCAGGGGCTTTTAAATAATTGCATTAATTCAAAAATATTATTTTTTTTTAAATAGCCATGGTGTTAAAAATGCACTCACCTGGAATCCATGCAATCCTGTAGGAGCGGATAGGGAGAGACAGAGTCAGTGTACTGTGCAATTGGTGCAAAATCAACATTAAAAAGGGTTAAAGACTTCGGCTTGCAACCTCAGCGGAGCCCGGCTTAGCCACCGCCACTCGTCGGGGACTCCCCAGTCCAGAGCCATCCTCAGAGGGGATCAAGCAGCCTCACACCCACCCCTCTCCTCCATCTCCAGAACCATCAATCACCACGCTACCGTGCCTCACAGCCAGATGACTTAGAAATGGACAGATCCCAACGCACACCCAGGCATCTCAAACGATGTGAGGGCTGGCTACATCTCCACTCCAAGCCGAGACTGTCAGACCGACTGCAGATCTGCCTGGTAATGTCAATTTAAAAAAAAATCGCGTGTTGGTTCTCAAATTTATAATATAAATCATTTTTCTTGTAACTAACAGACATGAAAAAAAACCTTGACTTTTCTGTGCAGTTTAAAGAGGTGATTGTTAAGCCGAATTGGGTAAATAAAATATATTGCAGTATAAAAGGACATGGTCAAATTGTGATATCCTGGAGGGCATTGTGTATGTGTTTAACTTAATAAAGTGGGCTATATGCGACCAATTGTTTTAAGTGGTCCCCACAGGCACGACGTTTATATTTTAAAACAGCATTGTTTATATTTTTACCTCAATTTCTGTTTTTCATCTGCACATCTCCTCAAACCTCTCCAGGTAGCTAAATATGTTCTCTAACTGAACGTTTTTTTTTCCAGTCTAGGTCAGAAGGTTGTGGGTTCAATCCCCCTTTGGGATTTGTTCATAGAATCTTACAGCACAGAAGGAGGCCATTCGGCCCATCGTGCCTGTGCTGGCTCTTTGAAAGAGCTCTCCAATTAGTCCCACTCCCCTGCTCTTTCCCCATAGCCCGGCAAATATTTCCTTTTCAAGTATTTATCTAATTCCCTTTTGAAAGTTACTATTGAATCTGCTTCCACCGCCCTTTCAGGCAGTGCATTCCAGATCACAACTCGCTGCGTAAAAAAAGTTTCTCCTTATCTCGCCAATTATCTTAAATCTGTGTCCTCTGGTTACCGACCCTCCTGCCACTGGATCAGTTTCTCCTTATTCACTCTATCAAAACCCCTTCATCATTTTGAACCCCTCTATTAAATCTCTCCTTAACCTCCTCTGCTCTAAGGAGAACAACCCCAGTTTCTCTCATGTCTCCACGTAACTGAAGTCCCTCATCCCTGGTACCGTTCTAGTAAATCTCCTCTGCACCCTCTCCAAGGGTTTGACATCCTTCCTAAAGTTTGGAACCCAGAATTGGACACAATGGGGGGAATTTTTAACCCCAAAAAATGGGTGGATTGGGGTCAGGTAGGAGGTTAAAGAGTTTTTTAAAATCTGAATCCCGACCCCAACCCGCCCACTTCCAGGAGGTGGGTCGTCCATTTAAATATGAGGCTGGCATGCTGGGGGGATCCCGCCAGCTAAAGGAAGGCGAGGACTGCTAGATACAGGAGGTAAGTGCCTTTCCACTTACCTCCTGGATCCAATGTCACTGCCTCATCCACCCCCACCCAAAGGCCTCCGATCTCCCCTCGCGAGGCCTCCAATATCCCCACGACCTCCCCCCACCCCACAAGGCCTCCAATTTCCCCCCAACCCCCCGATCACCTCCCCTCCCCCCCCCCCCCCCCCCCCCGAGGCCTCCGGCCGCCTTACTGGCCTCCACCCCACCCCACTCCCCCGCCAGTCCCGATGCTCCTCCGGCTCCCGACCACCCCCCAATCATCCTCCGGCCCTGATTCACCCCCCGATCCTCATTCAGCCCCCAATCATTCTCCGGCCCCGATTCACCCCCCGATCCTCCTCCAGCCCCCAATTCACCCCCCCGATCCTCCTCCAGCCCCCGATTCACCCCCCAATCATTCTCCGGCCCCGATTCACCCCCACCGATCCTCCTCCAGCTCCGATCACACCCCAGCCCCCACCCGATCCCTCCCTCCACTCTGTGGCCTGGTGCCGCAGACCTACCTGCCCACAGCCAGCCAGCCTCTCCATCTGGCTGCGGGCAGGAAACAGAGCTTAGAAATGTTAATTAGGTCCTGCCGTTAAATTCGGCAGGACCTGCAGGAAATCTGTTCTCCCGGGTTTCCCGACTGCTTTCTAGCCCTCCACCCCCAGCTCCTGACCCGCTTCCAAATTAAAGTTCTGGCCAGTATTCCAGCTGAGGCCTAACCAGTGATTTATAAAGATTTAGCGTAACTTCCTAGCTTTTGTACTCTATGCCTGTATTTATAAAGCCAAGGGTCCAGTATGCTTTTTTAGCAGCTTTATCAACTTGTCCTGCCACCTTCAGAGATTTGTGTATGTGAACCCCCAGGTCTCTCTGTTCCTGCACCCCCTTTAAAATTAGATTATATATTGCCTCTCCTCATTCTTCCTTCCAAAATGTATCACTTCACACTTCTCTGCATTAAATTTCATCTGCCATGTGTCTGCCCATTTCACCAGTCTGTCTATAACCTCCAGAAGTTTGTAACTATCCTCATTGTTTAATACATTTCCAAGTTTCATGTCATCTGCCAACTTTAAAATTATGCCCTGTACACCCAAGTCCAGGTCATTAATATATATCAAAAAGAGCAGAGATCCTAATACCGACCCCTGGGACACCACTGTACACTTCCTTCCAGTCTAAAAGCAACTGTTCACCACTACTCTCTGCTTTCTGTTCCGTAGCCAATTTCATATCCACGCAGCCACTGCCCCTTTAATCCCATAGGCTTCAATTTTGCCAACAGATAATCTACACTGGCATTCTGGTGCAGTAATGAGAGAATACTGCATTGTTAAAGGTGCCAATTGTGATTTTTGGGCTCCACCAGATATTTCTCATATTCAGTGTCATGGATCAGTCCCAAATGCAATTCCTCACTACCACGAACTGGAGTGTGGGCCTACATGTACAATATCTAGTAATGCAGTGTTGCCTAGGGTCAAACAGTTAACAGTACACTTGTTAATATAATTTTATCATTGCAAATGACACAAGCCCGCTCATGTACTCCTAGTCTTCAGATAATGGAGGAATAATCACTCTGTCAGACTGTGTGGCTTAGGCTATGATGTACAAATCAAGTCTGTTAAAAAGTACAGATTACAGAATGGCACAAAATCAGCAGCAGTAGATTTAATTAGATTACAGATTCACTGAATCTGTTACAAAACAAAGACATCCGTGATGTAATATCTCTACATGAACTGGGACACTCCTGGAGTTCCTCCACCTGCTCCAGCTCATTGAGCTTCCTGTTGAGCGGAGAGCCACTGAAGAGCTTAGACGCAGCTCATGGGTTATACCCACTAAAGTGGCTGGGTGCAGGGCAGATAGTTATATCCACTGAAGTGGCTTGATATAAAGAAAAGAAAGACTTGCATTTCTGTAGGGCCTTTCACGACCTCAGGATGTCCCAAAGCACTTTACAACCAATTAAGTACTTTTTGAAGTGCAGTCACCATTGTAATGGAGCTATAAGGCTATAGGTATACTCACACCCTGCTTTGAAGACCAAATTGAGACAAAGGAGATCAAAAAGTATCATTCACAATTTAACAAAGCTGTCAATCAGCCATAGGATTTAAAATACAGTGCTTGGTGTAACCCCCTTGTGCGACAGCAATCCCAAGTGATAAACTTTGTTTCCTTACCATGATGAAAAATGAACTGTTTCTAACACCTGGATGAACCAGGAGTCTCCTCTCACTGAACCACAGGGTTATACAGCTTTCACTCCATGTCTGGCCCCAATCTCTCAAATATAATGAATGATGTCAAGGAAGAAAAGGAACATAAAGTCACTCTATGAGCCATCGGTGGTGGGAGTCCAGGTTCAGACAGTTCATATAAACCAATTAGCTAAGCTGTGCCCAGTCAAATAAAGTGATCCCATAAATAGATAAAGTATAGAATCTTTTTATGGTTTGAAATATAATAAATCTCTCTGTCACGGAGCCATCCTTCAGATGAGACACACAAGCGAGGCCCATCGTCCTTAACCATTGGTTTCAGGCAGGCATTACAAATGTCATGCCCATTTAGAAAACAGTAGGGCCTCTCCTGGTGTCCCAGCTAATAATCATCCCTCAACCAACACCAGCAAATACAAATGAACTAGTCGTTCATCTCATTACTGTTTATGGGATCTGGCTGTGCACAAAATGGTGGTTGCATTTGTTTGCATGTCATCAGTCACTGTATTTCAAAGCAATTCATTGTGTTCAAAGTGAGCGATGTGATTGAGCGCTGTGTAAATACAACTTGTTTTTGTTGCTCATTTTAAGGAGTATTATCTTCGTTTAGAAACAGTTGACACTGCCGTATAAATTGGTTCAAAACTTGTCAATTGCCTGTGACATCATGATTGTGAAAATGACCCGTGGCATTCTGGCGTTTGTTCATTCCTCAAAAATGAGCTTGCCAAACACTTTTCCATGAAAAGTCTGCCTTAAAACAAAAAACAAACAAAATGATTGAAGGGCTGGATTTTTGTTAGTGTGGGCGGGCTGGGGCGTGTCAGGACCCCGACTCCTAAGTGAAGTGCTGGAAAAGTGGGATTTTCCCCTAATTGGGCAATTGATTTCCTGCGTGTGGGAACACCTGGCCCAATGAGTCTTTTCATACAGAAAGTCGCCTCCGATGACGTCATCAATGCTGCTGGATTTAAGACCTGCAAGCAGCCTTGCTTCCTCTGGAGTCTGCAAAGGCTCTGCAAATTGTATGAAGGTGTTGATTTCCCGACAATGTCCACGATCAAGCAAAAGTCTGCACCTCGGTTTGATGAGCCCTCCCTCCAAGCTCTGGTGCACGGAGCCAGATGTAATAAGGAGGTGCTGTTCTCTTCCTCAGGGAGAAAAAAGCCACCCCAGCAGACAAAAGCTGTGTGGCTGCAAGTGGCCCAGGAGGTCAACTCCATTTCGCTGAGCCGCAGAACCTAGCTGCAATGCAGGAAGAGGTTTCATGATCTTCTCCGCACAGGAAAAGTGAGTCTGACTTTCCCATCACCCTCAATCTGATCCCCATCGCCTCTCCTCACCAGCACTCTGCTTTGCCAACCTCTTTCTCCACATGCCACTTGACACTTACATGCCTGCACCCTTACCCATTCCCTCTCTCTCGAAGGTCACATTCACTTAACTATTCGACCATGCAGCCCTCACACTCCCTATCACTGTGATGCCATGACAACAACAACTTTCAACAAACAGGGATGGTCCTTTGTATCCTTCTAAGCATCTATGCTATGGA
This sequence comes from Squalus acanthias, assembly GCA_030390025.1. NCBI lineage: Eukaryota > Metazoa > Chordata > Chondrichthyes > Squaliformes > Squalidae > Squalus > Squalus acanthias. Next base: position 19,029,509 of record CM059445.1, read on the forward strand.
TTATCTACACTCACTCCTTCATTCTCACTCAAACTCCACTTGTGTCCCTCATTGCAGGAAAAGAGAGCCCACAATAAGAGGGAAAGAGCCATGACAGGAGGAGGGCCACCCTCAGTAGCCCAGCTCACCGCCTGGGAGGAGGCGGCCCTGGAAATTGCCGGGATCGAGGAGGATTCCCAAGTGGGGGACGGACAGATGGGCGCATCGCAGCAAGCTGGTGACAGAATAGTTTGGCATCTCTCTCATTGACATTGCATGAGTCACTGATAATGAATCTGATGCTCTAACAGATTGACTTATGATCATCTGCACTATTCAATGTTCATGTAACCTTGACCTCACATCTCGAACTCTTTCCTTTACTCCCCCACAGGACCATCGAAAGTCCCCGTCCCCACTGTCCAGGAGGAAGAGCCTGAGCTTCCAGACTCCTCAGAGGAAGCTGCAACCTCTGAGGGCGCAGCCTCAGCAGAATTCAGCGCACCCAGCACCAGCGCAGACACTCACACCTCGGTGGGACCTTCGCGAGATAGAGTAGTGTTGGCATCTGGTGTATCACAGCTCACAAGTGAGCATCAGCAGATGGTGGAGACAGGGACAGCAGTGGAGAGTCCTCGTCGGAGGGCGCAGGACTCTGCCAGCTCGGCTCAGCTGCATGTCGACCCTGTGCCTCTGGGTCCATCCAGAACGAGAGCGGTGCTGGAACTCCAGGAACAGGTGCAGGAGTCTCTGGCAGGTTTTGTCTCCAGGGTCGCTGCGAGTGTCGAGCGAATGGAGGAGTCCATCGCGAACATGAGCAGAGCCTTTGTGGAGGCATTGGCGCATGAATGCATCACCACGGAAAGGATGGCAACCTCCGTGGAAAGGATGGCTACAGTAAAGGAGAGGATGGCTACGGCCATGGAGTGTAGAAAACATGGTCATTGTTCAGAATAGACTGGCATCTCTTGAGGAGCGATGCTCAGCTACTGAGCATAGAAACCAGACCTTAATGGAAGTCCTCTGGAGTAGGACTTCCAGTGCAGAAACGGGTCCTCATAGCCCCCCTGAAGTGCAGCAAGGTGCTGTCAAGCCACTTGCTAGCTCTGAAGTGGGGCTGACCCATGAGAGGGATGTTGGTGGCAGACAACAAGGAAGTGGGGGCTCCTCTCCAAGCGCTCAAACGACCATGCCACTGCAAAGCCCTCGGTCAGAGCCCCACCAGAGTCCTCACCCAACTGAGATGGGCGTCTCATCCCCTGCACAGCCGCAGAAGCAGCAGACTGGATAAGTTGAAATTTGTGTAGGTTTGCGTTTTGGAGGCGAGCTTGGAGAAGTGATGAAAAATGCACGGATGAGGGTTTCTGTGGCAGAAAGGACAGTTCAGCATATCTGGAAACTAAATCAGCACTCTCACTCTGAGAGATCACAAGAATATGGAAAAGTACAATGTTACAATGATGCAGTTGTCAGCATTATTCAAGGGTAGGGACTGAGTCATGTTCTTGGGGCAAATAAAAGGAGTTTTACCTAACCTGGGAGTCCTGGAGCATAAAAAAGGCAAAATTGTTCCTTTTCCTTACACTAACATCCCTCCCTTTAAGTACCAATTGTAAAAAGTAGTTGAAAATGGAAAATCGGAAGGATATGGGGAAAGAGTGGAGGAATGGGACTAGGTTTTCTGAAAATGGTACATTTCTGATTCTGTAATTAACTAAATAACCCACTGCAGTTAAAAAAAAAAACCTTACTTTTAAAATGAGTGAAAATGGAAGGTTTGCTTTAGGTTTGATGAATTTAGCCATGTGCAGCTCCCCTGAGTTCTGGCGGTAAGGCCCTGCCTGTTGTGGATGTTAATGATCCCAGTGATCTGGCCAACATTCATCTTCCAACCAACACCACCAAAAAAAATTAAATGCTAATTCATTTCATTGCTGTTTGGGATCTTGCTTTGCGCAAAATGACTCCTGGTAACTGCACGTCAAATTGAATGCGTACGAGCCACTTGTGAGAGAATTCTGAGTTACTAAAGTATTATATAAATGCAAGTTTGTTTTTCTTTCTTTTCCTACCTAACTTGCATGGTAAACCATCATGCAATTTGTTTAGCACAGCTGACTGCAAGTGTGAACCATGTGTTGAGTGCTCTCCGCTGTTATCTGGACTTCCAGAACTAGGTAGCTTGGGAAGAGGGGAGCCTCCTGCTGCTCAGAAAATAGTTTGTCTGTAAATAAAGGATTTGGAATGCACAGCCTGATAAGATTCAATAGGAGCCTTCAAAAGGGAATTGGATAAATATTTGAAGGAGGAAAAAAATTGCAGGGCTATGGGGGAAGAGCAGGGGAGTGGGACTGACTGGATTGCTCTTCAAAAGAGCCGGCACAGACGCGATGGGCCGAATGGCCTCCTTCTGTGCTGTGATATTCTATGATTCTATTCTATGAAATAAGGGGGGGGTGGGTTTCCATAGCGTTCTCTCACTCATCCACTGTAACTTCAATAAAAGAGGAATCCTGTAAAAACAGCATAAATGGCATTTACTCCATTTTCCCTCAGTTTCCTCAGTTCTTCCACCTAAGTTTTGAAATGTATTTACTGTTGAAATGAAGGCAAATGTGGCAGTCAATAAGCAGCAATGATATAAATTACCAGATAATCTGGCCTTGATTTTTACAGGGCAGGGGTGGAGGGGGAGGGTGCGGGAAGGGAAGGGTGCGCGGGAGCTCAGCAAGCTTGGAAACATAGAGGCCCTGCCGTTCTTAATGGCAGGGCCTCATTTGAATAAATATTGGCAGTGTCCCGCCTGACTCCCGGCCAGATTGACTAACTGGCCGGCGGGACAGAATGGGAGTTTAGCCGCAGCTGGGGACCTGTGGGAATGATCCCTGGCAGTCAGTGCCTGGAGGGGATTCCCTTGCGTCGCAGTGGGACTGGGAGGCCGGGCAGGCTGTGATTTACTGGGGCTGGGTTTCCCCGAAGATCGTGGGGATGCCGAGGCTGGGGGTTTCTTTCTTTCCTTACTTACTTACTTACTCACTCAGGACTATTTAAGTTAATTGAACAGGTATGTTCATTAGGAGCAGACCTATGGCATCATTAATTGATTTATCCAGGTACTGTACCACAGAGAGGTACAAAGCAGCTCTGGATTCTTGACTGGTCACACAATAATGTTCTAGTTTCAGTTGTCCTATTACAACAATCTGCTGGGCATAGACTGCTGGTATTCCTCTATCAGATGGTGGGTTGCGGTGGGGGGGGGGGGATTAGAATTGAAGAGTGTACTGAGACATGTTCTCTCAAACCTCAGAGGCTCAGGAGTGGGCCAAACGCTCAATCCTTCAGGCAGAAGATTAGAATGGCAGGTAAGGGCGCCAACAAGAGGAGGTCAAAATGGCTTTGGAATCCAAGTGAGATAAACTGGATTAAATACTGGCCTTCGCCCCTAGGATCGGGGTTTATATCCAGACCAGATTGATGAGATGCCGATCTCCTCCACTTATGGTCTGTAAGGAACCAACCAAGTTCCCAATGGGCATAGCATAAAACTGACTCCAATGCATTGCTCAGAATGGGAAAACTAGTGTAGAAAATGGAGTGATGACATTGGTGCAGTAGATGTTCTTCTGGGGTATGGCTGAGGTGCGTTATTGGGTCAGAGCAAAGGGAGCTTTTCGCTGTACCTAACCATGCTACACCAGACGTGGGAGTGCTTGATGCTCACACTAACACCTGAAATGCAAAAGTTTTCTATTCCCCATAACTACAAACAAGTAATTTGATATAAAGCTCACTGGCAATAACTGTTCTAATCTATCAGTGTAAGCTCTCACCTTCCTGTCCTTTTACTGAACTGGACTCTACAAAGCAGAGTTACAGGATTGTAAATCTTAGAATGTTGGTGAAAAGGGGTCAAATACAAGCCAGAACCTATGATTTATATCTGAGGAGTGAGATGTTTATTTTACAGCAATGTCCTCATCTTGCCAAGATTGTGCAGTCACATACTTCTCCTTTTTCTCCTTTTACTTTTTGAATTTTGTTTTTGTTCTAATTTATTGTTCGTTTACATTCACTGTCACATTTTTCCGACAGGAACTGCGCTAAGTGTAAAAACAGAAGATTTCTGTCTTGGAGAAGGAACAGTATCTTACAGGAAAAACAATTCATTAGGCGGACAAGTGGCTTTCCCATGTCGGCTCACAGTATGTCGGATGATACATCGTTTTATATGGGGGCGATTTTAACCCTACTCGCTCAGCAGAAACCTGGCGGGTGGGCAGTTAAAAATCGCCCTGGCTCTTACCTGTCCGAAAGCTGCCATGATCGCAACATCTGTCATTTGAACCTGCTCTCCTGAGCAGGCAGCAAGGATACGCGCCCAGAGCCAACAGGGTCCTTCTTTACATACGCATGTTGTGACCCGATGACATCATTGAGACCCGACTGTAATTTTAACTGGGGCCTGAGCGGGGAATCCACCTGGAGTTAAAATCGGGGCCATGTCAGAAGCATTATACCATGTAATGTAAAGTAACTACAGTTATTGGCCATTTAGGACTGAGATGAGGAGGAATTTCTTTGCTCAGAGGGTTGTGAATTTTTGGAATTCTCTACCCCAAAGGGCTGTGGATGCTGAGTCGTTGAATATATTCAAGGCTGAGATTTTTGCACTCCAGGGGAATCGAGGGATATGGGGCTCGGGCGGGAAAGTGGAGTTGAGGTCGAAGATTAGCCATGATCTTATTGAATGGTGGAGCAGGCTCGAGGGGCCGTACAGCCTACTCCTGCTCCTAATTCTTATGTTATTATTCTGCAAAGGTGCAGATGCGTTTAATGTTGCTTGTTCATTTAAGGTCAAAAAGTCGAATTGCTGTAAACTGTAAGGTCCTGAGATCAGTGCGAGGTGAACTGCTGTTGGCGAGGAAGGTTTTCAGATTAGAACAGTTATTGTAAATTCCTGGCTCCAGATCAGACGAAACTAGCATGAAATAAGCGGAATTTGTTTTTTTTAAAAATACTTTGACACTCTGAAATGTAACAGACTCAAAGCTTTTTTTAGATGTAATATATTTTGTGGGGCAAAAGGAGAGAATGAAGCCACCAGAGGATCAGATCAACATGCAACTCAGGCAGAAGAGAGTTAGCCTGTATCACCTGACCCAGGCCACTGCTGTCAAACATCAGGACCACTGGTCACTATCTAGTTGTTAAAAAAATTATTATGCAGCCTGTAAGTGATGTATGGACAATGGATGCATTAACAACAACATCAACAACCACTTGTATTTCTACAGCACTTTTAATGTAGTAAACTGTCCCAAGGCGCTTCACAGGAGTGTTATAAAAAAAAAATTTTGACACCGAGTCATATAATGAGATGTTAGGGCAGAAGAGGTAGGTTTTAAGGCACATCTTAAAAGAAAAAAGAGAAGTGGAGAGGCAGAGAGGTTTAGAGAGGGAATTCCAGAGCTTAGGGCCCAGGAAGCTGAAGGCACGGCCGCCAATGGTGGAGCGATTAAAATCGGGGATGTTCAAAAGGCCAGAATTAGAGGAGCGCAGAGATCTCTGGGGAATATAAGTGAGAAGTCGCACAACACCAGGTTATAGTCCAACAGCTTTATTTGAAATCACAAGCTTAAGGAGCAGCGCTCCGAAAGCTTGTGATTTCAAATAAAGCTGTTGGACTATAACCTGGTGTTGTGCGACTTCTCACTTTTGTCCACCCCAGTCCAACACCGGCATCTCCGCATCTGGGGAATATAGGGCTGGAAGAAATTACAGAGATAAGGAGGGGCGAAGCCATGGAGGGATTTGAAAACAAGGTCTGTATGTTGAGTATTCGATTTCAAATAACTAGATAATATTCCTACTTAATCAGAATTTTATATTCCTCCAACCGCACATGAGAGCAAAAAAGTGTTTGATGCCTTAAAATACTGGCCACGGCCACCCATCAAAACTATTCTTGGACCAGTCCTTCATTTAACTTGATTCATTGATTGCTTCAATAAATTGTACTTCCAAGCATCTGGTTCTGTACTAGATTAACTAAAATAATCAAAAGCCTAAGAACACATGGAACAAGCAAAGGCTCATTTAGCCACTTCTTTCACAAACCATGTACAATCTACTTTATGGAGGACACTATCCCAACATATTTAATCTCTGGATGGAATATTCTGCATAAATACTCTCTAATTCTCAATATTAATCTATCCTCACATCTCGATTATTCAATCACCGTGTGCTCCCTCCAGACAACATTTCTCACCTTTCACCCCCATTAGCACAGGAACCATTGTGTCCTGTGCAGTATCTGAATATTCTAGCATGCACACCCTGTAACCTCTGATCATCTACCTAACAGTACACTTACTGCTCTACTTTCTGCAGGAGTTCATTGTCTCAGCCTCAGCTGCATTTGGTGGGACTGAGTTTTACATTCACTATTTTTGGGGGGGTGGGACAGTGTTTCTTCCCATTGAATAGACTAGGCCTATATTCTCTGGAATTTAGAAGAATGAGAAGTGATCTCATTGAAACATACAAAATTCTTACTGGGCTTGACAGGATAGATGCAGGGAGGATGTTTCCCCTGGCTGGGGTGTCTAGAACCAGGGGTCACAGTCTGAGAATAAGGGGTCGGCCATTTAGGACTGAGATGAGGAGAAATTTCTTCACTCAGAGGGTTGTGAATCGTTGGAATTCTCTACCCCAGAGGGCTGGGGATGCTGAATCATTGAGTATATTCAAGGCTGAGATAAGATAGATTTTTGGACTCTAGGGGAATCAAGGGATATGGGGATCGGGCGGGAAAGTGGAGTTGAGGTCAATGATCAGCCATGATCTTATTGAATGGCGGAGCAGGCTCGAGGGGCCGTATGGCAGACTCCTGCTCCTGTTTCTTATGTCCATGTATTGTCTCATTTGAGACTTGTGAAGAGGATGGAAATCATTCCCTCCTCACATTTTTGTCTTCGATACTTTGGCCTGGAGTATCCTCCACATTCGGGCCCTGATACACACTGGACACAAACCAATTACGTGGCTTAAAAGATCGTGGGATTTTGGGCGTGAGCGAGTTACGCACATAACCAAGTACACCCAATCTCCTCGCTCTTTTACATCGTCCATCAAACCTTCTGTCCGATCGAATCTCTGCCCACAAAGATGGCCACATCCTTGACTCTCAAATGCAATTATCCTCCAATTGCGCTTGTTTGGGGCGTTCTCTCAACATTGCGATCAGATATTCAGCCGCAGCAGGAAACAAAGCCGCATTTCTGGTCTTCTAATTGCAAAGCTTTCCCGATTGCAGGTTATTAAAAATGCTGCCCCTGATGTGCATGAATGATGGATAAATGAGTTGGAACTTTCAATTTTAAGACTCAAAAGAAGAAATATTCGTGTGTAAGTTTGGCGTTTCCTTTGGTCTTAATTGTTTACACTTATGTGTGCCCATTTTAAGTTTGGGTGTATTCTAATGAGATTGGGAGGATACCTGAGTGCAACTCGACATTGGCAAAATGGGTGCAGTTTCGGGTGCAAAATCCCAGGTTGCTCCCACAGAGGAAACTCCAGGCCATTGTATAAAAGGCAATGGGGACGATTTTCTGAGGCCCTTGGAGGCAGGAAAGGTGGGAAAATCGGAAAAAATGAGTGCGGGTTTGGAAACCGCCTCCGCGGGATTTTGCCGGTGCCAGTTTTGCAGGGTGGGAAACGGTCCCGCCTCCAGCTGGCCAGAGAGCTTGTTAAGAGGCTTAAATGCTCCTTAAGGGACTCTCTAAGCCTATTTTGAGAGGCCCTCGTTATTTTATGACCATTTCGGCGTGTTCCACGAGCATCCTAAACCACGCCAGCGGGTTGACAAGTGGGTGGTCTCCTCACAGCTGCAGCTCAAACATTAAATTGGAGATTTCATCAGGGATTAGTTGCAGGTGGCAGAACTTTGCTTTAAAAGGTCTTTGAGCACTTTTAGCAGGCCTTCCGAAGTCGGAGGTGCTGCAGCTTGAATCTATCAACTGTGAGACCTCCTTGGAAGACCCTCTCCCCGCTTGCAATGAGCGCTTCCCCAACGGAGGCATCTGCAAGCAGCATGGGAACCATTCATTTTCTTTCACCATGGACCTCGGATGAGGTGGAGGAGGAGGATCTGGAGGAGGAGCAGGATGAGGTCAGAGCACCGGTGTATTGACCAGCAGCGGCGGCAGCACGCGAGTACATGGCTGCCTGTGATGCAAGGGATGAACTTATCCTGGCCAGATTTGCATAGGTAGCCCAAGTTGGCACATGTCCTCGACTCCATCTTAAGACATCATTGATAATGGACATGACTCTCTGGCTTCCTTTCACTCTGGCCACCAACCTGACAACGCAAGTGTCGCGGAGCCCGCAATGTGGAGCTGACTAAGGCGAAAGAACAGATGCCATAACGCCAACATTTTGGCATCAAATCATTTTAATGCTTTCCAACAGGGATGGCATTTCATCAATACACATAAACATTCACCCAATCTGCACACAGATCTGGAGGTTATATCCCTTGCCAGCTGGACCCACACAGCCTTGGTTTCTTTGGGAGGCCTCTTCGTCCCAGATGAGTGGAAGAGCACCTCATGCTAGCTGTCACCCCCTCAACCAACATTTGCAGCGCCTCATCTGAGAATCTCGGGGAGGCCCTTGCCTTGGAATTGGACATAGTGGTTTCTCAGAATATGTTGCAGGTGGTGCAGCATTGGCAGAAATCCAGTGGAATGATCCAAGGCAGCAAGCAGCCCTTAAATCAGGCTGGAAAAGTGATGTCAGCAGAGGCGAGTTTCAGTCCCAAAATACTAATTGACCAAGGGCAACCCACACCTCTGAAATCAAGTGGCCAATCAGTTTTCAAAAAATTACGATTTTCCTCTATCAGTGGAGGCGGGTTTCAAACCCACACAAACCGAAACCCACCTCCATCCCATGGGAAAATCGCTCCCAATGATTTTGATTTTTCTGCTTTGGTAATGGATCGTCAACTGTCTCATGGCCACATACCAACTGAAGCCAATTGGTTGGATGATAACCTGCTCCCAGGCTTAACCAACATTGGTCTGAGCTGTCCAGTAGAAGTTCACAGAACTATAGAGATCTCATTACAGGAGGAGTCCATTCTGGATGTGCCAGTTCTAGATCCACATCAGACCTACCTACTCTAATCCCATTCCCTTGCTCTTTCCCTTTATCCTTTTAATATTTCCCCCTTTAAAGAGTTTATTTTGGGCCTTGCTGTGGGCAAATTGCCCTGTTTCTCTATAGTACAAAATGATTCCATTTCAAAAGCACTTCATTGGCTGTAAAGTGGTTTGGGACATCCTGAGGTCATAAAAGGTGTTATATAAATGCAAGTCCTTTCTTATTTAATACCTTAAATGTTGTTACTGAGCTTCAATAGCCCTCTGTGATAAAAGATTCCACATTCTAATACCTGCTCGCGTGAAAAGATAAATCTTCTAAGTTTCCCTTTTATGCTTTTGTATTGATCCTGAGTTTATGGCCCCATTTACTGATTCATTAACGAAGAGAAATAATTTTTCACTATTTAACGTCTTTTCATAACTTTGAACCATTCTGTTGGATTCCTCCTTACCCATCTCTTGTCCAGTGAATGTATTCCTATTGTTTTAAATCTCTCATCCTTCGAACCACCAATCACTTCAATATCCTTTATTTAATGGTGTGTCCAAAACTGCACACCGTGCTCCAGTTGTAGTCTAACCAATGTCTTGTACAGCTGCATCATCAATCCTTGCTTTCTTTCAAAGCCCTTATATATAAAACTCAGAATCCCATTTGCCCTTTTTTATTACATTTTTCCACCAATGGCCTTTTTTCAATGATCTATGTTCTATCATCCAGGACAAAGCAGCCCGCTTGATTGGCACCTCATCCACCACCTTCAACATTCACTCCCTCCACCACCAGCGCACCGTGGCTGCAGTGTGTACCATCTACAAGATGCACTGCAGCAACTCGCCAAGGCTCCTTCGGCAGCACCTCCCAAACCTGCAACCTCTACCACCTAGAAGGACAAGGGCAGCAGGCGCGTGGGAATACCACCACCTTTGAGTTCCACTCCAAGTCACACACCATCCTGACTTGGAAATATATCGCCGTTCCTTCATCGTCGCTGGGTCAAAATCCTGGAACTCACTCCCTAACAGCACTGTTGGGAGTACCTTCACCACACGGACTGCAGCGGTTCAATAAAGGAAGGAATCACTGTAATACAGAGTAATGATATTGGGTCAAAAAATCATGATAATGAAACAGTTTGGGTGGAGATAAGGAATAATAAGGGGAAAAAAACACTAGTGGGCGTAGTCTATAGGCCTCCGAACAGTTGCAACTCTGTTGGACGGAGTATCAATCAGGAAATAGTTGAGGCATGTAATAAGGGAACATCTATAATTATGGGGGATTTTAACTATCATATTAATTGGACAAATCAAATGGGGCAGGGCTGCCTTGAGGATGAGTTCATTGAGTGTATTAGGGATGGGTTTCTTGAGCAGTATGTAACTGAACCGACCAGGGGGCAAGCAACCTTAGATCTGGTCCTGTGTAACGAGACAGGATTAATTAAAAATGTCCTAGTAAAGGATCCCCTTGGAATGAGTGACCATAACATGGTTGAATTCCATATTCAATTAGAGGGTGAGAAGGTTGGATCTCAAACAAGCGTGCTAAGCTTGAATAAAGGAGACTATGAAGGTATGCTAGCGGAATTGAGTAGAGTGGATTGGGAAAATAGATTAAAGGGTAAGACGACACATGATCAGTGGTGTACATTCAAGGAGTTATTTTACAACTTCCAAAAAAAATATATTCCACTGAAAAGAAAAGGGTGTAAAAGAAAGGACAGTCATCCGTGGCTAAGTAAAGAAATTAAGGATAGTATTCGACTAAAAACAAGGGCATATAAGGTAGCGAAATCTAGTGGGAGGACAGAGGATTGGGAAAACTTTAAAAGGCAGCAAAAAATAACAAAAAGATTGATTAAGAAAGGGAAGATAGATTATGAAAGTAAATTAGCAAAAAATATAAAAACAGATAGTAAGAGTTTTTATAGTTATATAAAAAGAAAAAGGGTGGCTAAAGTAAATGTTGGTCCCTTAGAGGATGAGACCGGGAAATTAATGGTGGGAAATATGGAGATGGCAAAAACACTGAATGAATATTTTGTATCAGTCTTTACAGTAGAGGACACTAAGAATATCCCAACACTGGACAAACAGGGGGCTATAGGGGGAGAGGAGCTAAACACGATCAAAATCACTAAGGAAGTGGTACTCGGTAAAATAATGGGACTCAAGGCGGATAAATCACCTGGACCTGATGGCTTACATCCTAGAGTCTTGAAGGAAGTGGCGGTAGGGATTGTAGATGCATTGGTAATAATTTTTCAAAACTCCCTGGATTCCGCTAAGGTCCCGGCAGACTGGAAAACTGCTAATGTAACACCCTTATTTAAAAAGGGCAGTAGACAGAAGGCTGGTAACTATAGACCGGTTAGCCTAACATCTGTGGTAGGTAAAATTTTGGAGTCCATTATTAAGGAAACAGTAACAGGACATTTGGATAATCATAATTTAATAGGACAAAGTCAGCATGGTTTTACGAAGGGGAAGTCATGTTTGACAAATTTGCTGGAGTTCTTTGAGGAAGTAACATATAGAGTGGATAAAGGGGAACCAGTAGACGTAGTGTATTTAGACTTCCAAAAGGCATTTGACAAGGTGCCACACAAAAGATTATTGCTTAAGGTAAAAAATCACGGGATTGGGGGTAATATTCTGGCATGGATAGAGGATTGGCTATCTAACAGAAAGCAAAGAGTTGGGATAAATGGTTCATTCTCAGACTGGCAATCAGTAACTAGTGGTGTTCCACAGGGGTCAGTGCTGGGTCCCCAACTCTTTACAATCTATATTAACGATTTGGAGGAAGGGACCAAGTGTAACATATCAAAATTTGCAGATGATACTAAGATGGGAGGGAAAGTAGTGAGTGAGGAGGACATAAAAAACCTGCAAGGGGACATAGACAGGCTAAGTAAGTGGGCAGAGATTTGGCAGATGGAATACAACACTGGAAAGTGTGAGGTGATGCACTTTGGCAGGAAAAATCCTAGAGCAATTTATTATCTTAATGGCAAGAAACTGGAGAGTACTGAAGTGCAAAGGGATCTGGGGGTCCTGGTGCACGAAACTCAAAAGGTTAGTATGCAGGTGCAGCAAGTGATTAAGAAGGCAAATGGAATGTTGGCTTTCATTGCTAGGGGGATAGAATATAAAAATAGGGAGGTATTGCTTCAGTTGTACAAGGTATTGGTGAGACCGCACCTGGAATACTGCATACAGTTTTGGTGTCCTTACTTAAGGAAAGACATCCTTGCTCTCGAGGCAGTGCAAAAAAGGTTCACTCGGTTAATCCCGGGGATGAGGGGGTGGTCATATGAGGAGAGGTTGTGTAGATTGGGACTCTACTCATTGGAGTTCAGAAGAATGAGAGGCGATCTTATTGAAACATATAAGATTGTGAAGGGGTTGGATCGGGTGGATGCGGGGAGGATGTTCCCGATGACGGGTGAGACTAGAACTAGGGGACATAGTCTTAGAATAAGGGGCTGCTCTTTCAAAACTGAGATGAGGAGGAACTACTTCACTCAGAGGGTGGTAGGTCCATGGAATATGCTGCCACAAAAAGCTGTAGAAGCTACATCATTAAATAAATTTAAAACAGAAATAGACAGTTTCCTAGAAGTAAAGGGCATTAAGGGTTACGGGGAGCGGGCAGGAATTTGGACATGAGTCTAGGTTCGGATCGGTCATGGCCCTGTGGGTAGTGGAGCGGGCCCAGGGACCGTGTAGCCTGATTCTGCTCCTATTTCGTGTGTGCAATTCTGTTAGATGCAGGAGATGGTTCTGTGATAGTAGATAGTAGATTGGCGGTTAGGATCAGATCAGCCATGATCTTATTGAATGGCGGAGCAGGCTCGAGGGGCCGATTGGCCTACTCCTGCTCCTATTTCTTATGTTCTTATGTTCTTAAGAAGGAGGTTCACCACCACCTTCTCAAGGGCAATTAGGGATGGGTAATAAATGCTGGCCTTGCCAGCGACGCCCACATCCCTTGAACGAATATTTTTTAAAAATCTATGTATCTGTGCCTGACATCTCTCTATTCCTCCGTTCCATCGAAAGTTTTGTGTTATATCTTTTCCCCAAAATGTACTACTTAATATTTTCAGATACTTTGGCCGGGACCTTACCTGAGGAGGCCCGTTGGGAGCGGGACTGCTGGTTTCCGGGTTCTAGTCCCACCCGACGTCTGAATACCTGATGCTATTTTCCCTTGATTGGCCTTGTTAAGCCCACCCTGCTGGCTTGCCGGCCAATTAAGGGAAAGCCGATGTCAGATGATGTCAGTGCATGACGCTTCATCTGCCGGTTTTGTTAAAGTGACGGGCACCATAATTTTTTGACAGATGAATTGTTAGTGTTTGACAGCATTGAGGTGCTGTCAAACACTGACAATCACTGTCCAAAGGTGAGCCCTTGAACCCAGGCTCACCAATGACTCTCTCCTTAGTAGAAAACAGATGGCAGCTGCATGTGAGATTGCACACTACCTCTGCAGCTGTCATTTGCACACTTAGACTGCAGCAAACCCACAGCTCGCCTCGCTGACCCTGGCAGGGTTTCCCGCTGTCGGGAAGGCCGCATCAGCAGGCAGAAAATGGGGAAAAGCCTCTTAACTGCCTGTTAACTACCTGTTAACAGGCAGTTAATTGGCTCTAATCCCCTCCCCACTGCTAGGAGATGGGTCCCTGCGCGTGTCGGCGACCCGCCTCCCGGGAAGATGGTTCGGAGGCGGGTTGGGAGCAGGGTTGGGACCCATTCCCAATTTTTCCCATTTTCCCAGCAGCCCCGCCTCCAAACCTGCCTCCTCAGGGCTGGTAAAATCCAGCCCTTTATGTTACACGACAGTGACCAGAGATGACTTTGCCCCTTCGGTATTTCTGCTTTCCACCTGCCCTTTGGAGAATGGGGGATATACGTGACACTCTTAGTGACACTCCACAGCAGTGCAAGTGACTTTGGGAACTTAGCAGGGGTTGGGGGAAGGAATTGAGCCTGCAGCAGCACCTCATAAGGTGGCCATCCATTCTTGATCCTGGGACTTGGCTGACTCCACGATATACAGAGCCATCACTCAGTGGGAAGGTATTGTATTGTTTTTCTGCTACATTGTTGCATCATTTCTTTTCGCTGACAAAATGAAAGATGAATTTTGTCTGAAGTTTGTTGACATTGGAGTCTGTACAGATAACGGCCCGGGTTGTTTACTGAATTCAACCAGACTTAAGAGATCAAAATGGGAGACGCTTTATTAAGTTGCTGTCAATGTTATAGCAGCGTAGTGCCTGCTTTGACTTGTCCTGTGCCATGTACACACTGTGAACTGTGGGACTGCTAGCACTTTATTGCTATGATACAAATTTCATCAAAATCAATAACTCATCTCCATTGGAAATCGTCCAGCAGCTGCATTTAGTAACGTCTCTGTCATAAATTCAAATGTTATTGTACACTGACTAGGACCAGTCCAGTTACTCCTGCCTGGTACTGTATTGCTTGTTTGCAGTACTGAGGAAGAGCCGCACTGTCGGAGGCACCGTACTGAGGGCGCGCTGCACTGTCAGAGGGGCAGTACTGAGGGAGCACCGCACTGTTGGAGGGGCAGTACTGAGGGAGTGCTGCACTGTCGGAGGGGCAGTACTGAGGGAGCGCTGCACTGTTGGAGGGGCAGTACTGAGGGAGCGCCGCACTGTCGGAGGGGCAGTACTGAGGGAGTGCTGCACTGTCGGAAGGGCAGTGCTGAGGGAGCGCTGCACTGTCGGAGGGGCAGTAATGAGGGAGCGCTGCACTGTCGGAGGAGCAGTACTGAGGGAGTGCTGCACTGTTGGAGGGGCAGTACTGAGGGAGTGCTGCACTGTCGGAAGGGCAGTGCTGAGGGAGCGCTGCACTGTCGGAAGGGCAGTCCTGAGGGAGCGCCGCACTGTCGGAGGGGTAGTACTGAGGGAGTGCCGCACTGTCGGAGGTGCCGTACTGAGGGAGCGCCACCCTGTTGGAGGTGCCGTACTGAGGGAGCGCCGCACTGTCGGAGGTGCCGTCTTTTGGAGGCCCCATCTGCCCTCTCAGGTGGACATAAAAGATCCCATGGTACTATTTTGAGGAAGAGCAGGGGAATTATCCCCGGTGTCCTGGCCAATATTTATCCCTCAATCAGCATCACTAAAACAGATTGTCTGGTCATTATCGCATTGCTGTTTGTGGGAGCTTGCTGTGCGCACATTACAACAGTGACTACACTTCAAAAAAGTACTTCATTGGCTGTAAAGCACTTTGGGACGTCCGGTGGTTGTGAAAGGCGCTGTATAAATGCAAGTCTTTCTTTCCTTCATTCTTTCTTTCTATATGACATTCCTGTGCAATGTCAGCTCCCATATAGGTACAGTATGGACTGAGTAACTCCGTGTTAGTTCCTGTATAAATAGAATACACACTGGGTAACTCACTGTCAGCTCCTGTGTATGTACATTGCACATTGGATAAAGGCTGTCCTTTCACACCCAACTGCTTTTGTACCACTCATGTATCACAGCATCAGCTGCTCTGCATAATGACATCTGGTCCTGTATAGCTTGTGTATCTCACTGTCAACTCCTATTCATATGTGGCACGCATTGGGTAAGTGCTGTCCATTGACTCCCTTCCAGTACTATGCATGGTGTGTGTGTGTCTCAATGTCAGCTCCTGTAAGGACCACCTAAGTCATACAGACACAGGAAGGTCGCGGGCTTGCTCTCACGTCTGTGCTGACTTCGCCAGGGCAGAAGATATGCTCTGCAAATAGCTTCAATGTCCCTGGGCAATGATAGATTAAAAAAAAATCAGCCAGGTTTCTGACTCATAATCCCTGTCCAGTGACGCCTGCTGGAAAGTGTGTGCGCGTGCGCGCATGCGTGAACAAGATCAGGCATGGCTGTAATGTTGCCCCAGGGTTAAGAACATAAGAATTAGGAGCAGGAGTCGGCCATTTGGCCCCTCGAGCCTGCTCCGCCATTCAGTAAGATCGTGGCTGATCTTCGATCTCAACTCCACTTTCCCGCCCAATCCCCATATCCCTTGATTCCCCTAGAGTCCAAAAATCTATCAATCTCAGCCTTGAATATACTCAACGACTCAGAATCCACAGCCCTCTGGAGTAGAGAATTTCAAAGATTCACAACCCTCCGAGTGAAGAAATTCCTCCTCATCTCAGTCCTAAATGGCCGACCCCTTATCCTGAGATTATGCCGCCTAGTTCTAGACTCTCCAGCCAGAGGAAACAACCTCTCAGCATCTACCCTGTCAATCCCCCTCGGAATTTTGCATGTTTCAATGAGATCACCTCTCCTTCTTCTAAACTCCAGCATCTTATATGAGCACCAGCATTTAATAGTTTCTCACCATTTAAAAATATTCTGTTTTTCTATTCTTCCTACCAAATTGAATAACCTCACATTTACTTATTAGGCTATTGAACAAATAAATAATTTAACAGTTGCTGTCTTGGCCACACAAGAGGAATGCCACTGTTCCCAGTGGCTGTGAAACTTCAGGAGTGGCGGGAAAGGGGGGTAGGGAAAAAGCAGGTAATTACAGACCTGTAAGCCTTACATCAGTTGTGGGCAAAATGCTGGAGTCCATCATTAAGGATGAAATAGCGGAGCACTTAGCAAATGGGGACAGGATAGGACAGAGTCAACATGGATTTACAAAGGGTAAATCGTGCTTGACTAATCTATTGGAATTTTTTGAGGGAGTAACTGGTAAAATAGATGGGGGAGAGCCAGTAGATGTGGTGTACCTGGACTTCCAAAAGGCCTTCGATAAGGTCCCATATAAAAGATTAGCAGGGAAAATTGAAGCTCATGGGATAAAGGGGAAAGTATTGACGTGGATACAGAACTGGCTGTCAGATAGAAAACAGAGAGTTGGAATAAACGGCTCATTTTCTGAATGGCAGGCAGTAACAAGTGGGGTACCACAGGGATCTGTCCTGGGTCCCCAGCTGTTCACAATTTACATTAATGACCTGGATCAGGGAGTCGGATGCAGCATTTCCAAATTTGCAGACGACACTAAACTAGGAGGGGGGGTGGGCTCAGAGGAGGAGACCAGGAAGCTCCAGAGCGATTTGGACAGACTGGGTGATTGGGCGGATAAATGGCAGATGCACTATAATGTGGACAAGTGCGAAGTTATCCACCTTGGGTGCAGGAACGGGAGGGCAAATTATTATTTAAATGGTAATAAATTGGGAGAGGGGGAAGTACAGAGAGACCTGGGTGTTCTTGTACACCAGTCACTGAAGGCGAGCATGCAGGTGCAACAGGCGATCAAGAAGGCAAACGGTATGCTGGCCTTCATAGCAAAAGGGTTGGAATACAGGAACAGGGATACCTTGCTGCAGCTGTACAGGGCACTGGTGAGACCACACCTCGAGTACTGTGTACAGTTTTGGTCGCCTCATCTGAGGAAAGATGTTCTTGCCATGGAGGGGGTGCAGCGGCGATTCACCAGGCTGATACCAGGAATGGCGGGATTGACCTATGAGGAGAGACTATGTAGTTTAGGGATGTACACACTGGAGTTTAGAAGATTGAGAGGGGACCTCATAGAAGTGTATAAAATTCTGACAGGTCTAGACAGACTAGATGCAGAAGGAATGTTTCCCTTGGCGGGTGAGAACAGAACTAGAGGACATAATTTAAGGATAAGGGCTAAACCATTTAGGACAGAAATGAGGGGGAATTTCTTCACTCAGAGGGTGGTGAACCTGTGGAACTCATTGCCACAGAGGGCAGTGTACGCCAGCTCATTAAATATATTTAAGAGGGAATTAGATGTATTTCTACAGGCAAAAGGGGTTAAGGGTTACGGAGAGAAGGCGGGGACGGGATACTGAATTGGAGGATCAGCCATGATCTCCTTAAATGGCGGAGCAGGCTCGAAGGGCCGGATGGCCTACTCCTGCTCCTATCTTCTATGTATCTATGTATCTATGTAAGATGGTGGTGGGGGCTAGTGCCTTATTACATCTTAAAAACAGGAAAGCATTTCATCGACAATGATTTACCTCGAAATGCAGTGACCTGTTGTTATGAGGGCAAAGATGGAAGCCATTTTCCAGGCAATGACTATCTCCAACAAGCGAGAGTATAACCACCGCTGCTTGAAATTCAATGGCATTACCATCACCGAATCCCCCACCATCAACTTCCTGGGGGTCACCATTGACCAGAAACTTAACTGGAATAGCCACATAAATACTGTGGCAACAAGAGCAGGTCAGAGGCTAGGTATTCTGTGGCGAATGTCTCACCTCCTGACTCCCCAAAGCCTTTCTACCAACTATAAGGCACAAGTAAAGTGTGTGATGGAATACTCTCCACTTTCCTGGATGAGTGCAGCTCCAACAGCACTCAAGAAGCGCAACACCATCCAGGACAAAGCAGCCACTTGATTGGCACCCCATCCACCACCTTCAACATTCACTCCCTCCACCACCGGCGTACTGTGGATGCACTGCAGCAACTCGCAAAGGCATCTTTGGCAGCACCTCCCAAACCCGCGACCTCTTCCACCTAGAAGGACAAGGGCAGCAGGCGCATGGGAACACCACCACCTCCAAGTTCCCCTCCAAGTCACACACCATCCTAACTTTGAAGTATATCACCGATCCTTCATTGTCGCTGGGTCAAAATCCTGGAACTCCCTACCTAACAGCACTGTGGGAGTACCTTCACCACACGGACTGCAGCGGTTCAAGAAAGCGCCTTACCACCACCTTCTCAAGGGCAATTAGGGATGGGCAATAAATGCTGACCTTGCCAGTGAGGCCCACATCCTATAACTTTTTTTTTTAAACCCAGTAAGATCGCACAATCAGCAAAGAAATGAACAACCAGATAATTCGTTTTTGCCGTTATTGGATGAGGGAAGAATATTGACCAGGGCACAAGGAAAAGTCCATACTTCCTGTTTGAATGGGGTCCTTTGGAGCACTGAAACAGACAGACAGAACCTTGCTTTAATGTCTCAACTAAGGGATGGCACCTCCAACAATGCAGTAGTCCCTTAATATTGCTGGAGTTACATCCTGGGTTAACAGCTCTCGTCCTGGACTGGAGCCTGAACTCACAATCTTCCGACTTAGAAGTGAAAGTGAGCTGAACTGACACACATATTCTCCAGTTTAAATATTGAAAGACTTGCATTTCTGACGCGCCTTTCACGACCACCGGACGTCCCAAAGCGCTTTACAGCCAATGAAGTACTTTTTTGAAGTGTAGTCACTGTTGTAATGTAGGAAAAGCAGCAGCCAATTTGCGCACAGCAAGCTCCCACAAACAGTAATGTGATAATGACCAGATAATCCGTTTTAGTGATGTTGATTGAGAGATAAATATTGGCCAGGATACCAGGGAGAACTCCCCTGCTCCTCTTTGAGATAGTGCCATGGGATCTTTGGAGAGAGCAGACGGGGCCTCAGTTTAACGCCTTATCCCAAAGGCGGCACCTCTGACAGTGCAGCACTCCCTCAGCACCGCCCCTCCCACAGTGCAGCACTCCCTCAGCACTGCCCCTCCCACAGTGCAGCACTCCCTCCGACAGTGCGGCGCTCCCTCAGTACTGCCCCTCCGACAGTGCGGCGCTCCCTCGGTACTGCCCCTCCGGTAGTGCGGCGCTCCCTCGGTACTGCCCCTCCGGCAGTGCGGCCCTCCCTCAATACTGACCCTCCGACAGTGCGGCGCTCCCTCAGTACTGCCCCTCCGACAGTGCGGCGCTCCTTCAGTACTGCACTAGAGTGTCAGCCTAGATTTTTGTGCTCAAGTCTCTGGATTGGGGCTTGAACCCACAACCTTCTGACTCAGAAGCGAGAGTGCCACCCACTGAGCCAGAATCTCCGATTTGAAAGGGCCCAGAATCTCACTGAATTGTATTTGTTTCTATTTTTCTCTTGGCTGAAACAAAACATGAACAATTTCATTTGATTCTGTCTTGCCTTCTGAATAACAAGTGACAGAACCTGATATGTTTTTAACCTTACTAGTGGTTCACCTGAGGCTTTGTTCACAGTTGGTCGGATGGTGCGTTGTTTTATAATGGAAGGCGTATTATACAATTTAACACTTGTATTATTCTGCTACTGACGTGATTCTGTGTTTAAAATTGTCCTGCATTTTAAGGCCACAAAGTCTCATTGCTGTAAATATCCTGAGGTTAATTGTTATGGTCGAAGAAATTTACAGATTGAGAATTGCTAGTAAATTTCTGTCTCCGGGTCAGATGAATGCAGCCATAAAATGACTTTTATTTTCTTTCTCGTTTTAGACTTTTGACACTTTAAAATATGATGGATTTTCTCGAAAATGTTATTAGTGGATCTTCCTCAGCACCAATCATGGTAAGCCGGCTGATGTGCTGTTTTATAAGTACCACACTCTGCCATCTAATGTGCAATGTTTTATTCTGCTGCTAAGGCCGCAGAGTCTAACTCATGTTAAGTAAACATTAAGTGAAGTCAGAGTTCAGTCTGCCAGTCAGAACCCTGACTTTCTCTCTGTGGGGCCAATTTTAAGCACCTTCTCCCGGTGTAAACAGGACAGCAGTGGCCTCAAAATGCCACAGGTCATTTACCGCCCTGTTTACACTGGCTCTCCACCTGCTGCCATCTTGGGCAGGATCTTGAGCAGGGTTACCAGAGTGCCTGCTTTCTGAGAGACCACTTGTATTATGAAAAGAGAAGCACAATGATTTACCTAGGACCCCGACTGCAATTCCAAGTTACAAATGGGCAGCGCGTGTCCGAACCTTGAAGGGACTGCTGGAGGCCACTCAAAAAATGGTCCGGAGAAATTTTTAACTTTCATTCTCCTGGGGCCAGGAGGAGCAGGAACGCTTCTCCTACTCCGGCCTATTGCCAGCCCGTGGCTCAGCATCACAGTGGCTACAATAAGCAAGCAGCAGGCGCGCTCCACCGCCCTTGCTGTGCCAAAGGTTTAAATTGGCCTCTGTATTTTTTAAGTGTAATTAGTAAAGTCAGCGAAGGGTTACAGACATTCTGGCTTCTGTCTCATTCAAATATTTTTAATAGCTGGTGTGGTGCATTGTACATTCACAATGATTGCTTTTATTTCTTTGTACTTTCATTTAAGGGCCACACACAAATTTGCAGTGTTAACGCTTGAAGTGTCGTGGAAAGAAAATGAAAGATAAACAAACGAGGGAAAATGTTCCTCTGCTTGTGTTAGGGGATTACTCAATTTTTTTTATTTATTCGTTCCTGGGATGTGGGTGTCGCTGGCAAGGCTGGCATTTATTGCCCCTCGAGAAGGTGGTGGTGAGCCGCCGCCTTGAACCGCTGCAGTCCGTGTGGTGAGGGTGCTCCCACAGTGCTGTTAGGGAGGGAGTTCCAGGATTTTGACCCAGCGACGATGAAGGAACGGCGATATATTTCCAAGTCAGGATGGTGTGTGACTTGGAGGGGAACTTGGAGGTGGTGGTGTTCCCATGCGCCTGCTGCCCTTGTCCTAGGTGGTAGAGGTCGCGGGTTTAGGAGGTGCTGCCGAAGAAGCCTTGGTGAGTTGCTGCAGTGCATCTTGTAGATGGTACACACTGGAGCCATGGTACGCCGGTGGTGGAGGGAAAGAATGTTTAAGGTGGTGAATGGCGTGTCAATCAAGCGGGCTGCTTTGTCCTGGATGGTGCCGAGCTTCTAGAGTGTTGTTGGAGCTGCACTCATCCAGGCAAGTGGAGAGTATTCCATCACACTCCTTACTTGTGTCTTGTAGATGGTGGAAAGGCTTTGGGGAGTCAGGAGGTGAGACACTCGCCGCAGAATTCCGAGGTGCAACAGAGGAAATGCAAGCGTAGATTGTGTCACGTCCCTATCCACGGAACACTGTCCTGTGATTTATAGGGCTTCCCCAAATATATGTAACTGGATTTAATTAATACATAGAATTCATTGTAATGAAGTGGGGGGGTGGGGGGCTACGTTCCCAGCCTCCCGCCAGGCTCAAACAGAGGAGTGAAAGAAACCTGCCAATGGAGTTGCGCTGGGATCCTCCAAGGATGGTAGGGTCTGCAGGGGGTCCTGGAAACAGCCCAAAGAAAGAAAGAAAGACTTGCATTTCTACAGCGCCTTTCATGACCTCAGGACATCCCAAAGTGCTTTACAGCCAATGAAGTGCTTTTGAAGTGTAATCGCTGTTGTAATGTAGAAAAGTTGTAAGATGAGCAACTTCCCCACCCCCAGATTAATTTTGGACCTCAGAGCATTCTGGGTTTTCATCTCTTAGGCCTGTAACTTTGTAGCTGTTCCCACTCCCAAACTTAACGCAAGGCCGTGTCAAGAGCGGGTCAGGTCTTTTTAAATGGCCTGAGCCAGGAAGATAGAATGCACTCTTCCCTCACAGGCACGGTGCACCTCTGATGTGCACACACACATACAGACAATATACAGCACAGAAACAGACCATTCGGCCCAACCAGTCCATGCCGGCGTTTATGCTCCACTCGAGCCTCCTCCTGTCTTTCCTCATCTAACTCTCTCAGCATAACCCTCGATTCCTTTCTCCCTCAGATGCTTGTCTAGCCTCCCCTTCAATGCATCTATACTATTCGCTTCAACCACTCCCTGTGGTAGCGAGTTCCACATTCTCACCACTCTCTGGGTAAAGAAGTTTCTTCTGAATTCCCTATTGGATTTTTTGGTGACTATCTTATATTGATGGCCTCTAGTTTTGCTCTTCCCTACACGTGGAAACACTCTCTCTGTGTCTACTCTATCAAAATCTTTCATAATTTTAAAGACCTCTATTAGTTCACCCCTCAGCCTTCTCTTTTCAAGAGAAAAGAGACCCAGCCTGTTCATCCTTTCCTGATAGGTTTAACCTCGCAGTTCTGGTATCATCATTGTAAATCTTTTTTGCACCATCTCCAGTGCCTCTATATCATTTTTATAATATGGTGACCAGAATTGTATACAGTACTACAGCCGAAACTTGGGTCCTAAATCTAAACAAAGGAAACTACGATGGTATGTTGGCTATGATAGATTGGGGAGCTTCATTAAAAGGCATGATGGTGGATAGGCAATGGCTAACATTTAAGGAACAAATGCATGAATTGCAACAGTTATACATTCCTTTCTGGTGCAAAATCACAAAAGGAAAAGCGGCCCAACCATGGCTAACAAACGAAATTAAGGATAGTATTAGATCCAAAGAGGAGTCATATAAAGTTGCCAGAAAAAGTAGCAAGCCTGAGGATTGGGAGCAGTTTAGAGTTCAGCAAAAAAGGAACAAGAGATTGATTAAGAGGGGAAAATAGAGTATATGAGTAAACTTGCAAGGAACATAAAAGCGGATTGTAAAAGCATCTACAAGTATGTAAAAAGAAAAAGATTAGTGAAGACAAATGTAGGTCCCTTACAGTCAGAAATGGGCAAATTTATAATGGGGAACAAGGAAATGGCAGAGCAATTAAATAAATACTTTGGGCTGGATTTTGTCTTGGGGTCGGGTTGGGGTCGTGTTACCCGCATTTCGTGTTGCCCCCCCGACTCCAGATTAATGTGGATGAATGATGCAATTTTCACTTAATTGGGCAATTGAGTTCCAGCATGTGGGAACCCATGAACCAATTAGTGGTTTCAGTCTGAAAGTTGCCTCTGATGATGTCATCATTGCAGGGACCATCATTGCAGAGACTGCCTGGCCTTTGCTGTGAGAGGACCTGGATGCAAAATGAGCAGCGAGAGAGAGAGAGAGAGAATTTTTTTTGCAACCAAGTCCTTCCAGGCAGTCTCTGAAGACATTCAATGCAGCAGCATCAGAGGCGACTTTCAGACCTAATACTACTACTACCTTCATCACAATACTACTACTACCTTCATCACATCTCCGTTGTAATAGTGGACCTGCAGCTGATAGTCAGCTATCCACTTGTGCTCACGCCAGGTTTCACTGGCGTGTTTCACATCAGGCGTACTTCACGTTGGAAAAGGGTTAAACTAGCTAAAACATTTCAAAATGGCATTACAGAGCCAATTTAGGGCTTGTTGAGTGCTTTAATGGCCTCTCCCGCCTCTTGGAGGCGGGACGGAGTCGGGAACCCCGCGACCGATTTTGTCAAAATTGCATTGAGTTGGGACCCCCAAATCTGCAACTTTAACCCCCCACACGCCTCCAAACCCGACTCCACGGGTCATTGAAAATCCAGCCCTTTGGTTCTGTCTTCACGGAAGAGGACACAAATAACTTCCCAGAAATGCTAGGGAACCAAGGGTCTAGTGAGAAGGAGGAATTAAAGGAAATTAGTATCAGTAAAAAAATAGTGCTGGAGAAATTAATGGGACTGAAAGCTGGTAAATCCCCAGGGCCTGATAATCTGCATCCCAGAGTACTAAAAGAGGTAGCCATGGAAATAGTGGATGCATTGGTTGTCATCTTCCAAAATTCTATAGATTATGGAACAGTTCCTGCAGATTGGAGGGCGGCAAATATAACCCCACTATTTAAAAAAGGAGGGAGAGAGAAAACAGGAAACTACAGACCGGTTAGCCTAACATCAGTAGTAGGGAAAATGCTGGAGTCTATTATAAAGGATGTGATAACAGGACACTTAGAAAATATCAACAGGATTAGACAAAGTCAACATGGATTTATGAAAGGGAAATCGTGTTTGACAAACCTACTGGAGTTTTTTGAGGATGTAACTGGTAGAATAGATAAGGGAGAACCAGTGGATGTGGTGTATTTGGATTTTCAGAAGGCCTTTGATAAGGTTCCACATAAGAGGTTAGTGTGCAAAATTCAAGCACATGGGATTGGGGGTAATATACTGACATGGATTGAAAATTGGTTAACAGACAGGAAACAGAGAGTAGGAATAAATGGGTCTTTTTCAGGGTGGCAGGCGGTGACTAGTGGGGTACCGCAGGGATCAGTGCTTGGGCCCCAATTATTCACAATATATATCAATGATTTGGGTGAGGGAACCAAATGTAATATTTCCAAGTTGCTGACGACACGAAACTAGGTGGGATTGTGAGTTGTGAGGAGGATGCAAAGAGGCTTCAAGGCGATTTAGACAAGTTGAGTGAGTGGGCAAATACATGGCAGATGCAGTATAACATGGATAAATGTGAAGTTATCCACTTCGGTAGGAAAAACAGAAAGGTAGAGTATTATTTAAATGGTGATAGATTGGGAAATGCTGATGTACAAAGGGACCTGGGTGTCCTTGTACACCAGTCACTGAAAGCAAACATGCAGGTGCAGCAAGCAGTTAGGAAGGCAAATGGTATGTTGGCCTTCATTGCAAGAAGATTTGAGTACAGGAGCAAGGATGCCTTACTACAGTTGTACAGGGCCTTGGTGAGACCACACCTGGAGTACTGTGTGCAGTTTTGGCCTCCTTACCTAAGAAATGATATACTTGCCATAGAGAGAGTGCAGCAAAGGTTAACCAGACTGATTCCTGGGATGGCAGGATTGTCGTATGAGGAGAGATTGGGTCGACTAGGCCTGTATTCACTAGAGTTGTAGGGGGTGGTGTGGTAGGGTCAGCTGCACCTCTGACTCAGTGAGCAGTTCGAATCGCTCCCACGCCCCTGGTTCTAGACCTTGGACTTATTTGGGGATCGTGAACAAAGGTGCAGTAGACAACAGGTTTTGATGAAAGAACTTCGATCTTTATTCAAGAAAGTAAAACACAACACAAACACTCTTAACACTCTAAAGGTGGGGAACACTTCGGTACATGCGAGGGAAATAACATTAGAAGAATACTTCACTCCCAATCCCACTTCACTAGCTCGGTTGGACTCTGGAGAACCAGGGATAATGCTCACCAAACGAATCCTTGACAGTTGAGAGTTAGGGTTTAGAGTCTTTTGAGTAAAAGATTTCGTATGGCCCTTGATGCCGCGAGGTGTCCGATGGTCACTGAGGCGGTCACTCTGGTCTCTTCTTGCGTGTCGGCCTACTTCTGGAGCTGTTGGCTTTCTTTGTTGAACTGCTTTCTGTTTAAACTGTCTTCTTCCGAGCTGTGGAACTGCCTTCTTGCAGAACTGTGGAAACTGCCTTCTGCCTGCTTGTTGAACTTGAACTGTTTTACTGGAGAACTCCCTTCTTACTGAACTGTCTTCTGTAACTGCCCAACTTGCTTCTCCTGAACTCTGTAATTCCAGCACTGACTTCTGCTGAAAAACAGGCTTTCAAATTGAACTCCAAAACTGCAGAACTGCCTTCTGTTGAACTTGAACTGTTGTTACTGCTTTCTCGAACTTGTAACTGTTGAAAAACTGCTGAACTGCTTGATGGGCCTTCAATTATACTAAATTGAAGTGGCCTTATCAAAACCAAATCAAATCCCGGTCATTGTAAGACCTCGTTAACAGTAACGACTTTACTAGCGTGTTAACTGGTTTTGTAAATGTGTGAAGTGGTTTTCAGGATAGCTCCATCCTGTCGATCTGTTGTTTAATCGGAGTTTGAATTGTCCTCATGTTTTGGGTTTCTTGACTGGGCCTAGGACTTCGATCGAATATTTGCTTTATGCATGTCTTTAATGGGTTCTGTAATCGGTTTGATGGGACCTGTTTTGGGTGGGACTGTCTCCTCCTAGGGTCTATTGTCAAAATGTTAATGCTTGCTGGGGCTTGAGTGAGGTCATCCCGATTCCCCAGACAATGCAATTTAACTGCAATACCCAAAACTGCATTTGCAGAGGTCGATCCCAACTTCCTTCACAGCCTTTTCTCCCTTTACAGGCCCAGACATGCTTTTAAAATGCCAAAACTTGGTTTTTGGTCTTACAGTCTCTTAGGTTAGGCCCAAATGCATTTTTATCATTCTGAGGTAGTTCCAAAGTCCTATTTCCTTAGGTTTTGGGGATCTGCAAATTTTGGAAACCTTACAGAGTTTAGAAGAATGAGAGGGGATCTCATTGAAACGTATAAAATTCTGACAGGGCTAGACAGACTGGATGCAGGGAGGATGTTTCCCCTGGCTGGAGGGTCTAGAACGAGGGGTCACAGTCTCAGGATACGGGGTAGGACATTTAGGACTGAGATGAGGAGAAATTTCTTCACTCAGAGGGTGGTGAACCTGTGGAATTCTCTACCACAGAAGGCTGTGGAGGCCAAGTCACTGAATATATTTAAGAAGGAGATAGTTAGATTTCTAGACACAAAAGGCATCAAGGGGTATGGGGAAAGAGCAGGATTATGGTATTGAGATAGAGGATCAGCCATGATCATATTGAATGGCGGAGCAGGCTCGAAGGGCCGACTGGCTTACTCCTGCTCCTATTTTTCTATGTTTCTATTACTCCAAGTGTGGTCTAACCAAGGTTTGATACTCATTGGAGTTTAGAAGAATGAGAGGTGATCTTATTGAAATGTATAAGATTCTGAGGGGGCTTGACAGGGTAGATGCAGGGAGGATGTTTCCCCTCGTGGGGGAATCTAGAACTGGGGGGCATAGTTTCAGAATAAGGGGTCGCCCATTTAAAACACAGATGAAGAGGAATTTCTTCTCTCAGAGGGTTGTGAATCTTTGGAATTCTCTACCCGAGAGAGTTGTGGAGGCGGAGTCATTGAATATATTCAAGGCGGAGATAGACAGATATTTGAGCTACAGGGGAGTCAAGGGTTATGGGGAACGGGCGGGAAAGTGGAGTTGAGGCCAAGATCAGATCAGCCATGACCTTATTGAATGGCGGAGCAGGCTCGAGGGGCCAAATGGCCTACACCTGCTCCTATTTCTTATGTTCTTATGATACAAGTTTAGCATAACGTCACTACTTTTCAATTCTATCCCTCTAGAAATAAACCCTAGTGCTTGGTATATGTTTGGGCCTATCAGACTCCCTGCAGCCAGAGAGGAAAAATGGCCCTACAATTTTTTTGCATACAACTTATTATAATACATAATTTAAATGCAGTTCTCGTGTTTGTACTGAGTGCAGTTACTTATTAAGTTTTGGACAAATTAAGTTTTGTGCAAAATGGTACTGAAATATTATGGAACAAACAGCATCTGAGTTATATTCTTGTCTTATTCATATAACTGTCACATTTGATTTCTAGAATTAAGTGGGTTAGTTGCGGTTTATTGAACACATTCAGTGCCTTCCAATGTATCCAAAAAGGGTTGTGAATCACCAGGGCCAGCTCTTGATATTGCAAGAAAAACCTTCTGACTGCACAGAGGGGTAGAGCACTGCAGTCTGGAGGCTTGCACGAAATTTTGGGAGTTGGCACCCAGCAAAAGTGATCTGGGATCCTCCTCTGGGACTTGTGCAGTGTGTGTTGGTGGAATGGTGCCAAGGAATAATCAGACGTTAAGTTTGTGCCCAGCACTGATCACAGAGTAAGGCCTATTAGCTTCCCCACAGGAAAAGAAGGATAGTCATTCTGGCACCACTTAATGGCTACATAGAAACATAGAATGACACAGCACAGAAGGAGGCCATTTGGCCCCTCGTGCCTGTGCTGGCCTTTTGGTAAAACTATCCAATTAATCACTCTCCCCTGCTCTTTCCCTGTAGCCCTGTAATTTTTTTCCCTTCAAGTATTGATCCAATTCTCTTTTGAAAGTTATTATTGAATCTGCTTCCACCGCCCTTTCAGGCAGCGCATTCCAGATCACAACAACTCGCTGCGTAAAAACAGTTTCCTCATTTCGCCTCTGATCTTTTGCTAATACCTAGGGCAGCTTCAGCAGATGCCTCAGATCAGTTCATTGCCTTGGATGGTGAATGGTGCATGATGATCTAGATAAACAGAGTTTGGCTCATCCAATGGCTCATTTGGTAAATACGCCACTGACGTGATACTGAGACATACAAACCAGGATAGTGCCAGGTTTCATACCTGGGCTGGTCTGTGCTGTGTTAGCTCATTTCAGCCAGATGCAATAGAGGGGGGCAACAATAGGATTCAGTCCCCAGAGATAGGAAGGGAAAATTGCTGCTATGGTTCTTGCTCATTATCCTGTATCCCTACTGGAATGTTCCTTTATGTGGATGTTGGTTGAGGACATGATCAGGAAAGATGTGATTTCACCAGAGAGGGTACAGAGGAGATTTACGAGGATGTTGCCAGGACTGGAGAATTTTAGCTATGAGGAAAGATTGGATAGGCTGGGGTTGTTTTCTTTGGAACACAGGAGGCTGAGGGGAGACTTGATTGAAGTGTATAAAATTATAAGAGGCCGAGAGGTGTACAAGATTATGATGGGTTTGGATAGGCTAGACAGGGAAAGGCTGTTCCCACTAGTTCATGGTACAAGGACTGGGGGACACAGATTTAAGGTTTTAAGCCCGTAGGGCGGGCTTAACAAGGCCAATCAAGTGAAAATAGCATTTGTTCGTCAGACGTCGCTGGGGGCGGGACTAGAACCCGGAAACCAGCAGTCCTGCCCCCAACGCACCTCCTCGGGTAAGATCCCGGCCTCTGACTCTGAGATAGAGTGGATAGGAAGGACCTATTTCCCCTAGCAGAGAGGTCAATAACCAGGGGGCATAGATTGAACGGGTGGTAGAGGCAGAAATCCTCATCACTTTTAAAAAGTACTTGGATATGCACTTGAAGTGCCATAACCTACAGAGCTACGGACCAAGAGCTAGAAAGTGGGATTAGGCTGGATAGCTCTTTTTCGGCCGCCACAGACTCGATGGGTCGAATGGCCTCCTTCTGTGCCGTAAATTTCTATGATAAACTAATCAAACTCAAAGAGGATAAAACCTCTTGTCCGGATGGATTGCATCCATGCATTTTAAAAGAATCTAGGGAAGATATAGCAGAGGCATTACTACACATATTTAATAATTCGTTAAAAAATGGTGTAGTGCCAGAGGACTGGCGGATAGCTAACGTTATACCTATATTTAAGAGGGGGGATAGAACATTTCCAGGGAATTATAGACCAGTCAGCTTAACATCGGTGGTAGAAAAAATAATGGAATCCCTACTAAAGGAGATAATAGAAGAACATCTAGAAACCAAAAACGTAGTAATGAATAGTCAGCATGGATTTTAAAAGGGAAAGTCTTGCTTGACCAACCTCATTGAATTTTTTGAAGAGGTAACAGAGAGAGTAGACAATGGTAATTCAGTAAATGTAATTTATCTAGATTTTCAAAAGGCCTTCGATAAGGTACCCCATAATAGACTGATGAACAAGGTCAGAGAATGCGGAGTCAGGGGACAAGTAGCAGAATAGATAGCTAGCTGGCTTGAAGACAGATCAGGAGATGCATCAACGCCAGATTCATCAGCCGCACTCACAAGACAGTCCAGAATGTCACCTGAGCACAACGCAACGCCATCCACGCTCTCAAGACCAACCGCAACATCGTCATCAAACCAGCGGACAAAGGAGGAGCCATCGTCATACAGAACAGAACGGACTATTGTAAAGAAGCATACCGACAACTGGACAACCAGGAACACTACAGACAGCTACCCGCAGATCCGACCAAAGAACACACCCGCCATCTCAATAGACTGATCAAGACCTTCGATCCAGACCTTCAAAACATCCTACGCGCTCTCATCCCACGTACTCCCCACGTGGGAGACTTCTACTGCCTCCCAAAGATACACAAAGCCAACACACCCGGACGTCCTATCGTATCAGGCAATGGAACCCTGTGTGAGAACCTCTCTGGTTACGTCGAGGGCATTCTGAAACCCATCGTACAGGGAACCCCCAGCTTCTGTCGCGATACTACAGACTTCTTACAGAAACTCAGCACCCACGGACCAGTTGAACCAGGAACACTCCTCGCCACGATGGACGTATCGGCACTCTACACCAGTATCCCCCACGATGACGGCATCGCTGCGACAGCCTCAGTACTCAACACCAACAACAGCCAATCTCCAGACGCCATCCTACAACTCATCCGCTTCATCCTTGACCACAATGTCTTCACCTTCGACAACCATTTTTTTACCCAAACACACGGAACAGCCATGGGGACCAATTCGCACCCCAATACGCCAACATCTTCATGCACAAGTTCGAGCAAGACTTCTTCGCTGCACAGGACCTCCAGCCAACGCTGTACACCAGATACATCGACGACATTTTCTTCCTTTGGACCCATGGCGAAGGATCACTGAAAAGACTACACGATAACATAAACAAGTTCCATCCCACCATCAAACTCACCATGGACTACTCCTCAGAATCGGTTTCATTCCTGGACACACGAATCTCCATCAAAGACGGACACCTCAGCACTTCACTCTACCGCAAGCCCACGGACAACCTCACGATGCTCCACTTCTCCAGCTTCCACCCTAACCACGTTAAAGAAGCCATCCCCTATGGACAAGCCCTGCGAATACACAGGATCTGCTCAGACGAGGAGGAACGCGATGGACACCTACGGACGCTGAAAAACGCCCTCGTAAGAACGGGATATGACGCTCGACTCATCGATCGACAGTTCCGACGGGCCACAGTGAAAAATCGCATAGACCTCCTCAGAAGGCAAACACGGGACACAACCAACAGAGTACCCTACGTCGTCCAGTACTTCCCCGGAGCGGAGAAACTACGCCATGTTCTTCGCAGCCTTCAACATGTCATCGATGACGACAAACACCTCGCTAAGGCCATCCCCACGCCTCCACTACTTGCCTTCAAACAGCCGCCTAACCTCAGAAGTACCATCGTTCGCAGCAAATTACCCAGCTTTCAGGATAACAGCGACCACGACACCACACAACCCTGCCACGGCAAACTCTGCAAGACATGCCAGATCATCAACACAGATACCACCATCACACGTGAGGACACTACCCACCAGGTACATGGTACATACTCATGTGACTCGGCCAATGTTGTCTACCTCATACGTTGCAGGAAAGAATGCACCGCGGCATGGTACATCGGCGAGACCATGCAGACACTGAGACAACGTATGAACGAGCACCGCGCAACAATCACCAGGCAGGATTGTTACCTCCCAGTCGGGGAACACTTCAGCAGTCAAGGACATTCAGCCTCGGATCTGCGGGTAAGCGTTCTCCAAGGCAACCTTAGGAACACACGACAGCGCAAAATCATCGAGCAGAAACTGATAGCCAAGTTCCGCACTCATGAAGACGGTCTCAACCGGGATCTTGGGTTTATGTCACGATACATGACGTGATCCGGACTCGAGTCGTCGTTGGCTTGTTCACAGATGTGATTCCCAGTAAAAAAGTAAAAATTTTCCCAGTAAAAAAGTAAAAATTTTACAGCTTATCGTTTTACATACAGACGGCAGCTTTTGACACGTTAGACCCCCTGCGACTCCACCTCATTGTCTCAGTTGTATCTTGCTATGTCTTTGATGTGGTACCTTCCTGGCTGACCTGATTAACTTTATCACACCTCGGCAGATAGTCAGGATGATTTAATTTAGTTGTCTGCAATTGTAAGGTACACATGCATTGTTCTCTATCTATATATGCTTTGTCGAGTCTGTATTTCTCTACTTCACCTGAGGAAGGGGCGATCGATAGCTCCGAAAGCTTGTGATTTCAAATAAAACTGTTGGACTATAACCTGGTGTTGTGCGACCTCTCAATTTTGTCCACCCCAGTCCAACACCGGCATCTCCGCATCTTGAAGACAGAAAGCAGAGAGTAGGGGTAAAAGGTAGCTAGCTATTCACAGTGGCAGAAGGTGGGTAGTGGTGTTCCACAAGGATCATTATATTAACGATTTAGACTTTGGAATCAAAAACACAATTTCTACATTTGCGGATGACACCAAATTAGGGGGGGATAGTCAATACTGAGGAGGACTGCAACAAATTACAGGAGGACATTAATGAACTTGCAAAATGGGAATATAATTGGCAAATGAAGTTCAACACAGATAAATGTGAGGTATTACATTTTGTTATGAAGAATAGGGAGGTCACTTATTACTTGGAGGGTGCGAGTCTAGGTGGGGTAGAGGAACAAAGGGATCTCGGAGTACAAATACTAAAGGTTACGACACAGGTTAGCAAGGCCATAAAAAAAGCAAACTAAGCACTAGGGTTTATTTCTAGAAGGGTAGAATTGAAAAGTAGGGAAGTTGTGCTAAACCTGTATCGAACCTTGGTTAGACCACACTTGGAGTACTGCCTCCAGTTCTGATCGCCATATTATAAAAAGGATATAGAGGCACTGGAGAGGGTGCAGAGAAGATTTACAAGGATGATACCAGAAATGCGAGGGTATACATATCAGGAAAGGATGAACAGACTGGGTCTCTTTTTTCTCTTGTAAAAAGAAGGCTGAGGGATGACCTAATAGAGGTCTTTAAAATTATGAAAGGTTTTGATAGAGTGGATACAGAGAATGGGGGGAAAATTCAGTTGCTTTGCGCCTCCCGTTAGCGCCCTAGGGCGCTGACGAAGCACAAAGCAACTAGCGCCCAGGTGGGACGCCGCCAACGCCTCCCGCGAAATTCAGCGGGAGGTTAGCGGCGGCGCTAACCGTTAGCGCCCCGCGGTGCTGCGCCGCCGGCGATGACGTCATAGCCATGCACAGCACCCCGGCCACGATCTTTGATAGCGCCCCCTGAGTTACCGCCGGACGCTATGTCCGACAGGGTCAGGGGGGCCTACCTGCGGCCGGGGCAGCGCTATTTAAAGGCGAGGTGCCGGGCAGCCATTTTTGTTGCTGGCCGCCTGCCAGCACCTGCCTCTGCTCCCGTCCCCGGCCTCCTGACCCGCCCCCCCATGGCATGCCAGCTGCGCTCCATGAGCCCAGCACTTCTCTTGTGTACCGGGCTCTTTTGCCGGCACTCCGATCCCTGGTGGCCCAGCTGGGCCCCGGGTCGCGCTGCGCAAGTCCCCTCCCCTTTAAGAAGGGGAGGAAGGCCTGCGATACCGCGGCACATAGCGCCACGATATTCCCTTGCAGCGTCCCAAGAGGGAGGCGGGGCGCTTCCAGTAGCGCCCCACTTCCCTCTTGGGGCGCTATCACTCAATTTTGGCCTCAGGGGCGCTAATTTTTCCAGGGCGCTAGAAGTTAGCGAACCGGCGAAGTTAGTGCCCCAAAGGGGGCGCGACTCAATTTCTCCCCCAAAGTTTCCACTCGTGGGGAAGAGCATAACTAGAGGCCATCAATATAAGATAGTCACCAAGAAATCCAATTGGAAATTCAGAAGAAACTTCTTTACCCAAAGAGTGGTGAGAATGTGGAACTCGCCACCACAGGGAGTGGTTGAAGCGAATAGTACAGATGCATTGAAGGGGAGGCTGGACAAGCATATGAGGGAAAAGGGAATAGAGGGTTATGCTGATAGAGTTAGATGAGGAAAGATGGGAGGAAGCTCGAGTGGAGCATAAACGCCAGCATGGACTGGTTGGGCCGAATGGCCTGTTTCTGTGCCGTATATCCTATGTAATCCTATGATTCTATGATTCTAACTGCCATGCCTCTCTGAATAAATAGCTTGCTGATGCATACTGGGCTTACACATGAAGAGCGACCACTTGGCCAAGGTACCAGATGGCAATTGGGCCAATAAAACTTCACCCAGCAAGGAATCGGCACTTTCAAGAGATGAGGGTAGAAAATTGACGAAAAGCAAAGTTATGAAGAGAAAAATCACATTGATACTGAAGTTTGGTGCCATCGTGACAGCTGCACTCCAATAGCAGACCAGAGTCTATAATCAGAACACAATCCCGTTAAATGCACCATTCCAACCCAAGCAAGAACATCTTTTGTTTTTGTCCTCACTTTTTCTCCATGTTTCCCCTTCGCCAACCTGAAGGTGCTGATTCCTTGCTAAGCTACAATTGCACAGGAACCTCCAGCACCCAAGTGATTACTCTTCATTAGTGAGTCTAGGCTGAGTGTTGGCGGACTGCTCGATCCTGGAGGTCCACAGACATACCCCTGGAGAGGAGGGGGGTCACTCGGAATGGGAGTCCTAGTTGATTTTTATCTTTGTAATCCAGAGGGACAGAGACCAATTATTGCGCCCCAACAGGGGGGAAGGGGCAGTCAAACCTGGAACTGTCCTAGTCTTTACGGCTCAGCTACTCCCTGCCTAAGCCATCCATGAAGCCGCGAGCATGTTTTCTAATTCATGTTTGTGCCCTTCAGCTCCCTGAATATCATTGTCCCAGTACATATTCATTGTTCATGCACTGACCGCTTATTGGGCAATTTAATTTCCATCCCTTCCATTCTGAGCAGTTAAAATAGGATGGGTAACAAACAATTCAATTCCTTTTTATATTTTTGGGAGTTTTCAGATAAGCTGTTCATGCAAATCCGAATTCTAGCATAGCATCGCTTGGCAGATTAATTATACTTTGATTAGGACTCTGCTTTCTGTAAGAGGAGCCATTGACTTTGGTATCTGTCTTTTGTCTGTCTTTTTGTTTGTTTCCTCTTGTTTTAATTTTTGTTCGTTCTTTGAGTGGAGATAGTGGCAGAGGAATGGGACTAAGAAAAGAAGCAAGAACAGCAGAAAGATAAGGGCGGAGAAAGAGAAGGAGAAGTGGGATGGGGGAAGGAGAGAGAGGAGTAAGGAAAGAAGAGAGCAAGGGAGAGAGAAAGGCAGGAGTTAGGAGAGGGAGGAGAAAGAACACAGGGGAAGAAGAGAAAAAGAAAGACTAGCATTTCTACAGCGTTTTTCATGACCACCGGACGTCTCAAAGCGCTTTACAGCCAATTAAGTACTTTTTGAATAGTAGTCACAGTTGTATTGTGGGAAATGCGGCAGAAAATTTGTGCACAGCAAGCTCCCACAAACAGCAATGTGATAATGACCAGATAATCTGTTTTTAGAGATGTTGATTGAGGGATAAATATTGGCCAGGACACCGGGGAGAACTCTCCTGCTCTTCTTCGAAACAGTGCCATGGGACTTTTACGTCCACCTGAGAGAGCAGACGGGGCCTCGGTTTAACGTCTCATCCGAAAGATGGCACCTCCGACAGTGCAGCACTCCCTCAGCACTGCACTGGGAGTGCCAGCCTAGATTTATGCGCTAACGTCCCTGGAGAGGGACTTGAACCCACAAACCTTCTGACTCAGAGGCGAGAGTGCGACCCACTGAGCCACAGCTGACACTAGAGAGTGAAAGTGAAAAAGACGAGCAAGGCAGGAGGGAGAGAAGAGCAGGGTGTAACGGAGGTGGAGGAGAGTGGTGTGGGGATTGAGAAAAGGATGTGACATGCCCAATTCCAATCCGGTTTGTGGATCAGATATCTGGAAATTTCCAAAATGTAGACTAACACCAAAACGCTGGTGAGATTCAGTGCTTGTCATTAGACCTGACTTACTGCAATCAACAATGGCATTAGCATTCACCGAAAGCCATATCTCCTTTCAACGGAAAATGCATTTGTATGGCATCAAGTTAAAGAATAATTAATGAGAATTCCTTTTATAGATAAAACTTGCTGATTTCCTGTAGTATTGCTGGACCCTGAGTTTTACCCAACCCACCAAGTGGGTGAATGGTTAAAATCATGAAAATTTACTTCCCGCCTCGTTCCTGCCAGAAAACTGTCAACCGCCATTTCAATTCTGGAGCGGACTCGGATCAGAAACGCACCCGCCAGGAACAGGCGGAGGCCTCATGATTAAATTCGAATTGGGGTCTGATGACGTTACTTGGGCCCAATGTTCTCTTTCGGCCGTGCAGCCGGCTCAACGGCGTTCTAATGGCAAAAACCGCGCCTGCGGGCTAATTTGACTGGGCCGCGCAGCCGCACCCAAAAAAAAATTAGCGGTAACATTGCTTGGACCCCGACCGATTTTAACTGGGCAGGTCAGAAGTTCCACTCCGCAGCAAACCCGCTGAGTAAAACTTAATCAGTTTGTGAAGCTAATGCCGCTGAGATGACTGGAAGCTCGGTTTAACGGGGCACTCGCCTGCAGGCGCTTGGGTGGTTAGGATCGGGGTGAGTAGTGCATTTCCAAGCCAGTTCTGAGCTTCCAGTTTGCTTCTTTCTGATTTGTTACCCCCCTTACCTACCCTCCTTAAGCACTCCTCGTTTATCATGGGTGCTATTTTTGCTTCACTCCTTTTGAATGGACGAAGAATTGGAGCAAGAGGAGCAGCAGCCTAAAGAACCAGGACAAGCAGCAGCTACTCCTGTTAGCAGGTGATGGGGGAGCTACTCGGAAAAGGTCTCACCCGTCCCATAGGGTCTATAGGCCGAGTTATATTCCTGGACATCTCTGAGGAGCAGTGGAGGAGAATGTTGTGCTTCACCAAGCTGTCCATCACTGCTCTGTGCAGCCTTTGCTGCCCTCTGGACCAGAGCGCCATGCTTTGCCAGTGGCTGTTGATGTCACCATCGACCTTCATTCTTTTCGCCACAGGCTCCTTCCAGGCTTTTACGGGGACATCTGCTGTCTGTCTCCCAGCCTGCAGTGCTCAGCTGTATTAAGCAGGTCACCAATGTGTCGGCCATAGCTCAGTGGGTCGCACTCGCGCCTCTGAATCAGAAAGTTGTGGGTTCGAGTCCCACTCCAGAGACTTGAGTACAAAAATCTAGGCTGACACTCCCAGTGCAGTACTGAGGGAGCGCCGCACTATCGGAGGGGCAGTACTGAGGGAGCGCCGCACTGTCGGAGGGGCAGTACTGAGGGAGCGCCGCACTATCGGAGGGGCAGTACTGAGGGAGTGCCGCACTGTCAGAGGGGCTGTACTGAGGGAGTGCCGCACTGTTGGAGAGCCGGTACTGAGAGAGCGCCGCACTATCGGAGGGGCAGTACTGAGGGAGCGCCGCACTGTCGGAGGGGCGGTACTAAGGGAGCGCCGCACTGTCGGAGGGGCGGTACTGAGGGAGTGCCGCACTGTTGGAGAGCCGGTACTGAGGGAGCGCAGCACTGTCGGAGGGGCGGTACTGAGGGAGCGCCGCACTGTCGGAGGGGCGGTACTGAGGGAGCGCAGTACTGAGGGAGCGCCGTACTGTCAGAGGGGCAGTACTGAGGGAGCGCCACACTGTCGGAGGGGCAGTACTGAGGGAGCGCCACACTGTTGGAGGGGCGGTACTGAGGGGGCGCAGTACTGAGGGAGCGCCGCACTGTCAGAGGGGCAGTACTGAGGGAGCGCTGCACTGTTGGAGAGCCGGTATTGAGGGAGCGCAGCACTGTCGGAGGGGCAGTACTGAGGGAGCGCCGCACTGTCGGAGGGGCGGTACTGAGGTAGCGCAGTACTGAGGGAGCGCCGCACTGTCAGAAGGGCAGTACTGAGGGAGCGCCACACTGTCGGAGGGGCAGTACTGAGGGAGCGCCGCACTGTTGGAGAGGCGGTACTGAGGGAGCGCAGTACTGAGGGAGCGCCGCACTGTCGGAGGGGCAGTACTGAGGGAGCGCCGCACTGTCGGAGGGGCGGTACTGAGGGAGCGCAGTACTGAGGGAACGCCGCACTGTCGGAGGGGCAGTACTGAGGGAGTGCTGCACTGTCGGAGGGGCGGTACTGAGGGAGCGCAGTACTGAGGGAGCACCGCACTGTCGGAGGGGCGGTACTGAGGGAGCGCCGCACTGTCGGAGGGGCGGTACTGAGGGAGCGCCGCACTATCAAAGGGGCGGTACTGAGGGAGCACTGCACTGTCGGAGGAGCGGTACTGCGGGAGTGCCGCACTGTCGGAGGGGCAGTACTGACGGAGCGCTGCACTGTCAGAGGGGCAGTACTGAGGGAGTGCCGCACTGTTGGAGAGCTGGTACTGAGGGAGCGCCGCACTGTCGGAGGGGCAGTACTGAGGGAGCGCCGCACTGTCGGAGGGGCGGTACTGAGGGAGCGCAGTACTGAGGGAGCGCCGCACTGTCGGAGGAGCGGTACTGCGGGAGAGCCGCACTGTCGGACGGGCAGTACTGAGGGAGCGCTGCACTGTCAGAGGGGCGGTACTGAGGGAGCGCCGCACTGTCGAGGGGCGGTACTGAGGGAGCGCAGTACTGAGGGAGCGCCGCACTGTCGGAGGGGCAGTACTGAGGGAGCGCCGCACTGTCGGAGGGGCAGTACTGAGGGAGCGCCGCACTGTCGAAGGGGCGGTACTGAGGGAGCGCAGTACTGAGGGAACGCCGCACTGTCGGAGGGGCAGTACTGAGGGAGTGCCGCACTGTCGGAGGGGCGGTACTGAGGGAGCGCAGTACTGAGGGAGCGCCGCACTGTCGGAGGGGCGGTACTGAGGGAGCGCCGCACTGTTGGAGGGGCGGTACTCAGGGAGCGCCGCACTGTCGGAGGGGCAGTACTGAGGGAGCGCTGCACTGTCAGAGGGGCAGTACTGAGGGAGTGCCGCACTGTTGGAGAGCTGGTACTGAGGGAGCGCCGCACTGCCGGAGGGGCGGTACTGAGGGAGCGCCGCACTGTCGGAGAGGCAGTACTGAGGGAGCGCCGCACTGTCGGAGGGGCGGTTCTGAGGCAGCGCTGCACTGTCGGAGGGGCGGTACTGAGGGAGCGCCGCACTGTCGGAGGGGCGGTACTGAGGGAGCGCCGCACTGTCGGAGGGGCGGTACTGAGGGAGCGCCACACTGTCAGAGGGGCAGTACTGAGGGAGCGCCGCACTGTCGGAGGGGCGGTACTGAGGGAGCGCAGTACTGAGGGAACGCCGCACTGTCGGAGGGGCAGTACTGAGGGAGTGCCGCACTGTCGGAGGGGCGGTACTGAGGGAGCGCAGTACTGAGGGAGCACCGCACTGTCGGAGGGGCGGTACTGAGGGAGCGCCGCACTGTCGGAGGGGCGGTACTGAGGGAGCGCCGCACTATCAAAGGGGCGGTACTGAGGGAGCACTGCACTGTCGGAGGAGCGGTACTGCGGGAGTGCTGCACTGTCGGAGGGGCAGTACTGAGGGAGCGCTGCACTGTCAGAGGGGCAGTACTGAGGGAGTGCCGCACTGTTGGAGAGCTGGTACTGAGGGAGCGCCGCACTGTCGGAGGGGCGGTACTGAGGGAGCGCCGCACTGTCGAGGGGCGGTACTGAGGGAGCGCAGTACTGAGGGAGCGCCGCACTGTCAGAGGGGCAGTACTAAGGGAGCGCCGCGCTGTCGGAGAGGCAGTACTGAGGGAGCGCCGCACTGTCGGAGGGGCGGTACTGAGGGAGCGCAGTACTGAGGGGGCGCCGCACTGTCGGAGGGTCGGAGGGGCATTACTGAGGGAGCGCTGCAATGTCGGAGGAGCGGTACTGCGGGAGAGCCGCACTGTCGGAGGGGCAGTACTGAGGGAGCGCTGCACTGTCAGAGGGGCGGTACTGAGGGAGCGCCGCACTGTCGAGGGGTGGTACTGAGGGAGCGCAGTACTGAGGGAGCGCCGCACTGTCGGAGGGGCAGTACTGAGGGAGCGCCGCACTGTCGGAGAGGCAGTACTGAGGGAGCGCTACACTGTCGGAGGGGCGGTACTGAGGGAGCGCCGCACTGTCGAAGGGGCGGTACTGAGGGAGCGCTGCACTGTCGGAGGGGCCGTACTGAGGGAGCACCGCACTGTCAGAGGGGCAGTACTGAGGGAGCGCTGCACTGTTGGAGGGGCAGTACAGAGGGAGCGCCGCACTGTCGGAGGGGCAGTACTGAGGGAGCGCCGCACTGTCGAAGGGGCCGTACTGAGGGAACGCCGCACTGTCGGAGGGGCCGTACTGAGAGAACGCCGCACTGTCGGAGGGGCAGTACTGAGGGAGTGCCACACTTTCGGAGGGGCGGTACTGAGGGAGCGCAGTACTGAGGGAGCGCCGCACTGTCAGAGGGGCAGTACTGAGGGAGCGCTGCACTGTTGGAGAGCCGGTATTGAGGGAGCGAAGCACTGTCGGAGGGGCGGTACTGAGGGAGCGCCGCACTGTCGGAGGGGCGGTACTGAGGTAGCGCAGTACTGAGGGAGCGCCGCACTGTCAGAGGGGCAGTACTGAGGGAGCGCCACACTGTCGGAGGGGCAGTACTGAGGGAGCGCCGCACTGTTGGAGAGGCGGTACTGAGGGAGCGCAGTACTGAGGGAGCGCCGCACTGTCGGAGGGGCGGTACTGAGGGAGTGCCGCACTGTCGGAGGGGCAGTACTGAGGGAGCGCTGCACTGTCAGAGGGGCAGTACTGAGGGAGTGCCGCACTGTCGGAGTGGCGGTACTGAGGGAGCGCCGCACTGTCGGAGGGGTGGTACTGAGGGAGCGCCGCACTGTCGAGGGGCGGTACTGAGGGAGCGCAGTACTGAGGGAGCGCCGCACTGTCAGAGGGGCAGTACTGAGGGAGCGCCGCACTGTCGGAGAGGCAGTACTGAGGGAGCGCCGCACTGTCGGAGGGTCGGTACTGAGGGAGCGCAGTACTGAGGGAGCGCCGCACTGTCGGAGTGTCGGAGGGGCAGTACTGAGGGAGCGCTGCACTGTCGGAGGGGCGGTACTGAGGGAGCGCCGCACTGTCGGAGGGGAGGTACTGAGGGAGCGCCGCACTGTCGGAGGGGCGGTACTGAGGGAGCGCCGCACCGTCGGGGGGGCGGTACTGAGGGAGCGCCGCACTATCGGAGGAGCAGTACTGAGGGAGCGCCACACTGTCGGAGGGGCAGTACTGAGGGAGCGCCGCACTGTCGGAGGGGCGGTACTGAGGGAGCGCCGCACTGTCGGAGGGGCGGTACTGAGGGAACGCCGCACTGTCGGAGGGGCGGTACTGAGGGAGCGCCGCACTGTCGGAGGGGCGGTACTGAGGGAGCGCCGCACCGTCGGGGGGGCGGTACTGAGGGAGCGCCGCACTGTCGGAGGGGCGGTACTGAGGGAGCGCCGCACTGTCGGAGGGGCGGTACTGAGGGAGCGCCGCACTGTCGGAGGGGCAGTACTGAGGGAGCGCAGTACTGAGGGAGCGCCGCACTGTCGGAGGGGCAGTACTGAGGGAGTGCCGCACTGTCGGAGGGGTGGTACTGAGGGAGCGCAGTACTGAGGGAGCACCGCACTGTCGGAGGGGCGGTACTGAGGGAGCGCCGCACTGTCGGAGGGGCGGTACTGAGGGAGCGCCGCACTATCAAAGGGGCGGTACTGAGGGAGCACTGCACTGTCGGAGGAGCGGTACTGCGGGAGTGCCGCACTGTCGGAGGGGCAGTACTGACGGAGCGCTGCACTGTCAGAGGGGCAGTACTGAGGGAGTGCCGCACTGTTGGAGAGCTGGTACTGAGGGAGCGCCGCACTGTCGGAGGGGCGGTACTGAGGGAGCGCCGCACTGTCGAGGGGCGGTACTGAGGGAGCGCCGCACTGTCGAGGGGCGGTACTGAGGGAGCGCAGTACTGAGGGAGCGCCGCACTGTCAGAGGGGCAGTACTGAGGGAGCGCCGCACTGTCGGAGAGGCAGTACTGAGGGAGCGCCGCACTGTCGGAGGGGCGGGCCTGAGGGAGCGCAGTACTGAGGGAGCGCCGCACTGTCGGAGGAGCGTTACTGCGGGAGAGCCGCACTGTCGGACGGGCAGTACTGAGGGAGCGCTGCACTGTCAGAGGGGCGGTACTGAGGGAGCGCCGCACTGTCGAGGGGCGGTACTGAGGGAGCGCAGTACTGAGGGAGCGCCGCACTGTCGGAGGGGCAGTACTGAGGGAGCGCCGCACTGTCGGAGGGGCAGTACTGAGGGAGCGCCGCACTGTCGGAGGGGCAGTACTGAGGGAGCGCCGCACTGTCGAAGGGGTGGTACTGAGGGAGCGCAGTACTGAGGGAACGCCGCACTGTCGGAGGGGCAGTACTGAGGGAGTGCCGCACTGTCGGAGGGGCGGTACTGAGGGAGCGCAGTACTGAGGGAGCGCCGCACTGTCGGAGGGGCGGTACTGAGGGAGCGCCGCACTGTTGGAGGGGCGGTACTCAGGGAGCGCCGCACTGTCGGAGGGGCAGTACTGAGGGAGTGCCGCACTGTCGGAGTGGCGGTACTGAGGGAGCGCCGCACTGTCGGAGGGGTGGTACTGAGGGAGCGCCGCACTGTCGAGGGGCGGTACTGAGGGAGCGCAGTACTGAGGGAGCGCCGCACTGTCAGAGGGGCAGTACTGAGGGAGCGCCGCACTGTCGGAGAGGCAGTACTG
Organism: Squalus acanthias; assembly: GCA_030390025.1. Classification (NCBI taxonomy): domain Eukaryota; kingdom Metazoa; phylum Chordata; class Chondrichthyes; order Squaliformes; family Squalidae; genus Squalus; species Squalus acanthias. The sequence goes on from CM059445.1 coordinate 19,072,639, forward strand.
AGGGAGCGCCGCACTGTCGGAGGGTCGGTACTGAGGGAGCGCAGTACTGAGGGAGCGCCGCACTGTCGGAGTGTCGGAGGGGCATTACTGAGGGAGCGCTGCACTGTCGGAGGAGCGGTACTGCGGGAGAGCCGCACTGTCGGAGGGGCAGTACTGAGGGAGCGCTGCACTGTCAGAGGGGCGGTACTGAGGGAGCGCCGCACTGTCGAGGGGTGGTACTGAGGGAGCGCAGTACTGAGGGAGCGCCGCACTGTCGGAGGGGCAGTACTGAGGGAGCGCCGCACTGTCGGAGAGGCAGTACTGAGGGAGCGCTACACTGTCGGAGGGGCGGTACTGAGGGAGCGGCGCACTGTCGAAGGGGCGGTACTGAGGGAGCGCTGCACTGTCGGAGGGGCCGTACTGAGGGAGCACCGCACTGTCAGAGGGGCAGTACTGAGGGAGCGCTGCACTGTTGGAGGGGCAGTACAGAGGGAGCGCCGCACTGTCGGAGGGGCAGTACTGAGGGAGCGCCGCACTGTCGAAGGGGCCGTACTGAGGGAACGCCGCACTGTCGGAGGGGCCGTACTGAGAGAACGCCGCACTGTCGGAGGGGCAGTACTGAGGGAGTGCCACACTTTCGGAGGGGCGGTACTGAGGGAGCGCAGTACTGAGGGAGCGCCGCACTGTCAGAGGGGCAGTACTGAGGGAGCGCTGCACTGTTGGAGGGGCAGTACTGAGGGAGCGCCGCACTGTCGGAGGGGCGGTACTGAGGTAGCGCAGTACTGAGGGAGCGCCGCACTGTCAGAGGGGCAGTACTGAGGGAGCGCCACACTGTCGGAGGGGCAGTACTGAGGGAGCGCCGCACTGTTGGAGAGGCGGTACTGAGGGAGCGCAGTACTGAGGGAGCGCCGCACTGTCGGAGGGGCAGTACTGAGGGAGCGCTGCACTGTCAGAGGGGCAGTACTGAGGGAGTGCCGCACTGTCGGAGTGGCGGTACTGAGGGAGCGCCGCACTGTCGGAGGGGTGGTACTGAGGGAGCGCCGCACTGTCGAGGGGCGGTACTGAGGGAGCGCAGTACTGAGGGAGCGCCGCACTGTCAGAGGGGCAGTACTGAGGGAGCGCCGCACTGTCGGAGAGGCAGTACTGAGGGAGCGCCGCACTGTCGGAGGGTCGGTACTGAGGGAGCGCAGTACTGAGGGAGCGCCGCACTGTCGGAGTGTCGGAGGGGCAGTACTGAGGGAGCGCTGCACTGTCGGAGGGGCGGTACTGAGGGAGCGCCGCACTGTCGGAGGGGAGGTACTGAGGGAGCGCCGCACTGTCGGAGGGGCGGTACTGAGGGAGCGCCGCACCGTCGGGGGGGCGGTACTGAGGGAGCGCCGCACTATCGGAGGAGCAGTACTGAGGGAGCGCCACACTGTCGGAGGGGCAGTACTGAGGGAGCGCCGCACTGTCGGAGGGGCGGTACTGAGGGAGCGCCGCACTGTCGGAGGGGCGGTACTGAGGGAGCGCCGCACTGTCGGAGGGGCGGTACTGAGGGAACGCCGCACTGTCGGAGGGGCGGTACTGAGGGAGCGCCGCACTGTCGGAGGGGCGGTACTGAGGGAGCGCCGCACTGTCGGGGGGGCGGTACTGAGGGAGCGCCGCACTGTCGGAGGGGCGGTACTGAGGGAGCGCCGCACTGTCGGAGGGGCGGTACTGAGGGAGCGCCGCACTGTCGGAGGGGCAGTACTGAGGGAGCGCAGTACTGAGGGAGCGCCGCACTGTCAGAGGGGCAGTACTGAGGGAGCGCCACACTGTCGGAGGGGCAGTACTGAGGGAGCGCCGCACTGTCGGAGGGGCAGTACTGAGGGAGCGCCGCACTGTCGGAGGGGCGGTACTGAGGGAGCGCCGCACTGTCGGAGGGGTGGTACTGAGGGAGCGCTGCACTGTTGGAGAGCCGGTATTGAGGGAGCGCAGCACTGTCGGAGGGGCGGTACTGAGGGAGCGCCGCAATGTCGGAGGAGCGGTACTGAGGTAGCGCAGTACTGAGGGAGCGCCGCACTGTCAGAGGGGCAGTACTGAGGGAGCGCCACACTGTCGGAGGGGCAGTACTGAGGGAGCGCCGCACTGTTGGAGAGGCGGTACTGAGGGAGCGCAGTACTGAGGGAGCGCCGCACTGTCGGAGGGGCAGTACTGAGGGAGCGCTGCAGTGTCGGAGGGGCGGTACTGAGGGAGCACTGCACTGTCGGAGGAGCGATACTGCGGGAGCGCCGCACTGTCGGAGGGGCAGTACTGAGGGAGCGCCGCACTGTCGGAGGGGCGGTACTGAGGGAGCGCCGCACTGTCGGAGGGGAGGTACTGAGGGAGCGCCGCACTGTCGGAGGGGCGGTACTGAGGGAGCGCCGCACCGTCGGGCGGGCGGTACTGAGGGAGCGCCGCAATATCGGAGGGGCGGTACTGAGGGAGCGCCACACTGTCGGAGGGGCAGTACTGAGGGAGCGCCGCACTGTCGGAGGGGCGGTACTGAGGGAGCGCCGCACTGTCGGAGGGGCGGTACTGAGGGAGCGCCGCACTGTCGGAGGGGCGGTACTGAGGGAACGCCGCACTGTCGGAGGGGCGGTACTGAGGGAGCGCCGCACTGTCGGAGGGGCGGTACTGAGGGAGCGCCGCACTGTCGGAGGGGCGGTACTGAGGGAGCGCCGCACTGTCGGAGGGGCAGTACTGAGGGAGCGCAGTACTGAGGGAGCGCCGCACTGTCAGAGGGGCAGTACTGAGGGAGCGCCACACTGTCGGAGGGGCAGTACTGAGGGAGTGCCGCACTGTCGGAGGGGCAGTACTGAGGGAGCGCCGCACTGTCGGAGGGGCGGTACTGAGGGAGCGCCGCACTGTCGGAGGGGTGGTACTGAGGGAGCGCCGCACTGTCGGAGGGGCGGTACTGAGGGAGCGCCGCACTGTCGGAGGGGCGGTACTGAGGGAGCGCCGCACTGTCGGAGGGGCGGTACTGAGGGAGCGCCGCACTGTTGGAGGGGCGGTACTGAGGGAGCGCCGCACTGTCGAAGGGGCGGTACTGAGGGAGCGCTGCACTGTCAGAGGGGCAGTACTGAGGGAGTGCCGCACTGTTGGAGAGCTGGTACTGAGGGAGCGCCGCACTGCCGGAGGGGCGGTACTGAGGGAGCGCCGCACTGTCGAGGGGCGGTACTGAGGGAGCGCCGCACTGTCGGAGGGGCAGTACTGAGGGAGTGCCGCACTGTTGGAGAGCTGGTACTGAGGGAGCGCCGCACTGTCGGAGGGGCGGTACTGAGGGAGCGCCGCACTGTCGAGGGGCGGTACTGATGGAGCGCCGCACTGTCGGAGAGGCAGTACTGAGGGAGCGCCGCACTGTCGGAGGGGCGGTACTGAGGCAGCGCCGCACTGTCGGATGGGCGGTACTGAGGGAGCGCCGCACTGTCGGAGGTGCGGTACTGAGGGAGCGCCGCACTGTCGGAGGGGTGGTACTGAGGGAGGGCCGCACTGTCGGAGGGGCGGTACTGAGGGAGCGCCGCACTGTCGGAGGGGCGGTACTCAGGGAGCGCCGCACTGTCGGAGGGGCGGTACTGAGGGAGCGCCGCACTGTCGGAAGGGCAGTACTGAGGGAGCGCCACACTGTCGGAGGGGCAGTACTGAGGGAGCGCCGCACTGTCGGAGGGGCAGTACTGAGGGAGCGCCGCACTGTCGAAGGGGCGGTACTGAGGGAGCGCAGTACTGAGGGAACGCCGCACTGTCGGAGGGGCAGTACTGAGGGAGTGCCGCACTGTCGGAGGGGCGGTACTGAGGGAGCGCAGTACTGAGGGAGCGCCGCACTGTCGGAGGGGCGGTACTGAGGGAGCGCCGCACAGTTGGAGGGGCGGTACTGAGGGAGCGCCGCACTGTCGAAGGGGCGGTACTGAGGGAGTACTGCACTGTCAGAGGGGCAGTACTGAGGGAGTGCCGCACTGTCGGAGGGGCGGTACTGAGGGAGCGCCGCACTGTCGAGGGGCGGTACTGAGGGAGCGCCGCACTGTCGGAGGGGCAGTACTGAGGGAGTGCCGCACTGTTGGAGAGCTGGTACTGAGGGAGCGCCGCACTGTCGGAGGGGCGGTACTGAGGGAGCGCCGCACTGTCGAGGGGCGGTACTGAGGGAGCGCCGCACTGTCGGAGAGGCAGTACTGAGGGAGCGCCGCACTGTTGGAGGGGCGGTACTGAGGCAGCGCCGCACTGTCGGATGGGCGGTACTGAGGGAGCGCCGCACTGTCGGAGGGGCGGTACTGAGGGAGCGCCGCACTGTCGGAGGGGCGGTACTGAGGGAGCGCCACACTGTCGGAAGGGCAGTACTGAGGGAGCGCCGCACTGTCAGAGGGGCAGTACTGAGGGAGCGCCGCACTGTCGGAGGGGCGGTTCTGAGGGAGCGCAGTACTGAGGGAACGCCGCACTGTCGGAGGGGCAGTACTGAGGGAGTGCCGCACTGTCGGAGGGGCGGTACTGAGGGAGCGCAGTACTGAGGGAGCACCGCACTGTCGGAGGGGCGGTACTGAGGGAGCGCCGCACTGTCGGAGGGGCGGTACTGAGGGAGCGCCGCACTGTCGGAGGGGTGGTACTGAGGGAGCGCTGCACTGTTGGAGAGCCGGTATTGAGGGAGCGCAGCACTGTCGGAGGGGCGGTACTGAGGGAGCGCCGCACTGTCGGAGGGGCGGTACTGAGGTAGCGCAGTACTGAGGGAGCGCCGCACTGTCAGAGGGGCAGTACTGAGGGAGCGCCACACTGTCGGAGGGGCAGTACTGAGGGAGCGCCGCACTGTTGGAGAGGCGGTACTGAGGGAGCACTGCACTGTCGGAGGAGCGATACTGCGGGAGCGCCGCACTGTCGGAGCGGCGGTACTGAGGGAGTGCCGCACTGTCGGAGGGGCAGTACTGAGGGAGCGCTGCACTGTCAGAGGGGCAGTACTGAGGGAGTGCCGCACTGTCGGAGTGGCGGTACTGAGGGTGCGCCGCACTGTCGGAGGGGTGGTACTGAGGGAGCGCCGCACTGTCGAGGGGCGGTACTGAGGGAGCGCAGTACTGAGGGAGCGCCGCACTGTCAGAGGGGCAGTACTGAGGGAGCGCCGCACTGTCGGAGAGGCAGTACTGATGGAGCGCCGCACTGTCGGAGGGTCGGTACTGAGGGAGCGCAGTACTGAGGGAGCGCCGCACTGTCGGAGTGTCGGAGGGGCAGTACTGAGGGAGCGCCGCACTGTCGGAGGGGCGGTACTGAGGGAGCGCCGCACTGTCGGAGGGGCGGTACTGAGGGAGCGCCGCACCGTCGGGGGGGCGGTACTGAGGGAGCGCCGCACTATCGGAGGGGCGGTACTGAGGGAGCGCCGCACTGTCGGAAGGGCAGTACTGAGGGAGCGCCAGACTGTTGGAGGGGCAGTACTGAGGGAGCGCCGCACTGTCGAAGGGGCGGTACTGAGGGAGCGCCGCACTGTCGGAAGGGCAGTACTGAGGGAGCGCCACACTCTTGTAGGGGCAGTACTGAGGGAGCGCCGCACTGTCGAAGGGGCGGTACTGAGGGAGCGCAGTACTGAGGGAACGCCGCACTGTTGGAGGGGCAGTACTGAGGGAGTGCCGCACTGTCGGAGGGGCGGTACTGAGGGAGCGCAGTACTGAGGGAGCGCCGCACTGTCGGAGGGGCGGTACTGAGGGAGCGCCGCACTGTTGGAGGGGCGGTACTGAGGGAGCGCCGCACTGTCGAAGGGGCGGTACTGAGGGAGCGCTGCACTGTCAGAGGGGCAGTACTGAGGGAGTGCCGCACTGTTGGAGAGCTGGTACTGAGGGAGCGCCGCACTGCCGGAGGGGCGGTACTGAGGGAGCGCCGCACTGTCGAGGGGCGGTACTGAGGGAGCGCCGCACTGTCGGAGGGGCAGTACTGAGGGAGTGCCGCACTGTTGGAGAGCTGGTACTGAGGGAGCGCCGCACTGTCGGAGGGGCGGTACTGAGGGAGCGCCGCACTGTCGAGGGGCGGTACTGAGGGAGCGCCGCACTGTCGGAGGGGCAGTACTGAGGGAGTGCCGCACTGTTGGAGAGCTGGTACTGAGGGAGCGCCGCACTGTCGGAGGGGCGGTACTGAGGGAGCGCCGCACTGTCGAGGGGCGGTACTGAGGGAGCGCCGCACTGTCGGAGAGGCAGTACTGAGGGAGCGCCGCACTGTCGGAGGGGCGGTACTGAGGCAGCGCCGCACTGTCGGATGGGCGGTACTGAGGGAGCGCCGCACTGTCGGAGGTGCGGTACTGAGGGAGCGCCGCACTGTCGGAGGGGCGGTACTGAGGGAGCGCCACACTGTCGGAGGGGCAGTACTGAGGGAGCGCCGCACTGTCAGAGGGGCAGTACTGAGGGAGCGCCGCACTGTCGGAGGGGCGGTTCTGAGGGAGCGCAGTACTGAGGGAACGCTGCACTGTCGGAGGGGCAGTACTGAGGGAGTTCCGCACTGTCGGAGGGGCGGTACTGAGGGAGCGCCGCACTGTCGGAGGGGCAGTACTGAGGGAGCGCAGTACTGAGGGAGCGCCGCACTGTCAGAGGGGCAGTACTGAGGGAGCGCCACACTGTCGGAGGGGCAGTACTGAGGGAGCGCCGCACTGTCGGAGGGGCAGTACTGAGGGAGCGCCGCACTGTCGGAGGGGCGGTACTGAGGGAGCGCCGCACTGTCGGAGGGGTGGTACTGAGGGAGCGCTGCACTGTTGGAGAGCCGGTATTGAGGGAGCGCAGCACTGTCGGAGGGGCGGTACTGAGGGAGCGCCGCAATGTCGGAGGAGCGGTACTGAGGTAGCGCAGTACTGAGGGAGCGCCGCACTGTCAGAGGGGCAGTACTGAGGGAGCGCCGCACTGTTGGAGAGGCGGTACTGAGGGAGCGCAGTACTGAGGGAGCGCCGCACTGTCGGAGGGGCAGTACTGAGGGAGCGCTGCAGTGTCGGAGGGGCGGTACTGAGGGAGCACTGCACTGTCGGAGGAGCGATACTGCGGGAGCGCCGCACTGTCGGAGGGGCAGTACTGAGGGAGCGCCGCACTGTCGGAGGGGCGGTACTGAGGGAGCGCCGCACTGTCGGAGGGGCGGTACTGAGGGAGCGCCGCACCGTCGGGGGGGCGGTACTGAGGGAGCGCCGCACTATCGGAGGGGCGGTACTGAGGGAGCGCCGCACTGTCGGAAGGGCAGTACTGAGGGAGCGCCACACTGTTGGAGGGGCAGTACTGAGGGAGCGCCGCACTGTCGAAGGGGCGGTACTGAGGGAGCGCCGCACTGTCGGAAGGGCAGTACTGAGGGAGCGCCACACTGTTGTAGGGGCAGTACTGAGGGAGCGCCGCACTGTCGAAGGGGCGGTACTGAGGGAGCGCAGTACTGAGGGAACGCCGCACTGTCGGAGGGGCAGTACTGAGGGAGTGCCGCACTGTCGGAGGGGCGGTACTGAGGGAGCGCAGTACTGAGGGAGCGCCGCACTGTCGGAGGGGCGGTACTGAGGGAGCGCCGCACTGTCGAAGGGGCGGTACTGAGGGAGCGCTGCACTGTCAGAGGGGCAGTACTGAGGGAGTGCCGCACTGTTGGAGAGCTGGTACTGAGGGAGCGCCGCACTGCCGGAGGGGCGGTACTGAGGGAGCGCCGCACTGTCGAGGGGCGGTACTGAGGGAGCGCCGCACTGTCGGAGGGGCAGTACTGAGGGAGCGCCGCACTGTCGGAGGGGCGGTACTGAGGGAGCGCTGCACTATCGGAGGGGCGGTACTGAGGGAACGCCGCACTGTCGGAGGGGCAGTACTGAGGGAGCGCCGCACTGTCGGAGGGGCGGTACTGAGGGAGCGCCGCACTGTCGAAGGGGCGGTACTGAGGGAGGGCAGTACTGAGGGAACGCCGCACTGTCGGAGGGGCAGTACTGAGGGAGCGCCGCACTGTCGGAGGGGCAGTACTGAGGGAGCGCCGCACTGTCGGAGGGGCGGTACTGAGGGAGCGCTGCTAGTCGGAGCAGCGGTACTGCGGGAGCGCTGCACTGTCGGAGGGGCAGTACTGAGGGAGCGCCGCACTGTCGGAGGGGCGGTACTGAGGGAGCGCCGCACTGTCGGAGGGGCGGTACTGAGGGAGCGCCGCACCGTCGGGGGGGCGGTACTGAGGGAGCGCCGCACTATCGGAGGGGCGGTACTGAGGGAGCGCCGCACTGTCGGAAGGGCAGTACTGAGGGAGCGCCGCACTGTTGGAGGGGCAGTACTGAGGGAGCGCCGCACTGTCGAAGGGGCGGGACTGAGGGAGCGCCGCACTGTCGGAAGGGCAGTACTGAGGGAGCGCCACACTGTTGTAGGGGCAGTACTGAGGGAGCGCCGCACTGTCGAAGGGGCGGTACTGAGGGAGCGCAGTACTGAGGGAACGCCGCACTGTCGGAGGGGCAGTACTGAGGGAGTGCCGCACTATCGGAGGGGCGGTACTGAGGGAGCGCAGTACTGAGGGAGCGCCGCACTGTCGGAGGGGCGGTACTGAGGGAGCGCCGCACTGTCGAGGGGCGGTACTGAGGGAGCGCCGCACTGTCGGAGAGGCAGTACTGAGGGAGCGCCGCACTGTCGGAGGGGCGGTACTGAGGCAGCGCCGCACTGTCGGATGGGCGGTACTGAGGGAGCGCCGCACTGTCGGAGGTGCGGTACTGAGGGAGCGCCGCACTGTCGGAGGGGTGGTACTGAGGGAGGGCCGCACTGTCGGAGGGGCGGTACTGAGGGAGCGCCGCACTGTCGGAGGGGCGGTACTGAGGGAGCGCCGCACTGTCGGAGGGGCGGTACTGAGGGAGCGCCGCACTGTCGGAAGGGCTGTACTGAGGGAGCGCCACACTGTCGGAGGGGCAGTACTGAGGGAGCGCCGCACTGTCGGAGGGGCAGTACTGAGGGAGCGCCGCACTGTCGGAGGGGCGGTACTGAGGGAGCGCAGTACTGAGGGAGCGCCGCGCTGTCGGAGGGGCAGTACTGAGGGAGTGCCGCACTGTCGGAGGGGCGGTACTGAGGGAGCGCAGTACTGAGGGAGCGCCGCACTGTCGGAGGGGCGGTACTGAGGGAGCGCCGCACAGTTGGAGGGGCGGTACTGAGGGAGCGCCGCACTGTCGAAGGGGCGGTACTGAGGGAGTACTGCACTGTCAGAGGGGCAGTGCTGAGGGAGTGCCGCACTGTCGGAGGGGCGGTACTGAGGGAGCGCCGCACTGTCGAGGGGCGGTACTGAGGGAGCACCGCACTGTCGGAGGGGCAGTACTGAGGGAGTGCCGCACTGTTGGAGAGCTGGTACTGAGGGAGCGCCGCACTGTTGGAGGGGCGGTACTGAGGGAGCGCCGCACTGTCGAGGGGCGGTACTGAGGGAGCGCCGCACTGTCGGAGAGGCAGTACTGAGGGAGCGCCGCACTGTTGGAGGGGCGGTACTGAGGCAGCGCCGCACTGTCGGATGGGCGGTACTGAGGGAGCGCCGCACTGTCGGAGGGGCGGTACTGAGGGAGCGCCGCACTGTCGGAGGGGCGGTACTGAGGGAGCGCCACACTGTCGGAGGGGCAGTACTGAGGGAGCGCCGCACTGTCAGAGGGGCAGTACTGAGGGAGCGCCGCACTGTCGGAGGGGCGGTTCTGAGGGAGCGAAGTACTGAGGGAACGCCGCACTGTCGGAGGGGCAGTACTGAGGGAGTGCCGCACTGTCGGAGGGGCGGTACTGAGGGAGCGCAGTACTGAGGGAGCACCGCACTGTCGGAGGGGCGGTACTGAGGGAGCGCCGCACTGTCGGAGGGGCGGTACTGAGGGAGCGCCGCACTGTCGGAGGGGTGGTACTGAGGGAGCGCTGCACTGTTGGAGAGCCGGTATTGAGGGAGCGCAGCACTGTCGGAGGGGCGGTACTGAGGGGGCGCCGCACTGTCGGAGGGGCGGTACTGAGGTAGCGCAGTACTGAGGGAGCGCCGCACTGTCAGAGGGGCAGTACTGAGGGAGCACCACACTGTCGGAGGGGCAGTACTGAGGGAGCGCCGCACTGTTGGAGAGGCGGTACTGAGGGAGCACTGCACTGTCGGAGGAGCGATACTGCGGGAGCGCCGCACTGTCAGAGGGGCAGTACTGAGGGAGCGCCGCACTGTCGGAGAGGCAGTACTGATGGAGCGCCGCACTGTCGGAGGGTCGGTACTGAGGGAGCGCAGTACTGAGGGAGCGCCGCACTGTCGGAGTGTCGGAGGGGCAGTACTGAGGGAGCGCCGCACTGTCGGAGGGGCGGTACTGAGGGAGCGCCGCACTGTCGGAGGGGCGGTACTGAGGGAGCGCCGCACCGTCGGGGGGGCGGTACTGAGGGAGCGCCGCACTATCGGAGGGGCGGTACTGAGGGAGCGCCGCACTGTCGGAAGGGCAGTACTGAGGGAGCGCCAGACTGTTGGAGGGGCAGTAGGGAGGGAGCGCCGCACTGTCGAAGGGGCGGTACTGAGGGAGCGCCGCACTGTCGGAAGGGCAATACTGAGGGAGCGCCACACTGTTGTAGGGGCAGTACTGAGGGAGCGCCGCACTGTCGAAGGGGCGGTACTGAGGGAGCGCAGTACTGAGGGAACGCCGCACTGTCGGAGGGGCAGTACTGAGGGAGTGCCGCACTGTCGGAGGGGCGGTACTGAGGGAGCGCAGTACTGAGGGAGCGCCGCACTGTCGGAGGGGCGGTACTGAGGGAGCGCCGCACTGTTGGAGGGGCGGTACTGAGGGAGCGCCGCACTGTCGAAGGGGCGGTACTGAGGGAGCGCTGCACTGTCAGAGGGGCAGTACTGAGGGAGTGCCGCACTGTTGGAGAGCTGGTACTGAGGGAGCGCCGCACTGTCGGAGGGGCGGTTCTGAGGGAGCGCAGTACTGAGGGAACGCTGCACTGTCGGAGGGGCAGTACTGAGGGAGTTCCGCACTGTCGGAGGGGCGGTACTGAGGGAGCGCCGCACTGTCGGAGGGGCAGTACTGAGGGTGCGCAGTACTGAGGGAGCGCCGCACTGTCAGAGGGGCAGTACTGAGGGAGCGCCACACTGTCGGAGGGGCAGTACTGAGGGAGCGCCGCACTGTCGGAGGGGCAGTACTGAGGGAGCGCCGCACTGTCGGAGGGGCGGTACTGAGGGAGCGCCGCACTGTCGGAGGGGTGGTACTGAGGGAGCGCTGCACTGTTGGAGAGCCGGTATTGAGGGAGCGCAGCACTGTCGGAGGGGCGGTACTGAGGGAGCGCCGCAATGTCGGAGGAGCGGTACTGAGGTAGCGCAGTACTGAGGGAGCGCCGCACTGTCAGAGGGGCAGTACTGAGGGAGCGCCGCACTGTTGGAGAGGCGGTACTGAGGGAGCGCAGTACTGAGGGAGCGCCGCACTGTCGGAGGGGCAGTACTGAGGGAGCGCTGCAGTGTCGGAGGGGCGGTACTGAGGGAGCACTGCACTGTCGGAGGAGCGATACTGCGGGAGCGCCGCACTGTCGGAGGGGCGGTACTGAGGGAGCGCCGCACTGTCGGAGGGGCGGTACTGAGGGAGCGCCGCACTGTCGGAGGGGCGGTACTGAGGGAGCGCCGCACCGTCGGGGGGGCGGTACTGAGGGAGCGCCGCACTATCGGAGGGGCGGTACTGAGGGAGCGCCGCACTGTCGGAAGGGCAGTACTGAGGGAGCGCCACACTGTTGGAGGGGCAGTACTGAGGGAGCGCCGCACTGTCGAAGGGGCGGTACTGAGGGAGCGCCGCACTGTCGGAAGGGCAGTACTGAGGGAGCGCCACACTGTTGTAGGGGCAGTACTGAGGGAGCGCCGCACTGTCGAAGGGGCGGTACTGAGGGAGCGCAGTACTGAGGGAACGCCGCACTGTCGGAGGGGCAGTACTGAGGGAGTGCCGCACTGTCGGAGGGGCGGTACTGAGGGAGCGCAGTACTGAGGGAGCGCCGCACTGTCGGAGGGGCGGTACTGAGGGAGCGCCGCACTGTCGAAGGGGCGGTACTGAGGGAGCGCTGCACTGTCAGAGGGGCAGTACTGAGGGAGTGCCGCACTGTTGGAGAGCTGGTACTGAGGGAGCGCCGCACTGCCGGAGGGGCGGTACTGAGGGAGCGCCGCACTGTCGGAGGGGCGGTACTGAGGGAGCGCCGCACTGTCGGAGGGGCAGTACTGAGGGAGCGCCGCACTGTCGGAGGGGCGGTACTGAGGGAGCGCTGCACTGTCGGAGGGGCGGTACTGAGGGAACGCCGCACTGTCGGAGGGGCGGTACTGAGGGAGCGCCGCACTGTCGGAGGGGCAGTACTGAGGGAGCGCAGTACTGAGGGAGCGCCGCACTGTCAGAGGGGCAGTACTGAGGGAGCGCCACACTGTCGGAGGGGCAGTACTGAGGGAGCGCCGCACTGTCGGAGGGGCAGTACTGAGGCAGCGCCGCACTGTCGGAGGGGCGGTACTGAGGGAGCGCCGCACTGTCGGAGGGGTGGTACTGAGGGAGCGCCGCACTGTCGGAGGGGCGGTACTGAGGGAGCGCCGCACTGTCGGAGGGGCAGTACTGAGGGAGCGCCGCACTGTCGGAGGGGCGGTACTGAGGGAGCGCCGCACTGTCGAAGGGGCAGTACTGAGGGAGGGCAGTACTGAGGGAACGCCGCACTGTCGGAGGGGCAGTACTGAGGGAGCGCCGCACTGTCGGAGGGGCAGTACTGAGGGAGCGCCGCACTGTCGGAGGGGCGGTACTGAGGGAGCGCCGCACTGTCGGAGGGGTGGTACTGAGGGAGCGCTGCACTGTTGGAGAGCCGGTATTGAGGGAGCGCAGCACTGTCGGAGGGGCGGTACTGAGGGAGCGCCGCAATGTCGGAGGAGCGGTACTGAGGTAGCGCAGTACTGAGGGAGCGCCGGACTGTCAGAGGGGCAGTACTGAGGGAGCGCCACACTGTCGGAGGGGCAGTACTGAGGGAGCGCCGCACTGTTGGAGAGGCGGTACTGAGGGAGCGCCGCACTGTCGGAGGGGCGGTACTGAGGGAGCGCCGCACCGTCGGGGGGGCGGTACTGAGGGAGCGCCGCACTATCGGAGGGGCGGTACTGAGGGAGCGCCGCACTGTCGGAAGGGCCGTACTGAGGGAGCGCCACACTGTTGGAGGGGCAGTACTGAGGGAGCGCCGCACTGTCGAAGGGGCGGTACTGAGGGAGCGCCACACTGTCGGAAGGGCAGTACTGAGGGAGCGCCACACTGTTGTAGGGGCAGTACTGAGGGAGCGCCGCACTGTCGAAGGGGCGGTACTGAGGGAGCGCAGTACTGAGGGAACGCCGCACTGTCGGAGTGGCAGTACTGAGGGAGTGCCGCACTGTCGGAGGGGCGGTACTGAGGGAGCGCAGTACTGAGGGAGCGCCGCACTGTCGGAGGGGCGGTACTGAGGGAGCGCCGCACTGTTGGAGGGGCGGTACTGAGGGAGCGCCGCACTGTCGAAGGGGCGGTACTGAGGGAGCGCTGCACTGTCAGAGGGGCAGTCCTGAGGGAGCGCCACACTGTCGGAGGGGCAGTACTGAGGGAGCGCCGCACTGTTGGAGAGGCGGTACTGAGGGAGCGCAGTACTGAGGGAGCGCCGCACTGTCGGAGGGGCAGTACTGAGGGAGCGCTGCAGTGTCGGAGGGGCGGTACTGAGGGAGCACTGCACTGTCGGAGGAGCGATACTGCGGGAGCACCGCACTGTCGGAGGGGCGGTACTGAGGGAGTGCCGCACTGTCGGAGGGGCAGTACTGAGGGAGCGCTGCACTGTCAGAGGGGCAGTACTGAGGGAGTGCCGCACTGTCGGAGTGGCGGTACTGAGGGTGCGCCGCACTGTCGGAGGGGTGGTACTGAGGGAGCGCCGCACTGTCGAGGGGCGGTACTGAGGGAGCGCAGTACTGAGGGAGCGCCGCACTGTCGGAGGGGCGGTACTGAGGGAGCGCCGCACTGTCGGAGGGGCAGTACTGAGGGAGCGCAGTACTGAGGGAGCGCCGCACTGTCAGAGGGGCAGTACTGAGGGAGCGCCACACTGTCGGAGGGGCAGTACTGAGGGAGCCCCGCACTGTCGGAGGGGCAGTACTGAGGGAGCGCCGCACTGTCGGAGGGGCGGTACTGAGGGAGCGCCGCACTGTCGGAGGGGTGGTACTGAGGGAGCGCCGCACTGTCGGAGGGGCGGTACTGAGGGAGCGCCGCACTGTCGGAGGGGCAGTACTGAGGGAGCGCCGCACTGTCGGAGGGGCGGTACTGAGGGAGCGCCGCACTGTCGAAGGGGCGGTACTGAGGGAGGGCAGTACTGAGGGAACGCCGCACTGTCGGAGGGGCAGTACTGAGGGAGCGCCGCACTGTCGGAGGGGCAGTACTGAGGGAGCGCCGCACTGTCGGAGGGGCGGTACTGAGGGAGCGCCGCACTGTCGGAGGGGTGGTACTGAGGGAGCGCTGCACTGTTGGAGAGCCGGTATTGAGGGAGCGCAGCACTGTCGGAGGTGCCGTACTGAGGGAGCGCCGCAATGTCGGAGGAGCGGTACTGAGGTAGCGCAGTACTGAGGGAGCGCCGGACTGTCAGAGGGGCAGTACTGAGGGAGCGCCACACTGTCGGAGGGGCAGTACTGAGGGAGCGCCGCACTGTTGGAGAGGCGGTACTGAGGGAGCGCCGCACTGTCGGAGGGGCGGTACTGAGGGAGCGCCGCACCGTCGGGGGGGCGGTACTGAGGGAGCGCCGCACTATCGGAGGGGCGGTACTGAGGGAGCGCCGCACTGTCGGAAGGGCAGTACTGAGGGAGCGCCACACTGTTGGAGGGGCAGTACTGAGGGAGCGCCGCACTGTCGAAGGGGCGGTACTGAGGGAGCGCCACACTGTCGGAAGGGCAGTACTGAGGGAGCGCCACACTGTTGTAGGGGCAGTACTGAGGGAGCGCCGCACTGTCGAAGGGGCGGTACTGAGGGAGCGCAGTACTGAGGGAACGCCGCACTGTCGGAGTGGCAGTACTGAGGGAGTGCCGCACTGTCGGAGGGGCGGTACTGAGGGAGCGCAGTACTGAGGGAGCGCCGCACTGTCGGAGGGGCGGTACTGAGGGAGCGCCGCACTGTTGGAGGGGCGGTACTGAGGGAGCGCCGCACTGTCGAAGGGGCGGTACTGAGGGAGCGCCGCACTGTCAGAGGGGCAGTCCTGAGGGAGCGCCACACTGTCGGAGGGGCAGTACTGAGGGAGCGCCGCACTGTTGGAGAGGCGGTACTGAGGGAGCGCAGTACTGAGGGAGCGCCGCACTGTCGGAGGGGCAGTACTGAGGGAGCGCTGCAGTGTCGGAGGGGCGGTACTGAGGGAGCACTGCACTGTCGGAGGAGCGATACTGCGGGAGCGCCGCACTGTCGGAGGGGCGGTACTGAGGGAGTGCCGCACTGTCGGAGGGGCAGTACTGAGGGAGCGCTGCACTGTCAGAGGGGCAGTACTGAGGGAGTGCCGCACTGTCGGAGTGGCGGTACTGAGGGTGCGCCGCACTGTCGGAGGGGTGGTACTGAGGGAGCGCCGCACTGTCGAGGGGCGGTACTGAGGGAGCGCAGTACTGAGGGAGCGCCGCACTGTCAGAGGGGCAGGACTGAGGGAGCGCCGCACTGTCGGAGAGGCAGTACTGATGGAGCGCCGCACTGTCGGAGGGTCGGTACTGAGGGAGCGCAGTACTGAGGGAGCGCCGCACTGTCGGAGTGTCGGAGGGGCAGTACTGAGGGAGCGCTGCACTGTCGGAGGGGCAGTACTGAGGGAGCGCTGCACTGTCGGAGCAGCGGTACTGCGGGAGCGCTGCACTGTCGGAGGGGCAGTACTGAGGGAGCGCCGCACTGTCGGAGGGGCGGTACTGAGGGAGCGCCGCACTGTCGGAGGGGCGGTACTGAGGGAGCGCCGCACCGTCGGGGGTGCGGTACTGAGGGAGCGCCGCACTATCGGAGGGGCGGTACTGAGGGAGCGCCGCACTGTCGGAAGGGCAGTACTGAGGGAGCGCCACACTGTTGGAGGGGCAGTACTGAGGGAGCGCCGCACTGTCGAAGGGGCGGTACTGAGGGAGCGCCGCACTGTCGGAAGGGCAGTACTGAGGGAGCGCCACACTGTTGTAGGGGCAGTACTGAGGGAGCGCCGCACTATCGAAGGGGCGGTACTGAGGGAGCGCAGTACTGAGGGAACGCCGCACTGTCGGAGGGGCAGTACTGAGGGAGTGCCGCACTGTCGGAGGGGCGGTACTGAGGGAGCGCAGTTCTGAGGGAGCGCCGCACTGTCGGAGGGGCGGTACTGAGGGAGCGCCGCACTGTTGGAGGGGCGGTACTGAGGGAGCGCCGCACTGTCGAAGGGGCGGTACTGAGGGAGCGCTGCACTGTCAGAGGGGCAGTACTGAGGGAGTGCCGCACTGTTGGAGAGCTGGTACTGAGGGAGCGCCGCACTGCCGGAGGGGCGGTACTGAGGGAGCGCCGCACTGTCGAGGGGCGGTACTGAGGGAGCGCCGCACTGTCGGAGGGGCAGTACTGAGGGAGTGCCGCACTGTTGGAGAGCTGGTACTGAGGGAGCGCCGCACTGTCGGAGGGGCGGTACTGAGGGAGCGCCGCACTGTCGAGGGGCGGTACTGAGGGAGCGCCGCACTGTCGGAGAGGCAGTACTGAGGGAGCGCTGCACTGTCGGAGGGGCGGTACTGAGGCAGCGCCGCACTGTCGGATGGGCGGTACTGAGGGAGCGCCGCACTGTCGGAGGTGCGGTACTGAGGGAGCGCCGCACTGTCGGAGGGGCGGTACTGAGGGAGCGCCACACTGTCGGAGGGGCAGTACTGAGGGAGCGTCGCACTGTCGGAGAGGCAGTACTGAGGGAGCGCCGCACTGTCGGAGGGGCAGTACTGAGGGAGTGCTGCACTGTCAGAGGGGCAGTACTGAGGGAGTGCCGCACTGTTGGAGAGCTGGTACTGAGGGAGCGCCGCACTGTCGGAGGGGCGGTACTGAGGGAGCGCCGCACTGTCGAGGGGCGGTACTGAGGGAGCGCAGTACTGAGGGAGCGCCGCACTGTCAGAGGGGCAGTACTGAGGGAGCGCCGCACTGTCGGAGAGGCAGTACTGAGGGAGCGCCGCACTGTCGGAGGGGCGGTACTGAGGGAGCGCAGTACTGAGGGAGCGCCGCACTGTCGGAGGGTCGGAGGGGCAGTACTGAGGGAGCGCTGCACTGTCGGAGGAGCGGTACTGCGGGAGAGCCGCACTGTCGGAGGGGCAGTACTGAGGGAGCGCTGCACTGTCAGAGGGGCGGTACTGAGGGAGTGCCGCACTGTCGAGGGGCGGTACTGAGGGAGCGCAGTACTGAGGGAGCGCCGCACTGTCGGAGGGGCAGTACTGAGGGAGCGCCGCACTGTCGAGGGGCGGTACTGAGGGAGCGCAGTACTGAGGGAGCGCCGCACTGTCGGAGGGGCAGTACTGAGGGAGCGCTGCACTGTCGGAGGAGCGGTACTGCGGGAGAGCCGCACTGTCGGAGGGGCAGTACTGAGGGAGCGCTGCACTGTCAGAGGGGCGGTACTGAGGGAGTGCCGCACTGTCGGAGGGGCAGTACTGAGGGAGTGCCGCACTGTTGGAGAGCTGGTACTGAGGGAGCGCCGCACTGTCGGAGGGGCGGTACTGAGGGAGCGCCGCACTGTCGAGGGGCGGTACTGAGGGAGCGCCGCACTGTCGGAGAGGCAGTACTGAGGGAGCGCTGCACTGTCGGAGGGGCGGTACTGAGGCAGCGCCGCACTGTCGGATGGGCGGTACTGAGGGAGCGCCGCACTGTCGGAGGTGCGGTACTGAGGGAGCGCCGCACTGTCGGAGGGGCGGTACTGAGGGAGCGCCACACTGTCGGAGGGGCAGTACTGAGGGAGCGTCGCACTGTCGGAGAGGCAGTACTGAGGGAGCGCCGCACTGTCGGAGGGGCAGTACTGAGGGAGTGCTGCACTGTCAGAGGGGCAGTACTGAGGGAGTGCCGCACTGTTGGAGAGCTGGTACTGAGGGAGCGCCGCACTGTCGGAGGGGCGGTACTGAGGGAGCGCCGCACTGTCGAGGGGCGGTACTGAGGGAGCGCAGTACTGAGGGAGCGCCGCACTGTCAGAGGGGCAGTACTGAGGGAGCGCCGCACTGTCGGAGAGGCAGTACTGAGGGAGCGCCGCACTGTCGGAGGGGCGGTACTGAGGGAGCGCAGTACTGAGGGAGCGCCGCACTGTCGGAGGGTCGGAGGGGCAGTACTGAGGGAGCGCTGCACTGTCGGAGGAGCGGTACTGCGGGAGAGCCGCACTGTCGGAGGGGCAGTACTGAGGGAGCGCTGCACTGTCAGAGGGGCGGTACTGAGGGAGTGCCGCACTGTCGAGGGGCGGTACTGAGGGAGCGCAGTACTGAGGGAGCGCCGCACTGTCGGAGGGGCAGTACTGAGGGAGCGCCGCACTGTCGGAGAGGCAGTACTGAGGGAGCGCTACACTGTCGGAGGGGCGGTACTGAGGGAGCGCCGCACTGTCGAAGGGGCAGTACTGAGGGAGCGCTGCACTGTCGGAGGGGCCGTACTGAGGGAGCGCCGCACTGTCAGAGGGGCAGTACTGAGGGAGCGCCGCACTGTTGGAGGGGCAGTGCAGAGGGAGCGCCGCACTGTCGGAGGGGCAGTACTGAGGGAGCACCGCACTGTCGGAGGGGCCGTACTGAGGGAACGCCGCACTGTCGGAGGGGCCGTACTGAGAGAACGCCGCACTGTCGGAGGGGCAGTACTGAGGGATTGCCACACTGTCGGAGGGGCGGTACTGAGGGAGCGCAGTACTGAGGGAGCGCCGCACTGTCGGAGGGGCGGTACTGAGGGAGCGCCGCACTTTCGGAGGGGCGGTACTGAGGGAGCGCCGCACTGTCGAAGGGGCGGTGCTGAGGGAGCGCTGCACTGTCGGAGGAGCGGTACTGCAGGAGCGCCGCACTGTTGGAGGGGCAGTACTGAGGGAGCGCTGCACTGTCGGAGGGGCAGTACTGAGGGAGTGCCGCACTGTTGGAGAGCCGGTACTAAGGGAGCGCCGCACTGCCGGAGGGGCGGTACTGAGGGAGCGCCACACTGCCGGAGGGGCGGTACTGAGGGAGCACCGCACTGCCGGAGGGGCGGCACTGAGGGAGCGCCGCACTGCCGGAGGGGCCGTACTGAGGGAACGCCGCACTGTCGGAGGGGCCGTACTGAGAGAACGCCGCACTGTCGGAGGGGCAGTACTGAGGGATTGCCACACTGTCGGAGGGGCGGTACTGAGGGAGCGCAGTACTGAGGGAGCGCCGCACTGTCGGAGGGGCGGTACTGAGGGAGCGCCGCACTTTCGGAGGGGCGGTACTGAGGGAGCGCCGCACTGCCGGAGGGGCGGTACTGAGGGAGCGCCGCACTGTCGAGGGGCGGTACTGAGGGAGCGCCGCACTGTCGGAGGGGCAGTACTGAGGGAGTGCCGCACTGTTGGAGAGCTGGTACTGAGGGAGCGCCGCACTGTCGGAGGGGCGGTACTGAGGGAGCGCCGCACTGTCGAGGGGCGGTACTGAGGGAGCGCCGCACTGTCGGAGAGGCAGTACTGAGGGAGCGCTGCACTGTCGGAGGGGCGGTACTGAGGCAGCGCCGCACTGTCGGATGGGCGGTACTGAGGGAGCGCCGCACTGTCGGAGGTGCGGTACTGAGGGAGCGCCGCACTGTCGGAGGGGCGGTACTGAGGGAGCGCCACACTGTCGGAGGGGCAGTACTGAGGGAGCGTCGCACTGTCGGAGAGGCAGTACTGAGGGAGCGCCGCACTGTCGGAGGGGCAGTACTGAGGGAGTGCTGCACTGTCAGAGGGGCAGTACTGAGGGAGTGCCGCACTGTTGGAGAGCTGGTACTGAGGGAGCGCCGCACTGTCGGAGGGGCGGTACTGAGGGAGCGCCGCACTGTCGAGGGGCGGTACTGAGGGAGCGCAGTACTGAGGGAGCGCCGCACTGTCAGAGGGGCAGTACTGAGGGAGCGCCGCACTGTCGGAGAGGCAGTACTGAGGGAGCGCCGCACTGTCGGAGGGGCGGTACTGAGGGAGCGCAGTACTGAGGGAGCGCCGCACTGTCGGAGGGTCGGAGGGGCAGTACTGAGGGAGCGCTGCACTGTCGGAGGAGCGGTACTGCGGGAGAGCCGCACTGTCGGAGGGGCAGTACTGAGGGAGCGCTGCACTGTCAGAGGGGCGGTACTGAGGGAGTGCCGCACTGTCGAGGGGCGGTACTGAGGGAGCGCAGTACTGAGGGAGCGCCGCACTGTCGGAGGGGCAGTACTGAGGGAGCGCCGCACTGTCGGAGAGGCAGTACTGAGGGAGCGCTACACTGTCGGAGGGGCGGTACTGAGGGAGCGCCGCACTGTCGAAGGGGCAGTACTGAGGGAGCGCTGCACTGTCGGAGGGGCCGTACTGAGGGAGCGCCGCACTGTCAGAGGGGCAGTACTGAGGGAGCGCCGCACTGTTGGAGGGGCAGTGCAGAGGGAGCGCCGCACTGTCGGAGGGGCAGTACTGAGGGAGCACCGCACTGTCGGAGGGGCCGTACTGAGGGAACGCCGCACTGTCGGAGGGGCCGTACTGAGAGAACGCCGCACTGTCGGAGGGGCAGTACTGAGGGATTGCCACACTGTCGGAGGGGCGGTACTGAGGGAGCGCAGTACTGAGGGAGCGCCGCACTGTCGGAGGGGCGGTACTGAGGGAGCGCCGCACTTTCGGAGGGGCGGTACTGAGGGAGCGCCGCACTGTCGAAGGGGCGGTGCTGAGGGAGCGCTGCACTGTCGGAGGAGCGGTACTGCAGGAGCGCCGCACTGTTGGAGGGGCAGTACTGAGGGAGCGCTGCACTGTCGGAGGGGCAGTACTGAGGGAGTGCCGCACTGTTGGAGAGCCGGTACTAAGGGAGCGCCGCACTGCCGGAGGGGCGGTACTGAGGGAGCGCCACACTGCCGGAGGGGCGGTACTGAGGGAGCACCGCACTGCCGGAGGGGCGGCACTGAGGGAGCGCCGCACTGCCGGAGGAGCGGTTCTGCGGGAGCGCCGCACTGTCGGAGGGGCAGTACTGAGGGAGCGCTGCACTGTTGGAGAGCCGGTACTGAGGGAGCGCCGCACTGCCGGAGGGACGGTACTGAGGGAGTGCCACACTGCCGGAGGGGCGGTACTGAGGGAGCACCGCACTGCCGGAGGCGCGGCACTGAGGGAGCACCGCACTGCCGGAGGAGCGGTTCTGCGGGATCGCCGCACTGTCGGAGAGGCAGTACTGAGGGAGCGCTGCACTGTTGGAGAGCCGGTACTGGGGGAGCGCCGCACTGCCGGAGGGACGGTACTGAGGGAGCGCCGCACTGTCGGAGTGGCGGTCTTTCAGATGAGACGTTAAACCGAGGTCCCATCTGCTCTCTTGGGTGCCACCGTTTTGAAGAAGAGCAGGGGAGTTCCAGTATTTATCCCGCAATCAACATCACTGAAACAGATTATCTGGTCATTATCACATTGCTGTTTGTGGGAGCTTGCTGTACGCAAATTGGCTGCTTCTTTTCCTACATTACAACAGTGACTACACTCCAGTATTTGGCTGTAAAGCACTTTGGGACATCCTGAGGTTGTGAAAGGCGCTATAGAAATGCAAGTCTTTTTGTTTTTAACACCCTTCTTGTAAGAGCAAACTAGTGCGTTACCTTTGTAATGGACGCCAACAGCCAGAGCGAGACAGCTCTGGGATTAGCAGCATTGGGCAGCTTCGCTCGGACCCAGTACATCATGTAGCTATCAGGGCACCAGAAGACAAGCCAGCGGCTTATGTGAACAAGAAGGGCTTCCACTCCATCAATGTTCAACCTGGGTGTGACCTCCGCACAAGTATAATGCAGATATGCCCTAGTTTCACTGGCAGCTTTCATGAACACTTCATTCTGCGACACCTTTCCTTCCATCCATGAATAGCAACATAGGAACAGGAGGAGGCCATTCAGCCCCTCGAGCCTGTTCCACCATTCAATGAGATCATGGCTGATCTGCAACTTATCTCCATATACCCGCCTTTGGCCCATATCCCTTAATACCTTTGGTTAACAAAAAGCTATCAATCTCAGATTTAAAATTAACAATTGATCCAGCATCAATTGCCATTTGCGGAAGAGAGTTCCAAACTTCTACCACCCTTTGTGTGTAGAAGTTTTTCCTAATTTCACTCCTGAAAGGTCTGGCTCTAATTTTTAGGTTATGCCCCCTGGTCCGAGAATCCCCAACCAGTGGAAATAGTTTCTCTCTATCCACCCTATCTGTTCCCCTTAATGTCTTGAAAACGTCGATCAGATCACCCCCTAACCTTCTAACTTCTGGGGAATACAACCCTAATTTGTGTAATCACTCCTCGTAACTTAACCCTTGAAGTCCGGGAATGTCGGAGGATGGGGACTCGGGATACCCCCCGGGTATAATGGGTGGGGTGTATAATGGGCGCCCCATCCACTACCACCCTTTTTACACCCCTGTCTTGAGTGGAAAGTTCTGCCCGTTGCATATGGCAAGATAAAATTCAATATAGAATTTAAAAGAGATGCTGGTGACGGCTGTATGACATCAGCAGTGTTTCCAGGTCATTAAATGGCTGATGCGAGATAATCTGCTAAGTGCACGAGTTGTGACGTAATTAGAAATTCGTGCACGGTTCCATCCGGAGAGGGAGCCTGAATCAAGACTAATCTAATTCAAAGCCTATTTTAAGAGTACGTCTGATCTACAAGAGCCTTTTTTTTCCGGGAAAAAAAAGATGCTTGATAATGTATTCTGCTGAACAATTTATTTTTGAAATGAGCAACCTCCACTGCGGGGAAACTAATTTGGATAAATTACTGAGCCTGACTGGGTAAGGGGCTTGTACAAATATGGCAATAACTCCAGGTGCTGTCGTCAGCGAGTCATCTCCACCGTGTAGTGTTAACTCGGCCTGCGCCTCACTCTTGCAAGCTCACTTGAAACGACATGATCACTGAAGCACATTAATGGCCATATCTCTTCTGGAATTAATACAGGTTCCCTGGCATTGTCAAGCACAGTAACTCAGAGACAAAAGAAAGCAGGTAATGAGAGAAAAGGCCATCAAGTACATTGTCCTCCATTAGTGCATGTACAATATACCCTGTTCCAGTCGTCTAGCCCAAGGCATTATACCTTGTCGAAATGAGCAACACACTCTCCTAAGCCAGACAGAGGTAGAATTTATGGGCTTCAAGTGATGATATTTGCTTTGTCGCTGATGAAAAGTCATTGTGAATTTGAATAACTAAAGACTGCACCATGAGAAGCAGGAGTAAATTGGGGTCGGGGGTGGGGGCGGGTGATTTCTCTTTTAAAAGGCAGACTCTTGCTGGGGAATTTTAACCCCCCAGGACGGGTGAAAGAGGGGTGGGGTTAAATTCTTTAAAAACGGGAAAGCCGGCAGCTGAAGGGAGGCGAGAACTGCCGGAGCCAGCAGATTCGTGCTTTTCCAGCACTGCTTGTGGGCCTGGAGGAGCAGGAGTGCTTCCCTCCAGTCCCTCAAGCAAACCATCTGCCTCCATTCCTGCGATCGGCCGACCCCCCTCCCGGCGATCTCCAGACCCCCTCCCCATGATCTGATGTCTCCATCCCGCGATCTCCCCCACGCGCGATCTAACCCCCCCCCCTCCACCGTGCAATGTGGCTTTCCTGCTGGTGGGGGAGTCTAGGACAAGGGGACATAGCCTTAAAATCAGAGCCAGGCCAGTCAGGAGAGAAGTTGGGACACACATCTTCTCCAAAAGTGTGGAACTCTCCCACAAAAAGCAGTTAGATGCTAGCTATAATAATTTTAAATTTGAGATCAATAGATCTTTGCTAGCCAAGGATATTAAGGGATATGGAGCCAAGGCAGGTTCTCATTGAATGACCCTGTCGACCATGATCTCATTGAATGTTCCTGTGTTCATCTCTCTCTACAATTTGGGCAGAGATGCTAGCCCGTTTAAAACAAATGGGTTAATTGTAAGATTTGGATCACAGGTCACACACAGATTACCCAAAGGGTCTTAGGAGTTGTAAGGCTTTTTATTAGAGAGCTACAGTTTAAGCATAATCAGATATTACTACATGCGAATGAAATAGATACAGTAGACATACAACCCGTGACAGATGAGGGCGATCTATGGCCCTGGAACGGAATGAAACGATCGGACGGACGGTGAGGCAGCATTGATCCACCTCAGAGGCTAAACTTGACCAAGGTGTTAGGTCGTAGCCACCTCGGGGAAGCCTTCGCCCCTAACTGCCTGTTTTCCTCTCTCGGTCGTCTGTTTTTATACCTTATTTCGATAGGCTGGTGGATACCTGGTGTCAATCATTTTTACCCATCCCATTGTCCAATTACAAGGGAGAGGCTACCTATGACAGCCTCCTCCCAGCCTCATGAGGTTATTTTCCTCCTTATCTCTGTTCTAAAGGTCTTGTTGCCCTCTCGTAGACAGCTTGTTTATCCTACAGCTCCTTGCTCCATCCCTTATCAGGCCTAGTTATTCCCACTCGAAGTCCTGTTTTTGTGTTCTCTCTGTATAGCTATTTTTCTGACATGACTGGAATCTTTCTGTGTCATCAACTTAGGCAAACTGCTGATCTAGGGAACCCGTAACAGACTATTATTTCTTTCAATCCACGATTTCTTACATAATGCCTCCACTAAAATGGAAAAGAGGAATTTCAGACAGATACACTGTAATTTCAGGAAATTGATTGATTTTTGTTTTCCTTTTCTAGCCTGTGAGCACAGAGGTTAATTGCACTGATCCAATAACCATCCCCCAATCCCGTATTCTTCTATTCCAGCCTGTGCTTATCATTTTTGCTCTACTCACCCCACTGATCACACTTTGCAATCTGAGAGGGCAGGCAGGCAACTGCTTCGCAAGCCTCTGTCAATACCACTGCTCTGACCAGTACTCCTAATGGGGGAAGCTCTTCATTTAAATAAATCGTACATTTGGTAAGTTGCATTAAGTAGAACACGCTGTACTTTGCAACAGCTACCTTCATTTCCGCCACGTTGATGTGCCCCGAGCTGGCAGGGTCCTTCTCTGTGTTTTTCAGCTGGGAGAAGCAGTCACTCAAGCTGTCAAATATTCAATATCCAGTCATGCTGAAGGGTGGAGGCAATTTCTTGCCACACAATTAATAATGGAAGTTCTGGCCGACCCTCTGTTACTACCAGTGTGATTAATAGAACCCAGTCAGGCTCTGCCAGATCCTCCTCCTTCAGGAACTGAAAGATTCTTTCAGGCTCAACGGGTTTAATGATGGGTCAGATGTTACGGATTTCTGCCCCGTTAACTCTGCTCTCTGTGATCATAAGCTGCTGCCGATGTATCTCTGATCCATTCTTAAAGATGTAGAGAAACTAAACCCAAAATATTACTTTAAAACTGGAGAGTGGGACCAGAGGATATTAATTAAAATTGGTGAAAAATAAATTTAAAACTGATTTATTAGGAAGAACGGAGTGATAAATAGTTCAAACAATGTGCTAGGCAGGGTAAAGGGGTCTAAAACATTTTTGGGGGGGTCACAATGCAGCTTTCATGCGAGAGTTAGGATACAGGAGGGATGACCTTCAATGGGCTGAATGCCCTTTTACTTGTCCTTATTTTTCTTGTGTTCTAATGGTCTTGTGCTGAAATATAGCAGTCCGTCTTTTTAGAGCTGTCCTTAGAACCATACACAGGGTACAATAGGGAGACACAAAAGCAAAATATTGCGGATGCTGGAAATCTGAAATAAAAACAGAAAATGCTGGAAACACTCAGCAGGTTAGGCAGCATCCGTGGAGAGAGAAACAGAGTTAACGTTTCAGGTCGATGACCTTTCATCAGAACTGGAAAAAGTTAGAGATGTAACAGATTTTAAGCAAGTGTAGGGGCAGGGAAAGAGGGGGAGGGGAGGAAAGAACAAAAGGGAAGGTCTGTGATAGGGTGGAAGGCAGGAGAGATTCAATGACAAAAGGGATGATGGTGCGAAGCAAAAGGAGATGGTAATGGAGCAAGTAAAGAAACAAAAGATGAGTCTAGATGAAGTGTAAATGGGAATGGCAGAATGATCGACAGCTGCCATGTGGAAAAATAGGGGCAGAGGTTATGGTCTGAAATTGTTGAACTCGATGTTGAGTCCGGAAGGCTGTAAAGTGCTGAATTGAAAGAAGAGGTGCTGTTCCTCGAGCTTACGTTGAGCTTCGTTGGAACAGTGTAAGAGGCCGAGGTCAGAGTGGGAGTGGAGCGGAGAACTGAAGTGACAGGCGACCGGAAGATCGGGGTCACGCTTACGGACTGAACCGAGGTGTTCCGCAAAGCGGTCACCAAATCTGCGTCTAGTCTCCTCAATGTAGAGGAGACCGCATCCTGAGCAGCGAATACAGTATGCTAAATTGCAAGAAGTACAAGTACATTAGGGAGAGGCTGGTTTCATATCTCTGTATGTAATGCAGATGGTTCAAGTGAAAACAGTGCTGTGCGTACTGAAAGAGTCGATGTAAAAACAGCTGGCTAATTCAAGGGCTGCGACTAACCACTACTTCCTGATTTAGCTCATCTTCTCTCCTACTCTTTGCAGCCTTGTTGGTGTCCTGCACTGTCCATAGCCCTTCACCTAGCTTTCTCAGTTTAAAAAAAATACACTTCTGTATTGTACCAATCGTGACTTGCGTAGGTGTAGAAGGAACGCTGGTTATTAATATCTCCAGCCGCAACCTCCCACACATAATTTACTGTGTGTGTATGAACATACATAATATAAGTTGGAAAGATGATTTTAATGTCATTTTCGTGTCTGTGTGTGATGGAGCTCTTTGGCTGGCTGCAATTTGTATTTCCACTTCACATTCTTCGAAGTTTTGAGTTAATCCTTTCATTGGTGGCTGCAAGTCTTTCAGCTGCCTGGTGGGGCTGTGATTGGCGTGCGTTTTTTGTAGTCCGATATTTTGTTCTGCCACTGTGAATTTGACTCCTGAATCTGGTTAAATTGATGTCCCATCTCTCAGCCGCTCTGCAGATGCTGTTGATGCCTGCTCTTGTGTTTTTCCTGTACGTACAGAACAGAAACTTGGGTAACACATGCAAGATTGCTGTTGTTCCTCTTCCTCCCGCCACCGCTCCATCTCCCATTCTTTTAGGCTCAGACTTGACATCAAGGACTTCAAGGGTTAAGTCACGAGGAGAGATTACACAAATTAGGGTTGTATTTCCTAGATTTTAGAAGGTTAAGGGGTAATCTGATCGAAGTTTTCAGGATATTAAGGGGAACAGATAGGGTAGATAGAGAGAAACTATTTCCGCAGGTTGGGGATTCTAGAACTAGGGGGCAGTGTCTAAAAATTAGAGCCAGACCTTTCAGGAGTGAAATTAGGAAACACTTCTACACACAAAGGGTGGTAGAAGTTTGGAACTCTCTTCCACAAACGGCAATTGATGCTAGATTGTTAATTTTAAATCAGAGATTGATAGCTTTTGTTAACCAAAGGTATTAAGCGATATGGGCCAAAGGCGGGTATATAGAGTTAGGTCACAGATCAGCCATGATCTCATTGGTGGAATAGGCTTAAGTGGCTGAATGGCCTCCTCCTGTTCCTATCCACACACCAATTTGAAGTCAATAGAGCAGAGCTACCCCTGATTGATCAAGAAGTAAAGTGGACCATGGGTGTGGTTCTGCCCCAGTGGGATGCCCTGGCTTGGCTCCACTCCTAACTGTCCCAGAGCAGAAATCACACATCCAGCAATTACTTCTTCCGCACAATCACCTCCCGAATTCCCCAAGAATCCATTCTTAGTCCCCTCCTCTTTCTTATCCACATACTGCCCATTGATAACATCTGTTGGTAAATGCTCAGCTTCCACATGACTGCTGACAACACTCAGCTCTACATCTCCACCACTTCCCTTCACCCTAAAACCACCTCCATGCTGTCAGACTGCCTGTCTCAAATTAAGTTGGAAATGAGCGAAATTTTCCAAAAATTGAACATCCACATTTTCGCATTGACTCCATTCCCCTCAGTCGATGCTCTCAGGCTGAATCCCCATACTTCAACCCGATATCTTTACCAAGACCACTTATTTCCACTTCCACAACATTACACCCACCTCACCTCCCACTGTTCCAAAACCTTTATTCACACCTTCATCACCTCTAGACTCAATTTCTCTACCACCATCCTCCTGTGCCGTTCATAAACAACCAATCGCCCAAAACTCTGCTACCCACACTAAGTTCCGCTCACCCAGCACTCTCGTGCTCATTGGCTTGCATTTGTTCCTCGTCCCCCAGTGATTTGAATTTAAAATCCTTGTCCTTGCCTACAAATCTCACTTCACCCTACTTCTGCAACCTTCTCCAACCTATGTTCTCTCCTGCATCGGTGGCCTCTCATACATCTTCCCCCTCCCTGTGCTCCATCTTCAGTGAAAGAAAGAAAGACTTGCATTTATATAGCGCCTTTCACGAGCTCAGAACATCCCAAAGCGCTTTACAGCCAATGAAGTACTTTTTGAAGTGTAGTCACTGTTGTAATGTAGGAAACGCGTCAGCCAATTTGTGCACAGCAAGCTCCCACAAACATTTTTTGATAATGACCAGCTAATCTGTTTTAGTGATGTTGATTTGAGGGATAAATATTGGCTAGGACACCAGGAAGAACTCCCATTCTTTTCTTTGAAATAGTGCCGTAGGATCTTTTACGTCCACGTGAGAGAGTAGACGGGGCCTCAATTTAATGTCTCATCTGAAAGATGGCACCTCCGACAGTGCAGCGCTCCCTCAGTACTGCCCCTCCGACAGTGCAGCACTCCCTCAGTACTGCCCCTCCGACAGTGCAGCACTCCCTCAGTACTGCCCCTCTGACAGTGCGGGGCTCCCTCAGTACTGCCCCTCCGGCTGTGCGGCGCTCCCTCAGTACTGCCCCTCCGGCTGTGCGGCGCTCCCTCAGTACTGCCCCTCCGACAGTGCGGCGCTCCCTCAGTACTGCCCCTCCGACAGTGCGGCGCTCCCTCAGTACTGCCCCTCCGACAGTGCGGCGCTCCCTCAGTACTGCCCCTCCGACAGTGCGGCGCTCCCTCAGTACTGCCCCTCCGACAGTGCGGCGCTCCCTCAGTACTGCCCCTCCGACAGTGCGGCGCTCCCTCAGTACTGCCCCTCCGACAGTGCGGCGCTCCCTCAGTACTGCCCCTCCGACAGTGCGGCGCTCCCTCAGTACTGCCCCTCCGACAGTGCGGCGCTCCCTCAGTACTGCCCCTCCGACAGTGCGGCGCTCCCTCAGTACTGCCCCTCCGACAGTGCGGCGCTCCCTCAGTACTGCCCCTCCGACAGTGCGGCGCTCCCTCAGTACTGCCCCTCCGACAGTGCGGCGCTCCCTCAGTACTGCCCCTCCGACAGTGCGGCGCTCCCTCAGTACTGCCCCTCCGACAGTGCGGCGCTCCCTCAGTACTGCCCCTCCGACAGTGCGGCGCTCCCTCAGTACTGCCCCTCCGACAGTGCGGCGCTCCCTCAGTACTGCCCCTCCGACAGTGCGGCGCTCCCTCAGTACTGCCCTGGAGTGTCAGCCTAGATTTTGTGCTCAAGTATCTGGAGTGGGACTTGAACCTACCACCTTCTGACTCAGTGGCGAGGGTGCTGCCAACTGAGCCACGGCTGACACTCTGTGGCAGAACCTTCGGCTGCCTTGGCCAGAGTTTCTGCTTCTGCTTGCTATGCATGACCTCTGTTGGTAGTGTGTGTGGCTGCTGGGGAAGCTCATGAATGGGCTCAGCATCAATGGCTACTTGGGCAATGTACCCTGGAACTGTACTCCAGTGAGTGAGTTGACACTTAGAGTAGGGGGGAGAAATTGGAAAAAATAGAATCAAACTTTAATCAGTTGAAACATGCTCATAAACTCACAGGTTTTAATAGACATTATATGCCCACCACACACATGCATGGACATTGGCAAATGTGTTTTAGTCTCTTGCCATGGTCTGCCCCACTGTGTGTTGTTGCCAGAACCGGAATTCAGTTCCTTGCCCTTTGGGCCCTATTAAGAGAAAGGTAGGCCTGCAAACAGTTCATTTGTAATGGTGCTGGTTGAGAGAGGAGTTGAGAACTTGTTGTTCTTTGAATTGATCTATGGGATCCTTAATATTCAGGTTGGCAGAACCATGGTTTAATGTCTCATCTGAGGGATGACATCGCTGATGACGGAGCACTCCCTCAATGCTGCACTGGAGTGTCAGCCTAGATCGTGTCCTGGAGCGGGGCTTGAAAGGACTGCTAGTAGGAGGGAAGGCTATCCCATCATCCACAGCGCTAGTGAAACAACAATTATGCCAACTGGCAGGATTGAAGTCGAGAGCTCACCGTGTGAGGAGTTGCAGGCCTGGGTATAAAAACCATCATCTTACAGTACAGCCTATTAAAACATTCCAGGGAAGTGGCCCTTGACAGAAGATTGGTCAGTGACACTGGTCTGAGGAAACTGACTCTGAAATCGCCCCCTCTGTCCTGATTATTTCAAGATCATCCACACACGAAGACAGATGAGTATTTCAGATTTCTGTCATTCTTGAATAGAGCTTTGGGAATGAGTTCAGAATTTAATGCTCCACATCACAATTTTTCATATTTACACCATCAACAGAAAATAAGATGAAACAGTACAACCATCACTACTTATCGTGTTGAAAGAATTAAATGCAAGACAGCAGTCTCCACTGGGACATATTACAAGTAAAACCACCTTTTAAAAGCCTAAATATTATCTCCCTGGCGCTCTGGTTAACAAATGGCTTTGATGGTCGGGCCTCATTTAATTTTAATTGGTTAGCTGCCCACACAATTCAAGCGCTGAACAATAGCTTGCCGTTTTGGGGGATGGGAAATCCAGCGGGCCAGCCACAGAGCATATTTACGGTATGCTCCGTATTAAAGGGAAGGAGCCAATTGGGTGAGTGGGGAGGGGGGGGGGGGCGTCGACAGAGAGAATTATTGGAGGGAAAGGATTGTCAGCGAGGAGCAGGGAAAGCAATTATGAAGACCAGAAAATGCCATACAGGGTGTTTTTTTTCCTTCTTATCAGGCCTGCTTCCAGCGAGCCCTTTAAGGAACACTGGTTGTGGCCGCACTGC
The DNA here is from genome assembly GCA_030390025.1 of Squalus acanthias. NCBI lineage: Eukaryota > Metazoa > Chordata > Chondrichthyes > Squaliformes > Squalidae > Squalus > Squalus acanthias. The sequence continues at coordinate 19,103,696 of CM059445.1, forward strand.
GTATTGGGTGGGTCCAACACTCAGCGGACGCTGTGCTGTCCGCTACCAAAAATGGCATTGGGACCCTAACTCTGCCGTAGGACCACAACTTACATAATGGCACAATGAGACCCCCCGCCTGTTTCTGGCGAGATCGCTGGCCACCTGAATCGAGGCCCACTTGAAAAAGGACGGGGCTGCTGCCAGCGGAGTTGAAGTCGTTGCGCATGCGCAGTTTCGGTGTTTTTTCGGTCGTTCGCTAACTGAAAAAAAATCTTGTCGGCCTTACAAAGAAAACACTTCTCCCGAGAGAAAGGAGGGGCCGGGGGGTGGTGGGGAAAAGAGATCGCTACAGCCGAACAGAGTCGCGTCAGGGAAAGAAAATCTGCGGCAGCAAAACACAGTAAACGTCCATTTTTATTCATTTTCTTCTCCTTTCCCTTCACACGGAGCTCGTGCTCCGTACAAATAAATCCCCGCAACCCTCCCCCCGTGAAAATATCATCCATTAACACTTAAACCAACCCGCGCTATTATTATGCATTACTAATCCAACCCATAGCTCCATAGATTCCCTGGATTTAGGCCTGCAATATGACTATATTATTATACATTCACGCTTAAACCACCACAGATTTATGCGCAGAACATTTCTGCGCAGCATCCGGTCATTGGCAGCAGCTTCTGGTTCGCTTGAAAATCGTAGTGGGTGGGCCTCACGGGGGTGGGGGGGAGACGGGGGGGGCTGCCCCATTACTGCTGAAAAATGGGACGGTAGAGAGACCAAAATCAGGGCCACTAGTGTGTTTGTAAATGAACAGAAAGATATTTCTTGAACTCGGCCATCTTTGTGAATATTACATCTTAAAAAATAAGTAAAAGTTGAATCTAATCCTGATTAATGTTGGAGTGAAATCTGTAGTGTAAGGGAGAGTTCCTGGTACAGAAAGGATCATGAATGTGCTGGGCATCTTTTGCCTGATCTTTTCCTGAAAATGTTGACACATGTTGGTGTATAGTTCCGTGAGCACTGGCAGCTCTTCAGTATCTCGTCTAAATGGCCATTTGTTAATGTTATTGCAGAAACCATCAATGTTGGCAGGATATTTAATTGTGAATGGGAGGGGGGAGCGGGAGGAGAGAGTAGCACAGCCAAGCCTGAACTTATTCTTGTCCAATGTCCAAGTGTGCACTTCTAAGCTCGAGTTGCTGATTAGCGATTAGGGGTGAGAACCTTGGCTGGGAATCGGCAATGAAATCAAGTCAATGGAAAAGGAAATCGGGCACAGGGTAAAACGGGCGGCTAGTTCGCTATGAGCCCATTTCGTTTTGCGCTACTGGTGAAGATCAGTTTCACACCTCGTATTTTTACACAGAACATGAGGATTTTATTTTCTCGGCTAACTTAACATATTGCTTAAGGCAGAAAGCAACATAAATGGCACAGTACCCGTGCTATACAACAGAATAAACATGAACATAAAAGAACACTTGATGACTCACCCTTATCTCAGTGAGTCGGACGAGCATGTTTGCCCGTCCACAATTTGTGGAATCTCACTTTCATTTTGGAGAGTTTCAAAACAAATCAGTCTCTACATTCAAGCCACTTCTACACTTGTTTATGATGTAAATAAGTGAAGAAAATCCCACTTCACACAGATACACTGAGGCAAAATGGACTACCATTTCAGTGGCTCTTTGGGACAACTCAGGGTACTCTTTCTGAATTGAGAGCCAGAACTAACTGATCAAGAGGCATGGCTTTAAAATTATCTCTCCAAGCAGAGTCGCCGGCACTGTCGATCGAATTCTAATTTAGACTCACAGCAATCGTGACCTTTGCTATGAAATCCTCTGAAAACGGATTTCAAACCCAGGCAAAATCCTGCAATTCATTTGCCTCTCTCTTTCAGGAAAATAATGGTTGAATTTTATGCAAAGCTGAGACAGATGCTCAAGAATCACATCATTAACTTCTAGGACTGACATTTTGCAGTCCATAATAACAGAAGGCAATGTTGGGAATGTAGTTACATTGGGGGAAAAATTGGGTATCGCCCATTTTGGGGCGCTAATTATCGCCTCCAACTGGAAATTTCGCCTCTATCGCCCCGGAGGTGATTTGAGCACGAAATCAGGGGCTACACACCTCTCAAGGCGCAAACGTGAGGGAGCGAGGCGCTACCTCAGAACGTTACCGAAGCTCAGGCGATGCCAATTACCATGGAAGCCAGACAGACTGGCGCCGTCCAGTTCTTAAAGGGGAGGGGCCATCTAGCTGGCCAGCCACACCCTGCTCATTGCAGCCTTGAATCTTGGCCTGGAGAGACCTCAAAAGCAATTGTGTTGGAAGCACTAATGGACAGGCCCAGGGAAAGAGCTCGGCGCTTAGGAACCTCAAAAGTGGTGCTGAGGGCCAAAACTCCTTAGGACAGCGTTAAAACCAAAAATTTTGCCGACAAGAAAGGGCAGGAAGCGCCCGCCTTTAAATAGCGCTCCCCAGCCCCTTCCCGACTTGAAAATGTTCCCCTCTACCTGTTGTTCCTAGCAGCAGGCGCTAAGGCAGGGGGCACGACTCAATATCCAGTCTGGGGCGCTACCGGGGCGTTGCACGCTTGACTGATGTCACGATCTGCAGGCGCAGGAGATCATGGCGGTAGTGTTTAGCGCCGCCGCAAAACAACTGATCAATTTCGCGAGCAGCGCTAAAATAACCGCGCTTGGGCACTAAGTTCCTAGCGCCCCCCGGACGCGCTAACCAACCGAATTTTTCCCCCATTGTCTTACAGGACATAGTTACTCCATAGCAAACGTTTCTGGCAAAGCTCTGTACTTTTTTGTACATGATGAAAACGTTGCCAGTTCTGACTTTGCAAAGAAAGGTTGAGTTCATTGAGCCTGTCAAATATGTCGGCCAAATAGCCCAATAAAACCTGGAAGCACTGGTCGAGGAAATTATGGTGAAATGGTGATTTAGAGTCAGTCAAAAACATGCGGCACTTCTCCCTAAGATTCTTGCCAAAACTTTACCACAAGACACCCTTCGAACTTCTGAGATTAGCTTCATCTGTCCTTTCAGTTGAGAGAGATTTTTATTTGAACAAGATCTCGTGGTTTATCTTCGCGGGCAGGATGTTTGGTCTCCAAGTGGCGTTTTAGTTTGTTGGTTTCATGCTATCCTGAGCAAACATCACATTTCTGTGGACGATGTTCCTCAGAACCAGTAAATCTCAATCGCATGTCCAACTATGGAGGACTGTATTTCCTATTTTTCTTTTGCATGGCTCTACTTGGTCCTTCCAAGGGATCAACATCTTCAACTTTATGCTTCGAAAAATGCTCCATTTCTTCACAGTTAGCGATCAGCAAACATAGTTACATTAGCTATATAGCACACGGGAGCTGGGGGCGGGCAGGATGTTTGGAAGACTTAATTTGAAATGGCAGATCAATGCAGATACCATAGAATCATAGAAATTTACGGCACAGAAGGAGGCCATTCGGCCCGTCGTTGTCTGTGCTGGCGATTCAGGCAAGGACTGGTAAGCAAACTATAATATTGTGAAAAGACTCTGCTTACCTGGTGGATGCCTACAGCTGCCACTGGTGTAGCCTTGCCCCACCTTCCTGCTTTAGACTGGCAATCAAAAGTCTGAATTTCTTTAAATTATAAAGAAACTGAGCAAGTTTAAATTCAAAGAGGGGAGTATAAACCGATGCAGCCTCGCATGGGATGTTTGAATTCCCGCCCATTTCTAAAAGTGGAGGTTGAACCAATCAAAGCTGTTCCTGGTGCACGGTAACTGGTTACTGCGCAGCAGAGGTAGCTTCCCTCGGTCCAACTCCCACTTCTAGAAATCAGTAGGAATTGAAACGTGTTTCCCAATTTCTTGCAAATTTAAAGGAATTTGAACTTTTGATTCACCTCTTCTGGCAATGTGAGGTGGCATCGGTGGCTCTCCTTGTCCTCCCCACCGATATCCTTGTCGCGACTCGACCCCCCCGTCATAGTTTGGGAACCCCTGTACTAAGCCACCAATGGGGCATTAAGCTGCTCCTTATCGTGACCAATGTGTAAAAAGAGGAAAGGAAAGAACTTGCATTTATATAGCACCTTTCACAACTAGCGTTGCCAATTCTGGTTGGTGGCATTCCTGGACGTTTGATCACATGACATTCTGACCACATGACACCTGATCACATGATATCTGATCATGTGACATTTATTCACATGACTTCGACAAATGTTATTGTATTTACCTTTATAAAGAGGGGAAGCCGAGGGCGGGGAAGAGGGGGAAACCGAGGGGGGGGGGGGGGAAGAGGGGGAAACCGAGGGGGGGGGGGGAAGAGGGGGAAACCGAGGGGGGGGGAAGAGGGGGAAGAGGGGGAAACCGAGGGGGGGAAAAGGGGGAAACCGAGGGGGGGGAAAAGGGGGAAACCGAGGGGGGGGGGAAGAGGGGGAAACCGAGGGGGGGGGGAAGAGGGGGAAACTGAGGTGGGGGGGGAAGAGGGGGAAACTGAGGGGGGGGGAAGAGGGGGAAACTGAGGGGGGGGGAAGAGGGGGAAACCGGGGGGGGAAGAGGGGGAAACCGAGGGGGGGGGAAGAGGGGGAAACCGAGGGGGGGGAAGAGGGGGAAACCGAGGGGGGGGGGAAGAGGGGGAAACCGGGGGAAACCGAGGGGGGGGAAGAGGGGGAAACTGAGGGGGGGGGGAAACCGAGGGGGAAACCGAGGCGCGCGGGGGGGGGGGGAAGAGGGGGAAACCGAGGCGGGGGGGGGGAAACCGGGGGGGGGGGGGGAAGAGGGGGAAACCGGGGGGGGAAGAGGGGGAAGAGGGGAAACCGGGGAGGGGGAAACCGGGGGGGGGGGGGGAGAAACCGGGGGGGGGGAAGAGGGGGAAACCAGGGAGAGGGGGGAAGAGGGGGAAACCGGGGGGGGGGAGAGGGGGAAACCGGGGGGGAAACCGAGGGGGGGGAAGAGGGGGAAACCGAGGGGGGGGGGAAGAGGGGGAAACCGGGGGGGGGAAGAGGGGGAAACCGAGGGGGGGGGAAGAGGGGGAAACCGAGGGGGGGGGAAGAGGGGGAAACCGGGGGGAAGAGGGGGAAAACGGGGGGGGGGGGACCGGGGCGGGGGGGAAGAGGGGGAAACCGGGGGGGGGGGGAAGAGGGGGAAACCAGGGTGGGGGGGAAGAGGGGGGAAGAGGGGGAAACCGAGGGGGGGTGGAAACCGAGGGGGGGGGGGAACCGAGCGGGGGGGGGGGAAAGAGGGGGAAACCGAGGGGGGTGGGGAAGAGGGGGAAACCGGGGGGGGGGGGAAGAGGGGGAAACCGGGGGGGGGGGAAGAGGGGGAAACCGAGGGGGGTGGGGAAGAGGGGGAAACCGAGGGGGGGGGGGGAACCGAGCGGGGGGGGGGGGAACCGAGGGGGGGTGGAAACCGAGGGGGGAAGGGGAAACCGAGGAGGGGGGGGAAGAGGGGGAAACCGAGGGGAGGGGGAAACCGAGGGGGGGGGGAAGAGGGGGAAACCAGGGAGGGGGGAACTGAGGGAGGGGAAACTGAGGGGAGGGGGAAGAGGTGGAACCGAGGGAGGGGGAAACCGAGGGCTGGGGAAGAGGGGGAACCGAGGGAGGGGGAAACTGAGGGCTGGGGAAGAGGGGGAAACCGAGGGCTGGGGAAGAGGGGGAACCGAGGGAGGGGGCAACCGAGGGCTGGGGAAGAGGGGGAACCAAGGGAGGGGGAAACCGAGGGCTGGGGAAGAGGGGAGACTGAGGGAGGGTTAACCGAGGGAGGGGGAGGAGGGGGAGGAGGGGGAAACCGAGGGAGGGGGAGGAGGGGGAAACCGAGGGAGGGGGAGGAGGGGGAAACCGAGGGAGGGGGAGGAGGGGGAAACCGAGGGGGGGGGAGGAGGGGGAAACCGAGGGGGGGGGAGGAGGGGGAAACCGAGGGGGGGGGAGGAGGGGGAAACCGAGGGAGGGGGAGGAGGGGGAAACCGAGGGAGGGGGAGGAGGGGGAAACCGAGGGAGGGGGAGGAGGGGGAAACCGAGGGAGGGGGAGGAGGGGGAAACCGAGGGAGGGGGAGGAGGGGGAAACCGAGGTGGGGGGGAGGAGGGGGAAACCGAGGGCGGGAAGAGGAAAGAATCCAATTCCCGATTCTCCAGCCTCCTCTCTGCGGTCACGGCTCTCTGCGAGTGACATCATGAGGCTTCTCGAACAGAAGCCGGGAGGGGGAGAAATTTAAATCGCTGAATCTCCCGGGCTGCTGGAGGCAGCGCTTGAGGGAGGAACCCCCGATTCCGGTCATTCCGGGAGGATTGGGAATCCTATTCACGACCTCAGGACGTCCCAAAGCACTTTACAGCCAATGAAGTACTTTTCAATTGTAGTCACTGTTGTAATGTAGGAAACGCGGCAGCCAATTTTGTGCACAGCAAGCTCCCACAAACAACAATGAGACACATGACCAGGTAATCTATTTTAGTGATTTTAGTAGAGAGCTAAATATTGTCCAGGACACCAGTAATAACTCCCCTGCTCTTCTTCAAACTGTCCGATGGGATCTTGTGCTTTCACCTGAGAGGGCAGACGGGGTCTCGGTTTAATGTCTCATCCAAAAGATGGCACTTCCGACAGTGCAGCGCTCCCTCAGCACTGCACTGGGAGTGTGTTCAAGTCTCTGGAGTGGGGCTTGAACCCACGACTTTCTGACTAGGATGCAAGAGAACTACCCACTGAGCCACGGCTGACACCTAATGTAGAATCATAGACTCATATAAAGTTACAGCACGGAAGGAGGCCATTTTGGCCCATCATGTCCGCGCCGGCCAACAAATCCCACTTCCCAGCTCTTGGTCCGTAGCCCTGCAGGTTACAGCATCCCAAGTGCACGTCCAAGTACTTTTTAAATGTGGTTAGGGTTTCTGCCTCTACCACCCTTTCAGGCAGTGAGTTCCAGACCCCCACAACCCTCTGGGTGAAGAAATTTCCCCTCAAATCCCCTCTAAACCTTCCACCAATTACTTTAAATCTGTGCCCCCTGGTTTTTGACCCCTCTGCTAAGGGAAATAGGACCTTTCTATCCACTTTATCTAGGCCCCTCATAATTTTATACACCTCAATAAGGTCTCCCCTCAGCCTCCTCTGTTCCAAGGAAAACAAACCCAGCCTATCCAGTCTCTCCTCATAGCTAAGATTCCCCACTCCCGGCAACATCCTTGTAAATCTCCTCTGTACCCTCTCTAGTGCAATCACATCTTTCCTGTAATGTGGTGACCAGAACTGCACGCAGTACTCTAGCTGAGGCCTAACTAGTGTTTTATACAGTTGAAGCATAACCCCCCCTGCCCTTGTATTCTATGCCACGGCTAATAAAGGCAAGCATTCCGTATGCCTTCTTAACCACTTTATCTACCTGGCCTGCTACCTTCAGGGATCTGTGAACATGCACTCCAAGGTCCCTTTGTTCCTCTACACTACTCAGTGTCCTACCATTTAATGTGTATTCCCTTTCCTTGTTAGCCCTCCCCAAATGCATTACTTCACACTTCTCCAGATTGAATTCCATTTGCCACTGTTCTGCCCCACCTGACCAATTTATTGATATCTTCCTGCAGTCTACAGCTTCCTTCTTCAGTATCAACCACACAGCCGATTTTAGTATCATCTGCAAACTTCTTAATCATACCCCCTATATTCAAGTCTAGATCATTGATATATACCACAAAAAACAAGGGACCTAGTACTGAGCCCTGTGGAACCCCACTGGAAACAGCCTTCCAGTCACAAAAACACCCATCAACCATTACCCTCTGCTTCCTGCCTCCGAGCCAGTTTTGAATCCAACTTGACACTTTGCCCTGGATCCCATGGGCTTTTAACTTCGTGACCAGTCTGCCATGTGGAACCTTATCAAAAGCCTTGCTAAAGTCCATATACACTACATCAAACGCACTACCCTCATCTACCCTACTTGTTACCTCCTCAAAAAATTCAATCAAGTTTGTCAGACATGACCTTCCCTTAACAAATCCGTGCTGACTATCCTATCCGTGTTTTTCTAAATGAAGATTTATCCTGTCCTTCAGAATTCTTTCCAATAATTTTCCCACCACCGAGGTTAGGCTGACTGGCCTGTAATTACTCGGTCTATCCTTTTCTCCAGTCCTCCGGCACCACACCTGAAGCCAGAGAGGATTGGAAAATGATGGTCAGGGCCTCTGCTATTTCCTCTTTTGCTTCGCTTAACAGCCTGGGATACATTTCATCCGGGCCTGGGGATTTATCCACTTTTAAAGCTGCTAAACCCCTTAATACTTCCTCTCTCACTATGTTTATTTCATCTAATATGTCACACTCCTCCTCCCTGATAACAGTGTCTGCTTCGCCCCTCTCCTTTGTGAAAACAGACGCAAAGTACTCATTAAGAACCCTACCAACGTCTCCCGCCTCCACACGCAGATTACCCTCATGATCTCTAATAGGCCCTACACTTTCTTTAGTTATCCTCTTACTCTCAATATATTTATAAAACATCTTTGGGTTTTCCTTGATTTTACTTGCCAAGAATTTTTCATGCTCTCTCTTTGCTTTCCTAATATCCTTTTTAATTGCACCCCTGCACTTTCTGTACTCCTCTAAAGATGTGCAGGTATCACACACCTCTTCTCTTGTGTTGAACCATCTGTCGGAACCTTTTCACTTGCACAGTAACAGAGACAACACTGTCCTCCCTCAGTTTTTATTGCCACACTGCTAATGAGCTAATTAAAGTTTTATTGCCCTAAAGACACTGAAGAAAAGGTAAACCTTTGTTCTGGCTGGTCTCATTCTGGACTAACTAATTGGATGTAAATAGGTTAAAGCTTATCGCCCAAACAGCTTCATGTATTCTCTGGCCCCCAGTATTGCAACAGCAAACAGCAGCCTCCGAAGCAAGTGCATTGCCATGGCAACCATTGACAGCCTGCCATCTGATGGTCTCTGTTGAATGAAAGAGCAAGTTATAAAACCAGGCAGAAAAGTGTTTCTCAAACAACCTGCAGGGGATTAAGCTTTAATGAAAGATTCTTCAGATAGCAGCAGCCTTCTGTTGGAGCCTCACTCGAATCCTCTCTACCCACTTGCCTTCCTTTCAATTGCCCATGGATCCGAACTGGATGCGTCAGCGTCCATATGTGCTTCTTCTATCCTCCTCTCGCTCTTAGCTTTCCCATTGCCATCAATCCCTGTTTTATCTCCCTTTGAAATACTGATCATAAGCACCTCCACGAATGACATCATACTATTTCTGTGTTTGACTCAACGCACAGTACTGAACTAATCCAGAATGTATTTTTTCATCTATCCCTGTGAGGAATGCCTGCTGTCATGTAGCACTGCAGTGAACAACGAGCATTACCCATCCAATCAGGGCTGATTATGTGGCTGTCCAGAGGCATTTTTATGATCGGAATATAAGAAATTTTAGGAAACGAACCTTTAGACCCAACAAAACACTAGTTAAGCCACAGGGAGAGTTCTGCGTACAGTTCTGTTCACCACATTGCAGGAAAGATGTGATTGCAATAGAGGGGGTACAAGGATATTGCCAGGACTGGAGAATTTTAGCTATGTGGAAAGATTGGATAGGCTGGGGTTGTTTTCTTTGGAACAGAGGAGGCTGAGGGGAGATTTAATTGAGGTTATGAGGGGCCTAGATAGAGTGGATAGGAAAGACTGATTTCACTTAGCAGAGAGGTCAATAACCAGGGGCATAGATTTAAAGTAATTGGTAGAAGGATTAGAGGGGAGTTGAGGAGAACATTTTTCACCCAGAGGGCAGTGGGGGTCTGGAACTCACTGCTTGAAAGGGAGTTAGAGGCAGAAACCCTCATCACATTTAAAAAGTACTTGGATATGCACTTGAAGTGCTGTAACCTGCAAGGCTACGGACCAAGAGCTGGAAAGTGGGATTAGGCTGGATAGCTCTTTTTCGGCCGGCGCGGACACAATGGGCCGAATGACCTCCTTCTGTGCTGTAAATTTCTATGATTCTATAAGCCTACTATTCCCATCTAACCCCACCTCCTCCCTCAATTCCCCCTTTCCACAGGAACACATCTAGTTGTCTCTTGAACCCGTTATCTTAAATATCTTTCTCTCATTAGTTATTCCATATGCTACTAACAGCACTTTTTTATTATTCAAAATGTAACCTATTTTTCTCCCCACCCCATAATATCCTTACATCAGCTACAGCTAAAATGCTTGGCAAGTGGCCAGCTCCTAAGTTCACCTCCACAGTTTGAAGGTGAGGAGACGGTGGACTGATTTAGCAAGAGAATATGAGGTGCGGGTGGGAGATACCTGATGGTGGATTGGGGGGGGTGGGAACAGTAGACTAGAGTTGGAGGAGCAGAGGGTGGGAGTGGGCTGATTGTATTGATTATGATACACCTTGTACCAGACGTACAGCCCATGTCACCCGGTGCCAAGCTGAGACAGGACCTTAAAAAAAAGACTAAACTGTCCTAATATAAACCCGAAATTGCTTAGTGAGGAAATCAGAAGAAATGCTTTCACACAGAGGGCTATTAGAACACGGAGTGCTTTACCACAGGGGCTACTGGAGCAGAGAGTGCAGGAGGAGGCTCGTGTGAAGCATGAACACCGGCATGGACCAGTTGGGCCGATTGGCCTGTTTCTGTGCTGTAAAACTCTATTTAAGTCTCTGTCACTTTGAACTAACTGCAAGGAGAACCAGAACAACTCCCCAGTTGTTTTTCCCTTCGCCCTCTACACAGCAGCATGGCTAAGATCAGGGACTCGGCAGTATGAAAAATTAAAGACAAGCCCCATTGCTCTGTGGTCCAGTGCAGCAGTGCATTGTGCTGAATTTATATCCCTGTTTATGATGAGAGATTGGGAAATGTTGGTGTTCAGAGGGACCTGGGTGTCCTTGTACAAGAATCACTGAAAATTAACATGCAGGTACAGCAAGCAATTAGGAAAGCAAATGGTATGTTGGCCTTTATTACAAGAGAATTTGAGTATAAGAGTAAAGATGTCTTACTGCAATTATATAGGGCCCTGGTGAGACCACACCTGGAGTATTGTGTACAGTTTTGGTCTCCTTACCTAAGGAAGGATATACTTGCCATAGAGGGAGTGCAACGAAGGTTCACCAGACTGGTTCCTGGGATGGACGGATTGTCCTATGAGGAGAGATTGAGTAGACTAAGCCTATATTCTCTGGAGTTTAGAAGAATGAGAGGTGATCTCATTGAAACATACAAAATTCTTACAGGACTTGACAGGGTAGATGCAGGGAGGATGTTTCCCCTGGCTGGGGAGTCTAGAACCAGGGGTCACAGTCTCAGAATAAGGGGTTGGCCATTTAGGACTGAGATGAGGAGAAATTTCTTCACTCGGAGGGTGGTGAATCTTTGGAATTCTCTACCCCAGAGGGCTGTGGAGGCTCAGTCGTTTATTCAAGACAGAGATCGATAGATTTTTGAATATTAAGGGAATCAAGGGATATGGGGATAGTGCAGGAAAGTGGAGATGAGGTAGAAGATCAGCCATGATCTTATTGAAAGTCGGAGCAGGCTCGAGGGGCCAAATGACCTACTCCTGCTCCTACTTCTTATGTTCTTATATATTATACACACACACATGTATAGATTTCATTCTTTGGTTAGTTGAAACAATAATCCTCTGCTCTTGCTTTTATATAGTTACATGCATGGCTTCCAAGTGCTGTTTTCTCAGATGTAGGTGTGTGTTTCATTTTACAGGGAAATGTAAGCTATTTAACCAGGTTTAAATTCTACCGGCTCCCTTTGATTGCGGCTTGAGTGGGATGAAACAGAATTGTCTACAACAGGAGCGTTGGGCTCCCTGATAATGGCAGTGCTGTCATAGCTGTGTGTTTTTCTGGTCTGTTTATTGGACCATTGCCGGCAGCACTGAGTGGCAGACGGCAGAACATGAAACGCTCTCTGTGACAGTGCGGCCTGACTCAATACCCCAGCGACAGTCAGCACCATCAGGGGAGGAGCAGAGAAAACTGTGGGGAAAGGAATGGGTTGAAGAGAGCAAAAAACCCTTTATTGTATTCTGGGTATTTTAAAGCCTAGCTCTAACTGCTGTGCAACCAACAACTAGGACCTGCATTCCAAATGTTTTGTCTGTAGGAATGTCTTGCCTCCAAGCAAGTTTCTGACAGCATGGGGACTTTACGTGTACGCTGACTGTCGCGACAAATGGGAGTAGTGTATGTAGTCATATCATAGGTCAACTTAGTCATAAAATTGTTAGTCATCCTCCCACTGACTTCATAGGGCCCTAGTTTATGAGAAAAACTTAGTGATGATCCGAGCATTATGTTTCAGTTCTGTAATTCTATAATTCTTAAATAGCTGGCACACTATATTCTTGCTCAAATGTGTCAAGCAACAGAGTGGTAAAATAGGAACATATGTAGACTCAGCTCATCAAAGCTGCTCTGTCATTTTGTTAGCCATTACAGCCCTTTATATTCTTATTCCCAATTTCCCACCCTTTCCCCATATCTCCTAATTCACTTGCTTCTCAATAACTATCTATCTCTCTTTAATATACCTCAATTAATTTTGCAACTCTGGCCACCTGAAGTAGAATGCAGTATTGTACTCCAATCCCTGCTTTGGTAAAATTCCAGAAGCAGTAATGGTGAGGAATGAATCAGTGAGATGGCTCTTTTATTTATTTAAATTTATGATCTGAGGGAGTGCCTCTGATCTGAGGGGCCGTCTTTCAGATGAGACATTAAACCGAGGCCCCGTCTGCCCTTTCATGTGAACGTAAAAGATACAATGGCAATATTTTGAAGAAGAGCAGGGGAGTCCTGGCCAAATATTTATTCCTCAACCAACATCAGTAAAATAAATTATCTGGCCATTAATCTTGTTGCTCTTTATGGGAGCTTGCTGTGTGGAAAACTGGCTGCTGTGATTCCCTACATTACAACAGTGACTACACTTCAAAACTACTTCATTGGCTGCGAAGCATTTGAGACGTCCTGACGCTGTGAAAGGCGCTATATAGATGCAAGTTCTTTCTTTTATGTGTTAGCCCTGCTGGCAAGTCATCCAACTGTGCAGAACGTCACAGCCAAGCCTAATCCTCCTCTCACCTGACAGTACTAAGCCACACAAACCAGGAAGATCTCAACTTCCATCCAGGGTTATTGAGCAGATTTTATCCCGGGAATTAGCAGCGGCACTACAACAAGCCCCAGTGTCCCTGGGCTAGAATGGATTAAAAAAGATCCACTGTACCTTGCCAACCTAATAAAAATCACAGAAAATTCAGTCTGCTGTCTGATCTGTTGCTCCTGCACTTCAATAGGTACTGTTAAGCAACCTCCTTTCTCCTCTGGTTCACAACAACACATTTCAAGTAAGCATGAGACTTCGTAGTGGAGTATTCAGAACACTTTATTGATACACAGGAAGGTGATCGGCCTTTAACTCTATACAGCGAGTGACTTGACCGGTTTCTGTATCTTTCGAGCACACTGTTGAAAAACATGCTCCTTTATACACCATATTTTGACTACAACCAAGGAAAATGTCAAAATGACGTATCTATTTCCCAAATCCTCTGAAAACAGAATGGGGTAAAAATTCAGTTGGTTGCGCCTCCCGTTAGCGCCTTAAATGGGCGCTAATGGGGCGTTAAGGCGCTAACGCCCGGGCGCAGCGCTGTTTGCGCCGCTCGAGAACTTAACTTGAGATTGTGCGGCGGCGCTAAAACTTACCGCTGCGACCACCTGCGCGCGCAGATTGTGACGTCATTCCGTGGTGCAACGCCCTTGGGGCGCCCCGGAGCGGAAATTGAGTGGCGCCCCCTGCCTTACCGCCTGGCGCTTCCAACGACCGGAAGACTGGAACGTTATCAATCGGTGTGGGGCTGGGGGGGGCGCTATTTAAAGGGGGCCTCTTCCTGTCTTTTTCTGTGGTCGACATTTATGCACCACTCGTTCTGAGAGAGAGAGAGAGATTCGGAGAGAGAGAGAGAGAGAGACTTCTACATTGACTCAACGCTTTGTGAGGTAGTTTTGCCTAGTTCATCCTAACTTTGCTGCTACTTTCGTTGCTGTACCTCATTACTTTTCTGCCAAAGAGAATATGGGGGCTGCAATGATTGGGGGCGTCGTCCTGCTCCAGCTCAATCGGAGGAGAGTGAGACGCAGACAGAGAGTGGCAATGATGGCCAGACGGAGGAGGGCCATCAGGCGCATGTACAGGAGAGCTTACCCTCCCAGGGTATATCGTGAACAGCTCTCCTACATCCACATGTCCGAGGAGCTGTGTTTGCGAAGGCTGCGATTCAGCAAGGAGGTGGTCACTGAGCTCTGCCACCTGCTGCAGCCAGATCTGCAGCCTCAGCTGAGGTCCAGGACGTCTCTGTCGGTGGCAGTGAAGGTCACAGTGGCTTTGAACTTCTATGCCACTGGCTCATTCCAAGCTGCTGTTGGGGACCTCGCCAATATCTCCCAGTTTGCGGTGCATCGCTGCATCCGGCAGGTCACCAATGCCCTCTTCACAAGGAGATGAGACTTCATCTCCTTCCCTATGACCCCAGACAAGCAGCATGACCGTGCTATGGGCTTTGCGAGGGTAGCGGGCTTCCCCATGGTGCAGGGCGCCATTGACTGCACGCATGTGGCTTTGCGTGCTCCGCGAGAGAATGCAGAGGAGTTCCGGAACAGAAAGGGGTTCCATTCCTTGAATGTGCAGTTGGTCTGTGACCACAGACAGGTGATTCTCGCTGTCAATGCCCACTATCCGGGCAGCTGCCACGATGCTTTCATCCTGCGCCAGAGTACTGTGGCAGAAATTTTCGAGGCACCGCATCAGCCAGTTGGTTGGCTTCTGGGGGACAAGGGGTACGCATTGAGCACCTGGCTGATGACACCGCTCCGTGCGCCAAACACCCCTGCTGAGCTGCGGTACCAGGAAAGCCAACAAGCAACGAGGAACATTATTGAGCGCACAATCGGCGTGCTCAAACAACGATTCCGCTGTCTGGACCATTCCGGAGGAGCCCTGCAGTACTCGCCTGAGCAAGTTTCCAAATTCGTAGTGGTGTGCTGCATGTTGCACAACATGGCAATCCTCAGGACGCAGCCAATGCCACCAGGCCTTGCAGCACCACAAGAGGAGGAGGAGGAAGAGGAGGAACAGGCCGAGGACGATGATCAGCAGCAGCACCAAGGCAGGAGGGCGGCCCACAATGGTCAAACTGCAAGGGCCGTCCGTCAACGACTAATAGCAAGCCGCTTCTAGGGCCCCTGCCAGTGCTACAAACACGAATCAACCCAGCACGCAACCCCTAAGCCGGCCAAGGCACCAATAATTCCAACCACCAGCCATGTATATTTTGAATACAGAAACTTATTTATTGTACAAACTCTGTGTGTGTCAATTCCTCATGACAAACTCATAGAAATAAACACAAAAAACAGTCAATAACATAACTGGTTCTCACAACCTGGAGATAATGTCCAAAACACTAAACAAAAGTTGGGCCATGAACCTCGGCCTTTAATAAAAAAATGACCAGCATTTTGGCACACCTCCTACTTTTTGCCCTTCGAGGGTGATCTCCTTCCCTTGCGCACTTCCCCCCTTCTAACCCTACTGCTCCTCCGTAATGGGACCTCAGTGGCTGCAGCAAGGCTGGTGGAAGGCTGCTGCTTGTCAGACCCTGACACTGCAGATGCCCCTGAAGGACGGCCTCGACCACTTCTGGGCCTGGAGGGCCCGGCTGCAGACTGCACCAACTCTGCATGGGCGGCAGCAGTCTGTCCTACAGGCGGTGGCAAGTGCAGTGGAGAAGTGACAGTGTTGGCAGCAGGAATGCTGTCATCGTGAGAGAGGACAGCAACTCCCTGCTCGCCCGACACACTGGCACTCCCACGGGGCAGCACTTCAGCATCCGGAGCAATTTGCCGGAGAACAGATTGCTGGCCTGCTGCGGCGCGGTGACAGCCCCGGGGACATGTGCACGAACCATCGAGGATGGCAGCAGTCAGTGCTCGCGTGGCCTCAATCTGAGTCTGCATGAGAGCAGTCTCAGCTGGGTTCCTGGCAGCCAGTGACTGAATTGCAGCAGTAAGCTTTAGTGTGGCATCCGCCTGTGCTACAGCGAAGTGCTCCACACTCCTTGCCAGTGCCTCAATGCATTCGGGCACCCTTCCCACTGCACCCATGAGCTCAGTGTGCATGCCCACCGCCTGGCTGTTCATTTCTGCAATCAGCCGCTCCTCCTCTGCGTCCATTGCATTAGGAGTGTCTGGCATACTCTCCCTCTGGGGAGAAGGCTCCCGTTCTTCCCTCCCCCCCCCATGGCGTTGCTGCAGCCCGCTGGGTCCTGGAACTTCACCATCATCAGCCCCTTCCCCCCTGCTCCCCCGTTCTTCCCTCCCCCCCCAATGGCGTTGCTGCAGCCCGCTGGGTCCTGGAACTTCACCATCATCAGCCCCTTCCCCCCTGCTCCCCCGTTCTTCCCTCCCCCCCCAATGGCGTTGCTGCAGCCCGCTGGGTCCTGGAACTTCACCATCATCAGCCCCTTCCCCCCTGCTCCCCTCCGGGGAAGGCGTGTTCCCAGTGTGGCCATGGGCTTCCTCGGGAGAGGGTGGCACTGATGCTCCGGCTTCCTCTTCCTCCTCAGCTGCAGCATCACTCCCAGTGGCAGCTTCAGGGACCATCTCCTCAGCTGGTGAATCACCATCTGAAAGCAGGGAGGTACAAGAGTGGCTTTAGCGTGAGGACAGGGTGGCAGTAAGGGAGGAATAAGTGCAGCGAGTTAGCAAGTTGGATTGAAAGTGTCAAAGGCTGGTATTGTGAGGGACAAGTGGAAGGACAGAGGACAAAAAGGTGATGACCTTACCATTGCTGTCCACAACGGGGTCGGCGTCTCCAGTGGCGACGGGACCGATCACCCGGCTTGCCACAATCCTGTGGACGCGCTCCTCCAGATCGCTGAGGGGTTGCAGCTGAAGCCGCCCTCCACCCGTCCGTTGCTGCTGTCTCCGATTATGAGCCAGCTTAGCCTGCAAGAAAAAGGACAGCATCTGAGTCAATATACAGCCATGGTCTTGCCTGATGTGCCTCCCATAGGTGAATAGCCCTTACTGTATGCAAAGTGTGGAATGTGTGTGTGTGTTTGATGAAAGGGCCATAGGTGTTGCATGAGTGTTGTGCATTGGGGTTTTAAGACCCTCTGGCCATAGAGTGAGGTTGAGATGGAGGGATGGAGAGGTATTGAGAAAAAGCCACTCACCCTGACGACCCGAGTGAGGTCGTTGAACTTTTTGCGGCACTGGACATGGGTCCTGGGCACCATGCTCCTGGAGGAGACGCTCTGAGCCACCTCCCTCCACACTCTTCTGAACTCGCGTGGCAAAGGCCTCCTGCCACTCTCCGGGAACAGCATGCATCGTCTGCGCTCCACTGCGTCAACCAGAGCATCCAAGGCCCGCTCGGTGAAGCGATGAGCGCGTTCTCTCACCCTCTCCATGCTTGGCAGCAAAATGGATTACAGGTCTCTCCAGGCTGAGATTCAAGGCTGCAATGAGCAGGGTGTGGCTGGGGAGCAAGTGGCCCCCCCCGCTTTAAGAAGTGTCCGGCGCCAGTGTGTCTGTGTTCCCTCGCTAACTGGCAGCAGCTGCGCTGCGCTCGTGCGCTGAGGTAGCGCCTCACTCCTAGGCCTTTGCGCCTTAAGAGAGGTGTGCAGCGCCTAATTTAGCGCTCCACTCACCTCCCGGGGCGGTAAAAGTGAAGTTTCCTGTCAGTGCCGATAATTAGCGCCAGGCGCTAATATTTGCGCGCGGACGATATTTGCGCCCCAAATGGGGCGCGACCTAATTTCTACCCCAATATCTTTGTAAACAGTTTGCAATTGTTTACCTCAGAACCATTTCCCTTAAACAAGACTTCCTTTACCTACTGTTATCTTTTGCAAAAGGACTCACTACCCCTGTTTTATTACCCAAAAACTAAACCATTCGTGGGTGATGTCATTACTAACACTCATTCCCTTGCACAAGCACTTTACATATCAGAAAACAAGCCATGCCTTCTCCTCCCGACACTTCAAAGTCACCCTGTTTATATCGGAAAGCCTGACAATGCATTCCTTTTACGACACTTCAATGTCACCCTGTTTAACAAAGAGGTTCTACTGTTAAACTTTTAACTCCCCCAAGATGTCCAACATACATCTCTCCAGGATGTCCAACAGGTACCAGGACTACACAGTGAAAACATAAATATAGTGATGCTTTACCATTTGAGTTTCAGTAACGCTCTACAATGAGCTAAGTGCAATAGATTACAAGCACAACCTTGCAAATAACAACATTTTATTTAGGGCCAAGAAACTTAAAGGTGCATTGACTTTAATGAAAAATGCCCAACATAGTGATGTGATGATGTAAAACATGTCTTTGTGCACTTGTGCATGATGTTATGATGACCAGAAAATGGCCTCTCCATCCCAACCATCAAAGTATTTTTTTAAATATTATAAAATATTTTTTTCCCATTCACTCTGAGTCCTGCCAGAGATGATGACACTTCCTGTTTTCCTGCATCGTTTCCTGCTGATACAGTGATAAATTTAATATCACTAAGCCCGTTGTGTTTCTTGTTGTGTATTCCATCGTCCTCTAATCACAAAAGAATTTGTATAAATTGTAAATTGATTTCTGCTTCTGACCATTGGACACATTCATTACCGTGAGTGCCAAGGAATGAGAGATTGGGGTTTCCCACTTAATGAATGCTCCTAACTCATTCAGTGAGCCCTTTAATTGCTTCTTCAATGTGATTTAGTTTTTAATGAATTTAAAGGATTTTGCTTTTAATTAAAAATTGTGCCTCTACAAATACATTTCCTAGTGTAGAACTGACCCATTGCAGACTAGGGACGTCTCAAGTTCTGAGCTAACTGATCTCAGATGTGGTGACAGTAGGGGCATTACAATTGGTCACATTGTTGCTTGGCTAGAGAGGGGGAAATGAACCAGTGTTCTTGCTTGTGTTTGCTATCCCGTGACTGTTAACGGAAAGTAACTGTATGGATATTGGATGAGTGTTTGGTAATGATTGCCCCAAAGTTGAATAGCCTATTGACAATCACTCCTTAGGCTCACAAATGAAGAATGATCACTTGGGTGGGGTATCAGCAGCAGCAATTCACCAAGGCAGCACCTCCCAAACCCGCGACGTCTACCACCTAGAAGGACAAGGGCAGCAGGTGCATGGGAACACCACCACCTCCAAGTCACACACCATCCTGACTTGGAAATATATCACCGTTCCTTCATCGTCACTGGGTCAAAATCCTGGAACTCCCTCCCTAACAGCACTGTGGGAGCACCTTCACCACACGGACTGTAGCGGTTCAAGAAGGCAGCTCACCACCACCTTCTCGAGGGCAATTAGGGATGGGCAATAAATGCTGGCCTTACCAGTGACGCCCACATCCCAGGAACAAATTTTAAAAAAATCAGAAAACTCCCATATTTATTCAGCTGTACTCCACCTATAGTCATCATAAGTCTTCAGCAGAGGAGAAGTAACTTTCCCTTTTACAGTGTCTTTCATATAATAGCACATCTCTAGTTGCTCAGGGAACGAACAGAAAGGAAGGAAGGAATCAGAGGAGGTGGTGAAAGCATGGTTAAAGAGGTAGGCTTTCAGGAGGCTTTTGAAAGTGTGTTGACAGGATTGGAGATGAGGCCACTTTGCCTTGGTGATTTGAAATGGTATCTCGTCCTTTAAAATTTGTGCAGTGCTCTGCTGGGCTTATTGTCTTATGCTGATAGCATTCAGAGTAACTGCTAGTGCATTATGTGTCAATGATTTGTGATGACTCTTGTGTCATTGACAACGTCGATATCATTACTCCCAAGATTCTCAATAAATCATTTGCCAGTTAATTAGAGGAAAGTCTAAGGAATATATTATACCCAGTTCTAAGGAGAACGTTTATTATGGAAGGAGTCCATACACTTGGTAAAGGAGCCACAGACTGACACTTCTGATAATGAGTTGGCATCCTAGTGTCCTCTTTGCAACTTGCTATCCTTTTTTCCCAAATTGATCGCTACAAATTTGTTGGAAATTAATTGGAATTTAAGCCTATTGATGAACACTTTCAAACATTGTTGTTTCTCAGCCTGTGAGCAGTAACCCACTAGAGGGTCAGGGACAGATTGAACTTGGATGATGAGTGAGCAGAAAATGATCTCTGATCCTACTTCTTGCAGATTTCCCCAAGGATAGAGTGGCTTTCAAGATGCTGCAGGGCTGTCCAACTCGCTAATGTTTGTGTTTTTACTTAAAATGTAAAACATGCTTGTGGATCAATAAGGAACATTGAGTTATTAAGTGAACTTTGTAAAAGTTGAATAATATACATTATGAGCTGAGTGAAATGAGATAATCGTCAGTCTGAATAATACTACACATGGTTTTGATATCGTAGCAAGTGAAACTATTTCTTTTTCTGATTTCTCCCTTAAATCTGCTGTCCTCGGGCATTGTATAGTGAAACTATAACAATTGCAATCGATAGTACAGAATTGAATGTCAGTGCCAGTGCTTCTTTCCATACAGTGTGTAAACCTTTTAGCCTTGGTGGGTCTTCCACTGTGAGTCTTGACCCTTCACCTTAGTCTCTCCATAAAAAATGCCCTAAATTTGGCAATTTAAAAAAAATATATATATAGAGGCATGAAGCTAAGTATTTGCACCGGCTCCACGCCTACCTTGTGAAACAATAATTGAATCTGAAAGGCCTTCTGAAAAGCCTTGCTAAAGGGAATTCCTAACTGGCAGTCAGCTACCTTTGAAGAGAAACAACACATGCGATGTAGTGAGCGACATTAATGTTCCCCTCTGTTTTGTTACCATTCTCATTTTAGAATCAAAGAAAATGATATAAATTTTGGACTTAGGTGACATCTGTTAGATTAAAGTTTCGGATGCAGTCCTTCATCAGGATCCCACGGGAATTTCTCTTTCTCTTTCAGAAACTCGTCGGCTGACCTGCGCATTTTCAGGATTTTCTGTTCCCATTCAGAACTACCAGATCTGCAGTGGCATTGCTCTCAGTTAGTCAGATCATAATGCTGTGTTATAAAGACCGGAGCGTTTCACCTTGTAACACGTATAGGGGAGCGAAAAGCTGGTGAGAGCAGACCGGCCCCCCCGTTATACAACCCGCACAATTTTCTTTTTCACAAGAAAAATCAGGTAGGGTGTATGATTGGCGGCCAATCCACAACCGCCAGTCTCTCACTCCCACCAAAGTAGAAAATTACCCTCATAATGTATTATAGAATCATAGAATGGTTACAGCACAGTCGGAGGCCATTCGGCCCGTCGAGCCCGTTCCGGCTCTTTGCAAGAGCACTTCAGCCAGTCCCACTCCCCCGCCCTTTCCCCGTAGCCCTGCAAATTTTTTTCCTTCAGGCACTTATCCAATTCCCTTTTGAAAGCCATGATTGAGTCTGCCTCCACCACCCTTTCAGGCAGTGCATTCCAGATCCTAACCACTCGCTGCGTAAACAAGTTTTTCCTCGTGTCGCCTTTGGTTCTTCTGCCAATCACCTTAAATCTGTGCCCTCTGGTTCTCGACCCTTCCGCCAATGGGAACAGTTTCTCTCGATCTATTCTGTCTAGACCCCTCATGATTATTCTGCTATTAAGATACCATTGTGTTTACTCTATTTTCCTTTCATTTTAAAATTCGAATAATATTGTGGCCCATCCCTTAAGGGCATAAACTAATTGTTGTAAATCCTGAGGTCAGTTGTAAGTTAATTGTTGGTGAGAGAAGCTTGAAGAATGGCGGATGCTTGTAAATTGTCAGCTCCAGGCCTGAAGAAACCAGCATTAAATGTTTGCATTACATTCTCTTTTTTGTTTATACCTTTGACACCTGAAGTATGATATCTGAAGTATGACAGATGTCAGCTGGATGCATGACAGTATATAATTAATTCTTTACTTCATAGGCAGTGCAGTTGGTGAAGCTCCTTGTGGTGACAATGTAGCTTATCATGGGGTGATGCCGAGGGACTACAGCAAGGGCACCTGTGAAATTCTCGATTGGAGACGACTCCATGACACTTGTCCAACAGTTAAAAGACCTTCCTCGCAAGTAAGCCAAATTGGGATTTCTAGTCTTCCACCTCCTCATTGGGAATCGTCTGTATTTTAATTGAACAAATCTACATGGGAGCAAAATTCGGTTGCTTTTAGCCTCCCATTAGCGCCGTAAGAGGGCGCGGGCTAATGGGGTGCAAAGCAACTAGCGCCCGGGCGCGGCGCCGCTACCGCCTCCCGTGAAATTCAGTGGGAGGTTAGCGGAGGCAGTAACCGGTTGCGCCCTGCGGCGCTGCGCCTCTGGCGATGACGTCATCTTAAATATAAATCTTGCTTTCTGTGAGGAGAGCAATAAGATGCTTCTCTTCAGCAATGGCTGGTTCTAAGCTGCATAGTTTGGATAACACACTTGTATTGCTGAGCTTATAAAAGTAACAATCCTATTTCCTTTAATGTGCTCAGTACCTGCGTTACATGTTTTCATATTCTCCTGAGCTGAACTAGTGTTACAGATGCATTGTCTTCAAGAGAAATTGTTTGGAAAGCTCCTGCAGTGACTCAGAAGGTAAAGGCACCATGTGGTGCAAAACACATCCAGCAAGGTACCAGCTTAATCCCCAGTCTCTGATGATCTCAGATGGGACAGCAGTGGGGGGTTTCTACAGTTGGCTTACCGCCCCTGGGCTAAAACAGGGAAAGATCACTACTCAAGTCAGTCACGGGCTGGGATATGCACTCCCATTCTGGTCTTTAAGATTATGAAAGTGTTTGATAGGGTAGACATAGAGAAGATGTTTCCACTTGTGTGGGAGTCCAAATCTAGAGGCCATAAATATAAGATAGTCACTAAAAACCAATAGGGAATTCAGGGGAAACTTCTTTACCCAGAGAGCGGTTAGAATGTGGAACTCGCTACCACAGGGAGTGGTTGAGGCGAATAGTATAGATGCATTTAAGGGGAAGCTAGATAAGCACATGAGGGACAAAAGAATAGAAAGATATGTTAATGGGGTTAGATTGAGAGGGGCAGGAGGAGGTTCGTGTGGAGCATAATCACCAGCATTGACCTATTGGGGCGAATGGCCTGTTTCTATGCTGTACATTCTATGTAATTCTGTGCCAAGAACACTGCCAACCCGGGTGAGGACAAGATTGGGCTCAGCTGTGATGCTGTCTATGACTGAATTGCCTGCTGACCTTCGGGGGTCGATATTAAGTCCCAGGCGATAACATGGTCTAGCAAGTGACTGGCCCATCTGGAAGCTGCTGTGGCGAGGCCCAGCCAATTTTCACACCCGAGCCTCATTAGCATCGCTCCAGCTGACTTCCCGAAGCGGCCAGGAAGCAGCTGCCTAGCTGTCAAAATCTGCCGCCGGAGACCAATGGTAACGAACCCCAGCATCAAGGCAGATGATCAGGAAGAGGGTTCCACAGGGGTAAGGGGAGGGAAGCCCGCAGCAGGGGAGCCCCCCTCACTCTCTAGGCTCCCACATGACAAATGGCCAGATGGATGAGATAGTGGAGTCTGATTGGTACCTTTAAAGCCACAGCCCAACATAAGTCAACAGTAACAGAAACAAAGAGAAAATTTCATTCATTTCAACTCATCGTATTGTGGGATTGTAAACAAACTTCCAAACATTTTTTCTCATGAAAAGAGTTCCCCTTTAAAGAGAGGAAAAACACAATTTATATATATATATATATATATATTAAATAGAATACTTGACACTGTAATAAACACAGGAATCTGTTTTGGTAAATGAGGATGCCTGCTGTGTGGTCTGATGGGTTTTGCGCATTGCTGTTGATTCTGGATTATCTAGAACCATAGCTTATGTCTATGTGCTTTCTAATGGCAGGGAGGGAAACCTGTCATTCTTTACATTATAAAGGGGGGGATAAGTGTTTTCCCTTATTCTCTTCTTATCTTGAAAACACTGGAATTCCAGGATATGGCTCCATAGGGGCCAGCCAACTTCTTTTTTTTAAATATTTATTCAGGGGATGTGGGCGTCGCCGGCAAGGCCAGCATTTATTGTCCATCCCTATTTGCCCTCGAGAAGGTGGTGGTGATGAGCCTTGAATAAGTGGCTTGCTAGGCCA
The DNA here is from genome assembly GCA_030390025.1 of Squalus acanthias. Taxonomy (NCBI): domain Eukaryota; kingdom Metazoa; phylum Chordata; class Chondrichthyes; order Squaliformes; family Squalidae; genus Squalus; species Squalus acanthias. The sequence continues at coordinate 19,127,925 of CM059445.1, forward strand.
TTTCAGAGGGCAGTTAAGAGTCAACCATGTTGCTGTGGGTCTGGAGTCACACCAGACTGGGCAAGGGTGGCAGGTTTCCTTCCCTAAAGGACATTAGTGAACCAGATGGGTTTTTACAACAATCTGGTAGTTTTGTGGTCATCATTACTAAAGCTAGTTTTTTTATTCCAGATTTATTTAATTAATTGAATTTAATTTATCCAGCTGCAAGTGGTGGGATTTGAACTCATCTTGCTAGATTACTAGATCAAGTAATATAACCACTATGCTACTGTACCCCTAAGTATCTAGCCTGTTAACTACTTCATGCTTCCTGTGTGCGCATCAGCAGACTACTCTCCATGGCGGGTATCACAGCCAAGCCTGATTCTGTTCTTACCTGTTGTCCACACACTTTCCAGCAAGGATCACAGACTAGTGATGAGGAGTGGGAACCCTGCCTGATAATTTTTTCCCCCTTCCAAGGCCAAGTAGGAGTGAAACGAAAATATTTTGAGCCTTATTGACGGAGTCAACTGAAATGACTTCCCACCATTTTTTATCTATTAGAACATAGAAAACATAGAAAGAAACATAGAAAAATAGGAGCAGGAGTAGGCCGTTCGGCCCTTCGAGCCTGCTCCGCCATTCAATATGATCATGGCTGATCCTCAATCTCAATACCATATTCCCACTCTCACCCCATACCCCTTGATACCTTTTGCATCTAGAAATCGATCTATCTCCTTCTTAAATATATTCAGTGACTTGGCCTCCACAGCCTTCTGTGGTAGAGAATTCCACAGGTTCACCACCCTCTGAGTGAAGACATTTCTCCTCATCTCAGTCCTAAACGTCCTACCCCGTATCCTGAGACTGTGACGCATCGTTCTAGACCCCCCAGCCAGGGGAAACATCCTCCCTGCATCCAGTTTGTCTAGCCCTGTCAGAATTTTATACGTTTCAATGAGATCCCCTCTCATTCTTCTAAACTCTAGTGAATACAGGCCTAGTCGACCCAATCTCGGCTCATACGACAGTCCTGCCACCCCAGGAATCAGTGTGGTGAACCTTCGCTGCACTCCCTCTGTGGCAAGTATCTCCTTTCTTGGGTAAGGAGACCAAAACTGCACACAGTACTCTAGGTGTGGTCTCACCAAGGCCCTGTACAACTGTAGTGAGACATCCTTGCTCCTGTACTCAAATCCTCTTGCAATGAAGGCCAACATACCATTTGCCTTCCTAACTGCTTGCTGCACCTGCATGTTTGCTTTCAGTGACTGGTGTACAATGACACCCAGGTCCCTTTGTACATCAACATTTCCCAATCTATCACCATTTAAATAATACTCTGCCTTTCTGTTTTTCCAACCGAAGTGGATAACTTCACATTTATCCACGTTATACTGCATCTGCCATGCATTTGCCCACTCACTCAACTTGTCTAAATTGCCTTGAAGCCTCTTTGCATCCTCCTCACAACTCACAATCCCACCTAGTTTCGTGTCGTCAGCAAACTTGGAAATATTACATTTGCTTCATACGAAAAGAGGGGCAGGAAAAGACTGGCTGGTCCGTCGAGCTTGTCCCATTGCACATAATAGGGTAAGTTCAGTGATCCTGAGCTCCCGAGCAACTTCACTTGAAGGAATCTGGGTTGGATAAAGAGCTATTACACTGTTGCACCAATTTTCTAAACCTTTGAGTGTGGAGCTTGGTAAATTTACCCAAATAAGTGGCACTTCGGCAGAAGATGTTCAGTAGTCATTGTTTAACTTATAATAGTGCTCCAGATGAACCTTTTCAATTCTACTTCGAACAGATATCTCAGTAACGTCCTTTCATTCACAACAGATTGTTTGTTTATGGTTTGCGGAAGGAACAGGCTTTATGGGCCAAATGTCCTTTCTCATTTCATGCCTTCTTCTGATCTTAATGCTGGGCTTGTGAATTTGCCTTGCAATTTGGCAGGTGGTCTACAATCTTCCTATAAAATTCCAGAATGATAGTAGACGTTTGCTTGACTAGCAGTCTCACTGATTTTGATTAATTTTATCTCGAGAACTGAGTGATGGTAATGAAAATCCTCCTCCATTGTGACAATAAACAGTACACAATGTGGGCTTGATGGTTTCTGAAAACATACAAAAGTGGCCACCATCATTTTTAAACCATTTTTCTCTTCAAAATATCCTTTTACATTGAAGGTTTTTTTTCCATTTTGATGAACACATCCCAGTGTGACTCAGACATAAAGATGCAATATTAAAGGAAATGTTAAGATTGTCACTCTTGTACTTTCGTCTTTTATGTGAAGGTATTTTTGAAAGAGGAATTTTTTTTTTCTTAACAAAAGAGTAATGGGAGGTTGTTTCAATGCTGTGGGTGATGCAGTGGTGTTTCATGAAGATGACTGGGGTGAAATAAGCTTTTTTGTGAGTTGGAAGACAAAGAGTGAATCAGAGGACTAACTGGATCTGTCAAGGGCAGGCATGATGCCTTTCTTTCGTCTCCACCAGCTCAGAACAGGGAAGCGTGACGCTGCAACCCCTCCCCACCTTCCATACAAACTAACAGGACAGCACCCATTCGGATACGCTGATAATGGTCCAGTACAAACCTACAGATCATCATTTGGATTTAGTCAAATTTCAGATTGTAACCCCTGCTCCAAATTTGAATGTTCTGCTTCGGAGGGGGTGGGTGGCAAATGCGAGGCAATCTAAGATGGGTTTGGAGTGCATGTGCACAAATGCACGTAGCATAGTAAATAAGGTTGGTGAGGCACGTCGCCACATGGGACTATGATATTGTGGCAATAACAGAGATCTGGCTCAAAGAGCGGGAGGATTGGGAACTTAATATTCCTGGCTATAAGGTATTCAGGAAAAATAGGGTAGGGAAAAAGGAGGGGTGGCAGTATTAATCAAAAAAGCTATTATAGCATTGGAGAGGGTCAAAGACAGAATCTATTTGGTTAGAATTAATGAACAATGCAGGAGCTATTACGCTACTGGGTGTATACTATAGGCCACCAATTAGTGGGAAGGAGATAGAGGAGCAAATTACAGAAAGATGCAAGAACTATAGAGTAGTGATAACGGGGGACTTCAATTATCCTAATATAGACTGGGATAGTAGTAGTGTAAAGGACAGAGAGGGGGAAGAATTCCTGAAATGTGTACAAGAGAACTTTCTTGATCAGTGTGTTTTCAGCCCAATGAAGAAAGAAGCAGTGCTGGATCTAGTTTTGGGGATTGAAGTAGGGCAAGAGGAGCATGTTTCAGTGGGAGAGCATATGGGGAACAGTGATTATAATATCATCAGGTTTAGAATAGTTATGGAGAAGGGCAAGGAACAATCAAGTGTAAAATATTTACTGGAGGAGGGCTAACTTCAGTGAGTTGAAAAGATATCTGACCTAGGTGGATTGGAATAAGAAATTGTTGGGCAAAACTGTAATTGAACAATGGAAGGCCTTCAAAGAGGTGATGGTTTGGATACAAAGCAGACACATTCCCACGAAGGGGAAAGGAAGGGCATCCAGATTTAGAGCTCCCTGAATGACTAAAGATATAGAGGTTAAAATAAAACAGAAAAAGAAGGCTTATGACAATTGTATGGTTCATAATACAGTGGAGAAGTAAGCTGAATATAGAAAGTACAGAGGAGATCTAAAAAAGGGAATAAGAGAGGCAAAGAGAGAATATAAGAATAGATTAGCAGCTAACATAAAAGGGAATCCAAAAGTCTTTTTATAACCATATAAATAGTAAAAGTGTAGTCAAAGGAAGGGTGAGGTCGATTCGGGACCAAAAAGGAGATCTTCTTGTACAGGCAGAGGACATAGTTGAGGTACTAAATGAGTACTTTGCACATGACAGATGAAATTTAATGCAGAAAAGTGTGAAGTGATACATTTTGGTAGGTAGAATGAGGAGAGGCAATATAAACTAAAGGGTACAATTTTAACGTGGAACGGAGAGACCTGGGGGTGTATGTACACAAATCTTTGAAGCTGGCAGGACAAGTTGAGAAGGCTGTTAAAAAAGCATACGGGATCCTTGACTTTATTAATAGAGGCTTGGGGCTGGATTTTGAATGACCCATGGAGTCGGGTTTGGAGGCGTGTGGGGGGTTAAATTTCCGGGGTCGGGGGTCCCGACTCCATCCCGCCTCCACGCAATTTTGACAAAATCAGTCGCGGGGTTCCCGACTCCGTCCCGCCTCCAAGAGGCGGGAGAGGCCATTAAAGCCCTTAACAAGCCCTAAATTGGCTCTGTAATGCCATTTTGAAACGTTTTAGCTAGTTTAACCCTTTTCCGACGTGAAGTACGCCTGATGTGAAACACTCCAGTGAAACCTGGCGGGAGCACAAGTGGATAGCTGACTATCAGCTGTAGGTCCACTATTACAACGGAGATGTGATGAAGGTAGTAGTAGTATTAGGTGTGAAAGTCGCCTCTGATGCTGCGGCATTGAATCAGAGACTGCATGGCCTTTGCTGTGAGAGGACTTGGATGCAAAAAAATTCACTCACTCACTCACTCACTCACTCACTCACTCTCACACTCTCACACTCTCTCTCTCTCTCACACACACATTGTGCATCCAGGTCCACTCACATCAAAAGCCAGGTAGGTCCTCTCTCACCAACAGCCAGACAGTCTCTGAGACCAGGCAGTCAGCAATGATGACATCATCAGAGGCGACTTTCAGACTGAAACCACTAATTAGTTCATGGGTTCCCACATGCTAGAACTCAATTGCCCAATTAAGTGAAAATTGCATCATTCATCCACATTAATCTGGAGTCGGGGGGGAACACGAAATGCGGATGACACGACCCCAACCCGACCCCAAGACAAAATCCAGCCCTTGGATTCCAAAAGGAAGGAAGTTATGCTAAACCTATAGAAAACACTGGTTCGGCCTCAGCTGGAGTATTGTGTTCAATTCTGAGCACTGCTTTTTAGGAAGGATGTCAAGGTCTTGGAGAGGGTGCAGAGGAGATTTACTAGAATGGTACCAGGGATGAGGGACTTCAGTTATGTGGAGAGACTGGAGAAGCTGGGGTTGTTCTTCTTAGAGCAGAAAAGGTTAAGAGCAGGTTTGATGGAGGTGTTCAAAATCACGATAAGAGTAAATAAGGAGAAACTGCTTCCAGCGGCAGGAGGGTCAGTAGCCAGAGCACACAGATTGAAGGTGATTGGCAAAAGAACCAGAAGGCATGAAGCAAAAAAAAATTACACAGTGAGTTGTTCCAATCTGGAATGCACTGACTAAAAGGGCGGTGGAAGCAGACTCAGTAGTAACTTTCAAAAGGGAATTGGATAAATATTTGAAGAGGAGAAAATTGCAGGGCTATGGGGAAAGAGCAGGGGAGTGAGACTAATTGGAGAGCTCTTTCAAAGAGCTGGCACAGGCACGATGGGCTGAATGGCCTCCTTCTGTGTTGTAACATTCTATGAAATGCCTTTCTAGAATGCTGGGATTAATGGATGCATACCTGACCTGAATACCAATGATCATTGAACAGATCAGACGCAAACTTGGAAATCAAGATGCTAGTATATATTTTTTTATAAGTACTCAAATGATGATGTTCCTCCTAAAGGGATAAGATTCTTTGCATTTTCAAAGCTGGGGCAGAAGTGTAGACATTTGCAAATTGACTAGGCTCGTATTCCTTTGAATATAGAAGATTAAGGTGTAATCTAATTGAGGTGTTTAAGATGATTGAAGCATTTGATAGGGTAGATAGAGAGAAACTATTTCCTCTGGGTTACGGAACCAAGGCGGGTAGATGGAGTGAAGATGCAGATCAACCATGATCTAATTGAATGGCGGAACAAGCTTGAGGGGTTGAATGGCCTCCTCCTGTTCCTATTTTCCTAAATAAACCAGTTAGATTTCATCACAGGTGCGCATTCCCCTGATTGCCTTGATGTGAAATTGAGACACACAAGCCAGAAATGCCCCAGGTTTAATTCCTGATCTGTACTCTTAACAGATCTCAGCTGGAGCAGGAGTTGTGGCATTTTAACTGGCCCAAAACTTGGGCAGGCAGAAGTTAGCTCGACTTTCTGGTCCGAATCATGACCCAGTGACCCATGCTGGAAAGTGTACATGTGTAGGCGTTCAGTGAGGACAGTTTCAGTTTCAGCTGTGATGTCTCCTAACACTCACTATTAAGACTTAGACATGAAAAACAGCCACTTGGGTGAGATATCAGAAGGCAGCTGTCACCCAGATAGCTGCACCCCTAAACAAGCCGCTATCAGGAGAGGAGAAAAATTAAGAGGAAAAAGTTTGACTTTTACATCTGTATGACAGACTCATTGGATTTTATAGCAATCACACAAAATCAGTATGTGCAACAGCAGTAAAAGCTACTGTGTTGCGTCTGACTCATGACAAATCTTTTCTCCTCTGATTGCTAAGCTAGCCAATTCCATTTGCTTTCTCACATTCTTCCTCTGGCCAAATAAGACATGAAGATGGATTGGGTTAGACATGACAATTCAAACTGTTTGGGAGGTTCACCACGAGCTTTCAGAATTACAAGAGCAGTCAATAATCTAACAGGGAAAGACTCCACAGGGAGAGAGGATTATAACTACCAACCCATCAATGTGAAAAAGCATTGTTAGCTGCCGCCAGGTAGAGCATGACTGTGAAGAAGTCTTAAGAGGAAACAGCAGGACTACATGAACGGTTAATATTGAAAGAATCGATAGGAAAAGAATTAAGACGCTTTAGATCTCCTAGATTCAGAAAACACTTACGATGGCAGCTCACAGCTCTGTGAGGTTGGGGGTACCTGTTCAAATGTCTGGTTTGAGACAAAAGGCTAAACACTTTAAATTGTTCACTTAGCGATGCTGAATACAATGAATTTACATAGACTACAGCACAAACTGTCTATTATTGTCACCCATGGGGCTGACTCAATTGGCCATAATGCACAGTTATGGGAATAAAATGGTTTTATAAGCATAGAAATCCTCATGAAGCTTCTGCAGCTGTTGGAAAAAAAAAAGAAAGACTTGCATTTATAAAAAGAAAGACTTGCATTTATAAAAAGAAAGACTTGCATTTATAAAAAGAAAGACTTGCATTTATAAAAAGAAAGACTTGCATTTATAAAAAGAAAGACTTGCATTTCTATGGCGCCTTTCACGAACACCGGACATCCCAAAGTGCTTCACAGCCAATGAAGTACTTTTTGAAATGTAGTCACTGTTGTAATGTGGGAAATGCAGCAGCCAATTTGCGCACAGCAAGCTCCCACAAACAGCAATGTGATAATGACCAGATAATCTGTTTTTTTTGAGAGGTTAAACCGAGGCCCTGTCGGCTCTCTCAGGTGGACGTGAAAGATCCCGTGGCACTGTTTCGAAGAAGAGCAAGGGAGTTCTCCCTGGTGACCTGGCCAATATTTATCCCTCAATCAACATCACTTTAAAAAAAACAGATTATCTGGTGACTACACTTCAAAAGTACTTCTTTGGCTGTAAAGTGCTTTGGGCCGTCCGGTGGTCGTGAAAGGCGCTATAGAAATGCAAATCTTTCTTTTTTTAAGATGCTATTCCAGGCCCCAAGTGGAATATAGAGGAGCAGAATATAACATGACCAGATGGGGTGATTATAATGCAGTGTGACCAGTTTCTGGAGAAATTTTTACATTGCCTACAATGGTAGTAATTCCAGACCATAAAAAGTGGCCGTAGAGAGGTGACTGTGAGTACGATGTGCACTGGATAGATTTTGTATTTTTCAATCAATAAAATTCAAGCAGTTATCATGATTCTGAACCCCAAGAAATAAAAGAGGCCTATAACTGAGTTAACCTACCTCGGTCAGGTCAGCCTGACAGGGTGATAGGTGGCCTCTGCACCTCTAGCCTAGGGAGGGCGGAGAATAATCAACCACGGTTCCTGTTCCTGATCACGCACCACTGAAAAGTGTATGTAGGTGGTTGAGGGAAGGATTAGAACAAGCTGTGATATTCACCACCCCTCTCCAGTTGAAAAGCTTGCTGGCACTGTCTGGGCTCAAACAATAAATAACGGCCACTTAGCCAAGGACTGCCCAGGTGCCTGTACTCTAGTAGGGATCAATACTTTCAAGTGTCAGCCATGACTCAGTAGGTAGCACTCTCGCCTCTGAGTCAGAAGGTTGTGGGTTCGAGTCCCACTTGAGCACAAAAAGCTAGGCTGATACTCCAGTGCAGTACTGAGGGAGTGCCGCACTGTCGGAGGGGCAGAACTGAGGGAGCGCCGCACTGTCGGAGGGGCAGTACTGAGGGAGCGCCGCACTGTCGGAGGGGCAGTACTGAGGGAGCGCCACACTGTCGGAGGGGCAGTACTGAGGGAGCGCCGCACTGTCGGAGGGGCAGTACTGAGGGAGCGCCGCACTGTCGGAGGGGCAGTACTGAGGGAGCGCCGCACTGTCGGAGGGGCAGTACTGAGGGAGCGCCGCACTATCGGAGGGGCAGTACTGAGGGAGTGCTGCACTGTCGGAGGTGCCGTCTTTCGGAAGAGACGTTCATCCGAGGCCCTGTCTGCTCTCTCAGGTGGACATAAAAGATCCCAGGGCACTATTTCGAAGAATATTTATCCCTCAATCAACATCACTAAAACAGATTATCTGGTCATTATCACATTGCTGTTTGTGGGACTACACTTCAAAAAAACTACTTCATTAGCTGTAAAGGGCTTTGGGACATCCTGAGGGCATGAAAGACGCTATAGAAATGCAAGTCTTTCTTTCCTTTTTAGAGTTGGGGAGAAAATTGGAGAAAATAAGTTGATTTGTAATTTGTCCAATTCTTTGCAATTGTAGCAATGTATCGAGGTTGCCAAATGTGAACAGTGGCTGTTATAGACAAGTTTTACAGTCAATAAATAAGACGAATGCTGCCAAATTGTGTATTTGCTCTGTGCAGCTGAGCGTTTGAGTCAGTTAGCCAGATCCTGGAACTATGGCAACATCACAATGTGGAAATCAGTAACAGGAAGCTTATGCAGTCTTTTGCATTGAGCCTGCACCCTGTCATTTTGATAAATATTACCTCTGTTGACTCTCTTTTTTTTCTGAATGGCTGGTTTCAGTGTCTCATTCCATCTGTCTGTCACCTCGCTGATGTGTACAGTGAGTTTGTATCAACTTGAGCCCTTCAGATTATGCTCCAGTTAGCACCAGTAGCTGTTTTTTTTAAACTTCGTTCTTGATTTTCGACATTTGGCAGGCCTGAGAGCACAGTTAATGTAAATGATTTACAGGCATCAGTGGCAGCAGTCCAAGAGATTCTCTGAAGGGCAGTGGAGCAGTGAGGAAGTTGTGTGACCTCCTCACACTTTGTGATATAATTCAGCAAAGACAATAACAAGAGATTACCACAAAGATCTTCTCCCCTCCAATTTCCTCCACTCTTCTCCTGAAGGTGCTTGCCCTTGCTGGGATATTGTCCCACAGGTGTCAATACTCCTCCAAGTGCTTCACTCAGGTGGCTATTCTTCACGTACTCCACAGTACTTCACACCTGGAGTTCTGTGCACAGTTTTGGTCTCCGTACCTGAGGAAGGATATACCTACTTTAGAGGGAGTGCAACGAAGGTTCACAAGATTGATTCCTGGGATGAGAGGGTTATCCTATGAGGAGAGTTCGAGTAGAATGGGCCAATACTCTCTGTAGTTTAGAAGAATGAGAGGTGATCTCATTGAAGCATATAAGATTCTGATGGGGATTGACAGGATAGATGCTGAGAGGCTGTTTCCCCTGGCTGGAGAGTTTAGAACTAGGGGGCATAGTCTCAGGATAAGGGGTCGGCCATTTAAGACTGAGATGAGGAGGAATTTCTTCACTCAGAGGGTTGTGAATTTTTGGAATTCTCTACCCCAGAGGGCAATGAATGCTCAGTCATTGAGTATATTCAAGGTTGAGATCGATAGATTTTTGGACTCTAGGGGAATTGAGGGATATGGAGATAGGGCGGGAAAGTGGAGTTGATGTAGAAGATCAGCCATGATCTTATTGAATGGCGGAGCAGGCTCGAAGGACTGTATGGCCGACTCCTGCTCCTGTTTCTTATGTTCTTATGAATCCTATGTAGTATTGGCGGGCATCACAGCCATGTCCAATCCTGTTCTCATCCAACATCCACATGGATACATTTTGTAACAGGTGTCATTAGACAGGGATCAGCAGTGAATAAACTCTAATTCCCAGTATTGTGTAGAATTACTAAAACCAATTGTAGTGCCTCAACTACTGCCCTAATTAAGCTTAGTTAACACTTCCTCAGTTAATGCATAAGCAACCACCATAGTCATTTAGTCATAAGTGAGACAAATTTAAGAGTGAATCAGCTTTAAGCAGTCGCTGTGATACTGGAGACCAGTTTAACATTGTAGATCTGTATCTAGAGGTAATGACCAAAGCTACCCCTCTTGTTTTGGATCCATCCGATGTACCGGACCATAGGTATGATATGTAGCCCACCTGAATTTAAATAAAGGAAACTACAATGGTATGAGGCACAAGTTGGCTAGGATGGATTGGGGAACGTTACTTAAAGGGTTGACGGTGGATAGGCAATGGCAAACATTTAAAGATCGCATGGATGAACTACAGAATTTGTTCATCCCTGTTTGGCATAAAAATAAAACAAAAAAGATGACTCAACCGTGGCTAACAAGGGAAATTAGGGATAGCATAAGATCCAAGGAGAGGACATATAATTTGGCCAGAAAAAGCAGCAAACCTGAGGATTGGGAGCAGTTTAGGATTCAGCAAAGGAGGACAAAGGGATTAGTTAAGAGGGGGAAAATAGATTATGAGAGTAAGCTTGCAGGGAACATAAAAACTGACTGTAAAAGCTTCTATAGATATGTGAAGAGAAAATGATTGGTGAAGTCAAGCGTAGGTCCCTTGCAGTCAGAATCAGGGGAATTTATAATGGGGAACAAAGAAATGGCAGACCAATTAAATACATACTTTGGTTTTGTCTTCACAAAGGAGGACACAAATAACCTCCCAGAGATGTCAGGGAACATAGGATCTCATGAGAGGGAGGAACTGAATGAAATCAGTATTTGTAGGGAAATGGTGTTAGGGAAATTGACGGGATTGAAGGCCAATAAATCCCCAGGGCCTGATAATCTACATCCTAGGGTACTTAAGGAAGTGGCCCTAGAAATAGTAGATGCATTGCTGGTCATCTTCCAAAATTCTATAGACTCTGGAACAGTTTCCATCGATTGGAGGATAGCTAATGTAACCTCACTATTTAAAAAAGGTGGTAGAGAGAAAATGGGGAATTATAGACCGGTAAGCCTGACATCGGTAGTGGGGAAAATGCTAGAGTCCATTATAAAAGATGTAATAGCTGAGCACTTGGAAAACAGTGACAGGATCGGACAAAGTCAACATGGATTTACAAAAGGTAAATCGTGCTTGACTAATCTACTGGAATTTTTTGAGGATGTAACTGGTAGAATAGATAAGGGAGAACCAGTAGATGTGGTGTATTTGGACTTTCAGAAGGCTTTCGATAAGGTCCCGCATAAGAGATTAGCGTGTAAAATTTAAGCACACGGGATTGGGGGTAAGGTACTGTCTTGGATAGAGAACTGGTTGGCAGACAGGAAGCAAAGAGTTGGAATAAACGGGTCTTTTTCCGAGTGGCAGGCAGTGACTAGTGGGGTACCGCAGGGATCGGTGCTAGGACCCCAGCTATTCACAATATATATAAATGATCTAGACGAGGGAACTAGATGTAATATCTCCAAGTTTGCAGACGACACAAAGCTGGGTGGGCGTGTGTGCTGTGAGGAGGATGCAGAGAAACTCCAGTATGATTTGGACAGGTTGGGTGATTGGGCAGATGCATGGCAAATGCATTATAATGTGGATAAATGCGAGGTTATCCACTTCGGTGGCAAAAACAGGAAGACAGATTATTATCTGAACGGCAATAGATTGGGAAAAGGGGAAGTGCAACGAGACCTGGGTGTCCTTGTGCACCAGTCGCTGAAGGTAAGCATGCAGGTGCAGCAGGCGGTTAAGAAGGCAAATGGTATGTTGGCCTTCATAGCGAGAGGATTCGAGTACAGGAGCAAGGATGTCTTGCTGCAGTTGTACAGGGCCTTGGTGAGACCACACCTTGAGTATTGTGTGCAGTTTTGGTCACCTTATCTGAGGAAGGATGTTCTTGCCATGGAGAGAGTGCAGCGAAGATTCACCAGACTGATACCTGGGATGGCAGGAATGACGTATGAGGAGAGATTGGGTCGATTAGGCTTGTATTCGCTAGAGTTTAGAAGAATGAGAGGGGATCTCATTGAAACTTATAAAATTCTAACAGGACTCGACAGACTAGATGCAGGAAGGATGTTCCCGATGGCGGGGGAGTCCAGAACCAGGGGTCACAGTCTAAGGATAAGGGGTAAGCCATTTAGGACTGAGATGAGGAGGAATTTCTTCACCCAGAGAGTGGTGAACCTGTGGAATTCTCTACCACACAAGGCAGTTGAGGCCAATTCATTAAATATATTCAAGAAGGAGTTAGATATATTTCTTAAGGCTAAAGGGATCAAGGGATATGGGGAGAAAGCAGGGACAGGGTACTGAATTTGGATGATCAGCCATGATCTCATTAAATGGCGGAACAGGCTCGAGGGGCCAAATGGCCTACTCCTGCTCCTATCTTCTATGTTTCTATGAAGCTCCCCGAAGCCTGGCCACCTGACCTCTTGTAGTCCAGCACATGAAATGCAAAGTCTCAATAGCCCTTTCAAAAGAAGAGACCCCGCACCAGGAGCATTCATGGTGCGCACATTGAAAGCGCACGTTTGTAGATCTCCATCTCGGAGGACTTTAACACCCTACTAATCCTACAGTTGGTGTTTTTAGGTAACATTGCTTTAGACTTCTGGACACCTCCGGCCAGCAGGTAACCCGCGTAATGGACGACATGGAATACCATCAGTAGAATACCGAACCATCAATTAATTAGGCAAAAGATTTCTCAACCAACTTGCAAGATTAACATGGTATATCTATGATAATCAGAAGTACCATATCCCATGAAGTACTTTTGTCATCTCAGTCTATACCTGTTGATTGTGTACCTCTTATTGTTTACTCCACCTCAGCTTCTGTCCCTCCTCCTCTGCCACTTTCTCTTCCTTTAAGCACCATACCTTCTTCCATCTGATGTAAGCAATCAGCGGACCAAGTGATATACAAGGTCGACGCTTAGCTTCAGTACAGATGACAGACTTCGAGTGATGGTTCAAAACGGTCTTTATTCACAGGCCTGGGGAGAACCTTCCAAGACCGCTCTTGGATTCGACTCCAACGACAGCTTTGTAAATTACATTCTTATACATAATCTTATCAGTCTCATCCTGCCCTAGGGGCGGGTACAAATTTATCCATCATGGTGTCTAGTATTCCATTATATCCATTACTTCTACCGCGTGACATTTTTACGCTTCCAACATTCTGCAGTCAATCATGCTTTTGCTTAATTGACTTATCCCAACCCCTCTATCATCGTGGCCTTCTTTCTTATCTATTCATGTAGTCTGAGAGTCACAATCTCTTCAAAGCACAGATTCTGACCTTGTGACCTGCTCGTGTACTTCTGCAAAACAAGCATAGTATAATTAGTTCAACCTGACTTTGATGTAAGCCATTTTGTCTTCTGGTCAGCCATGTTGTAGCTTCACAAACAAGCGAAGGCCACCTCAGGCCACATCGTCACTCAATCCTTATGTATGTTATCTTGTATGCGTGCTATCCTGCCTTGTTGAGTAGGTATCCTCCCTAATTTTCCCACGAGTCATACTCTGCAGCTGACTCTGCAGTTTAATTTCCCACCATCGCAGTCTTGTCTAATGAATACAGACCTGTCTACCGTTTAACTCAGGGCATGGATTAATTTGCCACCTCCACCCTGTACATTGATGCTATGTTATACATACTCTAACATTAACCTAAAGTATGATATTAATTTTGGTTACACACTATATATATATATATATATATATTCTAACTTTTACTAAAGTATGATATTAATTTTGGTTACTGCACATCCATCCCATCTCATTTAAAATTGTTGTTATTTACAGCCCTCCTAAGCCTCATTCCACCTTTCTCACCAAGACCTCTTCTCTCTTCTCTTAGCTTCCACACCAAGTGACTGCTCATCGTTACTGATTTCAATCTACGTTTAAAAACTCCTAGCCACTTTTCCTCTGACTGTCTGTCCTCCTCTCCTCATTCAATCTCACCCTCCTTATAAACTCTCCACATCCACCCCTTCAACATCATCTTTTGTGGCCTCGCCATTCCTGAGGTCTGAATCGCTGACCAGGCTTTCTCCAACCACTTCCTTGTCTCCCTAGCCACTCACAATTTCCCTAATGTCTCACAACCCCACAACCCTTTTCATCCAAACAACTCTCTCCTAGTTTCCTCAGTAATTCACTCTTGAACTCCCAATTTCCCCTTCTTTGCCCTTCAGACACCCCTGTCACCACAGAATTGTTTAATTGCTCCTTCATCTCTCCCTTTTGACAACTACCTGCAAAATCTTAACCAGAAAGATGGATTTTGAGAAGATTTTTAAAGGTGAAGAGGAGAGGAGGAGGGGGTGGAAATGGAGTTGCAGAGATTAGGGCTGAGATGACTCTGCCACCAATGGTAGAGTGAAAGGAGAAGGAAGATGCAGAAAAAGCCAGAGTACCAAAGGTTGTTATTTACCCAGCTCCCATTTTAAATTGAGTTAATCATTTCCGCTCCAACTGATTTTGCTGAGAGCCTTTTGGCTAGGAACTATGGACACCAGCCTGCATATTTACTCTCAGGAACAGTGCAGAGGAGACTCAGTTTGCTGCGCCAACCCTCTTTTTACGGTGACTCTTTCAGCTGCTATGACTGTTGGAAAATAAGCGGGGCGAATGTTTTTAGTTGGAATGAGGCCATTTGAAGCTGATTGTTAAAATTCAAGAGATCACCTCAGTGACGAGAAGCAGAACATTCCGTCATTGCAGATGATCCTGTGGATATGCAAATTTAGACAGTTGCTAGTTTCAATCCAAGTCTCGTCTTGTTTCCTTGGGAATTCTGAATAATCTCCTGTGATCATTATTATACTGTTACTTTAGAAGAGCTCCTGTCTTGGTTTGCTGTTTGTGCTGTGTCTATGCTTGAGCCGCTGAATCTCAGTATGTGTCAGCTTATTGTGTTTTGTTTGCTAATAAGGTTGATTCATGTGATAATTGATGAAGGGTGAAAGTGATCCTCGATTTAAGGACATTTTCTGCTTCCAACCAAATAGGTTATTGTCTATTTTTTGTTTTAAAATACGGGCTCCAAGAGATCCCATGTTTGGCCCTTGGTCTGTACTAATGTTACAAATTCAGGTCTAGGGTAGATATCTTCCGAGATTCAAACACATAAGCAGCCTCATTTACACAAAAGGTTGTTACATAAGATTAGGGCTCATGGGATTTGGGGTCATATACTAGCATGGATTGAGGATTGGTTAAACAACAGAAAACAGAGAGTAGCAATAAACGGGTCATTTTCGGGTTGGCAGGCTGTAACTAGTGGGGTGCCGCAAGGATCAGTGCTTGGGCCTCAGCTATTTACAATCTATATAGAAACATAGAAACATAGAAAATAGGTACAGGAGTAGACCATTCGGTCCTTCGAGCCTGCACCGCCATTCAATGCGTTCATGGCTGAACATGCTACCTCAGTACCCCATTCCTGCTTTCTCGCCATACCCCTTGATCCCCTTAGTTGTGAGTGTTATATCTAACATCCTTTTGAATATATTTAGCGAACTGGCCTCAACAACCTTCTGTGGAAGAGAATTCCATAGATTCACCACTCTCTGGGTGAAGAAGTTCCTCCTCAGCTCAGTCCTAAATGGCTTCCCCTTAATCCTTAGACTGTGACCCCTGGCTCTAGTTTTCCCTACCATTGGGACCATTCTGCCCGCATCTAATTTGTCTAAACCAGTCAGGATTTTAAATGTCTCTATAAGATCCCCCCTCATTCTTCTGAACTCCAGAGGATACAAGTTCAGTTGACCCAATCTTTCTTGATATGTCAGTCCTGCCATCCCAGGAATCAATCTAGTGAACCTTCGCTGCACTCCCTCAATAGCAAGAATGTCCTTCCTTAAGTTAGGAGACCAAAACTGCGCACAATACTCCAGGTGTGGCCTCACCAAGGCCCTGTACAACTGCAGCATCACCTCCCTACTCCTGTACTCAAATCCCCTTACTATGAAGGCCATCATTCCGTTTGCTTTCTTGACTGTCTGCTGCACTTGCATTCCCACCTTCAGTGACTGATGTACCATGATGCCCAGGTCTCGTTGCACCTCCCCTTTCCCTAATCTGCCACCATTCAGGTAATAGTCCGCCTCTCTATTTTTACCACCAAAGTGGATAACCTCACATTTATCCACATTGTACTTCATCTGCCATACATTTGCCCATTCACCCAACCTGTCCAAGTCACTCTGTAGCCTCCTAGCATCCTCCTCATTGTTCACACTGCCTCCCAATTTAGTGTCATCCGCAAATTTGGAGATATTACATTTAATCCCTTCGTCCAAATCATTAATATATAATGTAAACAGCTGGGGTCCCAGCACCGAACCCTGCGGTACCCCGCTGGTCACTGCCTGCCATTCTGAAAAGTACCCATTTACTCCTACTCTTTGTTTCCTGTGTGCCAACCAGTTCTCAATCCACGTCAACACATTACCCCCAATCCCATGTGCTTTAACTTTGCTCACCAATCTCTTGTGTGGGACCTTGTCGAAGGCCTTCTGAAAGTCCAAATACACCACATCTACTGGTTCCCCCCTGTCCACCCTATTGGAAACATCCTCAAAAAATTCCAGAAGATTTGTCAAGCATGATTTCCCTTTCACAAATCCATGCTGACTTGGACCTATCATGTCGCCACTTTCCAAATGGTCTGTTATGACATCTTTAATAATTGCTTCCATCATTTTACCCACGACCGATGTCAGGCTGACCGGTCTATAATTCCCTGCTTTCTCCCTCCCTCCCTTTTTAAAAAGAGGGGTTACATTGGCCACCCTCCACCCCATCGGAACTGATCCAGAGTCTAAGGAATGTTGGAAAATGATCGTCAATGCATCCACTATTTCCAAGGCCACCTCCTTAAGTACTCTGGGATGCAGACCATCAGGCCCCGGGGATTTTTCAGCCTTCAGTCCCATCAATTTCCCCAATACCTTTTCCCGACTAATAAGGATTTCCCTCAGCTCCTCCCTCTTACCAGATCCTCTGACCCCTTTTATTTCCGGCAGGTTGTGTGTGTCCTCCACAGTAAACACCGAACCAAAGTACTTGTTCAATTGATCTGCCATTTCCTTGTTCCCCATTACGACTTCCCCTGTTTCCGACTGCAGGGGACCTACGTTTGTTTTTACTAACCTCTTTCTTTTTACATATTTATAGAAGCTTTTGCAGTCCATTTTAATGTTCTCTGCAAGCTTCCTTTCATATTTTATTTTCCCTGCCCTAATCAAACCCTTCGTCCTCCTCTGCTGAGTTTTGAAGTTCTCCCAGTCCCCGGGTTTGCTGCTACTTCTGGCCAATTTGTATGCAACTTCCTTGGTTTTAATACTATCCCTGATTTCCCTTGTTAGCCATGGTTGAGCCACCTTCCCTTTTTTATTTTTACGCCAGACCGGGATGTACAATTGTTGTAGTTCATCCATGCGATCTCTAAATGTCTGCCATTGCCCTTCCACTGATAGCCCCTTAAATATCGCTTGCCAATTTAACCTCGCCAATTCACGCCTCATACCCTCAAATTTGCCCTTATTTAAGTTCTGGACCATGGTCTCTGACTTAACTGTTTCCTTCTCCATCCTAATGTAGAACTCCACCATACTATGGTCACTCTTCCCCAGGGGGCCTCGTACCACAAGATTGCTGATTAGTCCTTCCTCATTACACAACACCCAGTCCAGGATGGCCTCCCCTCGAGTTGGTTCCTCAACATATTGGTTTAGGAAACCATCCCTTAAACACTCCAGGAAATCCTCCTCCACCGTATTGCTTCCAGTTTGAGTAGCCCAATCTATATGCATATTAAAGTCACCCATGATAACTGCCGTGCCTTTTTTGCACGCACCTCTGATTTCCTGTTTCATACCCTCCCCCACCTCACTACTGCTGTTTGGAGGTCTGTACACAACTCCCACTAACGTTTTCTGCCCTTTGGTGTTCTGCAGCTGAACCCATATTGATTCCACATCCTCCAAGCTGATGTCCTTCCTAGCTATTGCATTAATCTCCTCTTTAACCAGCAATGCTACCCCACCCCCTTTTCCTTTTATTCTATCCTTTCTGAATGTTGAATACCCCTGGATGTTCAGTTCCCAGCCTTGATTGTTCTGGAGCCACGTCTCTGTAATCCCAATCACATCGTATCCGTTAACATCTATTTGCACAGTCAATTCATCCACCTTATTACGGATACTCCTTGCATTAAGACACAGAGCCTTTAGGCTTGTTTTATTAACATCCTTTGTCCTTTTAGACTTATGATTTAGTATGGCCCTTTGTGTTTCTTGCCTTTGTTTACTCGGCCTTCCCCTATTGTTTCTCACCTTTCTAACATTTGTTTCTGACTGCATATTACTTCCCCCTGTTTCGCTACATAGGTTCCCATTCCCCTGCCATATTAGTTTAAATCCTCCCGAACTGCTTTAGCAAATATTACCCCGAGGACATCGGTTCCAGTCCTGCCCAAGTGCAGACCGTCCCTTTTGTACAGGTCCCACTTCCCCCAGAACTGGTTCCAATGCCTCAGGAATTTGAATCCCTCCCTCCTGCACCACTGCTCAAGCCACGTATTCAATCTCACTATCCTGTTCTCTCTATTCTGATTAGCACGTGGTCCTGGTAGCAATCCAGAGATTACTACCTTAGAGGTCCTACTTTTTAATTTAGCTCCTAGCTCCCTAAATTCTGCTTGTAGGACCTCTTCCCGCTTTTTACCTATATCGTTGGTACCTACATGCACCACGACAGCTGGCTGTTCACCCTCCCTCTTCAGAATGTTCTGCAGCCGCTCCGAGACATCCTTGACCCTTGCACCAGGGAGGCAACATACCATCCTGGAATCTCGGTTGCGGCCACAGAAACTCCTGTCTATTCCCCTTACAATTGAGTCCCCTATCACTATAGCCCTACCACTCTTTTTCCCGCCCTGCTGTGCAGCAGAGCCAGCCATGGTGCCATGAACCTGGCTGCTAGTGCCTTCCCCTGGTAGGCCATCTCCCCCAACAGTATCCAAAGCGGCATACCTGTTTTGGAGGGAGATGACCACAGGGGACTCCTGCACTACCTTCCTGATACTGCCCTGCTTCTTGGTCCCCATTCACTGTCTGTCCTAGCCTTTACCTGCGGTGTGGACAACTCACTAAATGAGCGATTCACCGAGTTCTCGGCATCGTGCATGCTCCAGAGTGAGTCCACCCGCAGCTCCAGCACTGCCATGCGGGCTGTCAGGAGCTGCAGCTGGACACACTTCCCGCACACGTAGTTGTCAGGGACACTGGAAGTGTCCCTGGTTTCCCACATGGCACAGGAGGAGCATGAAACGGGTCCGAGACTTCCTGTCATGACTTAACCCTTATGTTACTTTATTACTAAAATTTAAACTTATTTATCTTAGGTCCAGGAGTTAAGTCCCTGAAAACAAAATATAAAATCGAACCTACCTTTTAAATTCCCTCTACCCCTAAAGGTTAGAGGAGGTGGGAGGGTGGGAGTCACTACTAGTGTAGTGTCTCGGGTTTAGCAACCGCTCCACCTATATACGGGTACCAATGAATTGGCCCCGCCCCCTGCCTTTGAAAAAGCCCGCGAAGCTCTTTCCCCGCTGGGGAAAAAGGCCACGTAGGTGAGTTTAATGACTCACCTCAGGCCTCTGCCGCTCCAACCAGGTCCGCTCCTCCTTCCCCGCTGCCGACCGCTCTGTGGGAGAGAGAAAGAAACATAGAAACATAGAAACATAGAATCTAGGAGCAGGAGTAGGCCATTCGGCCCGTCGAGCCTGCTCCGCCATTCATATACGATCATGGCTGATCATCCAAATCCAGTACCCTGTCCCTGCTTTAATCCCCACAGTACACATATCCCACCCTACCCCCGTAACCCCACGTATTTAATTCCCCCTAACATATCCCATCCTATCCCCATAACCCCACATATTTAATCCCCCCTAACACTAAGGGTCAATTTATCATAGCCAAATCAACCTAACCCACACATTTTTGGACTGTGGGAGGAAACCGGAGCACCCGGAGGAAACCCACGCAGACACGGGGAGAATGTGCAAACTCCACACAGACAGTCACCCGAGGTCAGATTCGAACCCGGGTCTCTGGCGCTGTGAGGCACCAGTGCTAACCACTATGCCACCGTGTTGCAGAAAGAAAGGCTCCTCCTCCCCCGCTGTCGACGCTGGTCTGAGGCCTACCTGAGCCTCGGGCCTCCCTTTATTGACTCACCTCAGGCCTCTGCCGCTCCAACCAGGTCCGCTCCTCCTTCCCCGCTGCCGACCGCTCTGTGGGAGAGAGAAAGAAAGAAAGGCTCCTCCTCCCCCGCTGTCGACGCTGGTCTGAGGCCTACCTGAGCCTCGGGCCTCCCTTTATTGACTCACCTCAGGCCTCTGCCGCTCCAACCAGGTCCGCTCCTCCTTCCCCGCTGCCGACCGCTCTGTGGGAGAGAGAAAGAAAGAAAGGCTCCTCCTCCCCCGCTGTCGACGCTGGTCTGAGGCCTACCTGAGCCTCGGGCCTCCCTTTATTGACTCACCTCAGGCCTCTGCCGCTCCAACCAGGTCCGCTCCTCCTTCCCCGCTGCCGACCGCTCTGTGGGAGAGAGAAAGAAAGAAAGGCTCCTCCTCCCCCGCTGTCGACGCTGGTCGGTACAGTACGGGGTTAGATACCAATGACTTAGATGAGGGGACTGAGTGCAATGTATCCAAGTTTGCTGACGATACAAAGCTAGGTGGGAAAGTAAGCTGAGAGGAGCACGCAAAGAGGCTGCAAAGGGATATAGACCGGTGAAGTGAATGGGCAAGAACGTGGCAAATGGAATATAATGTGGGGAAGTGTGAAATTATACACTTTGGTACAAAGAATGGAAAAGGCAGAATATGTTTTAAAAGGTGAGAGATGAGTAAGTGTTGGCATTCAGAGGGATTTGGGTGTCCTTGTACACAAATCACAGAAAGTTAACATGCAAGTGTAGCAAGCAATTAGGAAGGCAAATGGTATGTTAGCTTTTATTGCAAGGGGGTTGGGATATAAGAGTAAGGAAGTCTTGCTGCAATTATATAGGGCGCTGGTGAGACCACACCTGGAGTACTGTGCACAGTTTTGGTTTCTTTACTTAAGGAAGGATATACTTGCCTTAGAGGGGGTGCAACAAAGGTACACCAGACTAGTTCCTGGGATGAGAGGGTTGTCCTATGAGGAGAGATTGAGTAGATTGGGCCTATATTCTCTGGAGTTTAGAAGAATGAGATTTGATCTCATTGAAACATATACAATTCTGAGGGGGTTTGACAGGGTAGATGCTGAGATGCTGTTTCCCCCTGACTGGAGAGTCTAGAACTAGGGGGTCACAGTCTCAGGATAAGGGGTCGGCCATTTAAGAATGAGATGAGGAGAAATTTCTTCACTCAGAGGGTTGTGAATCTTTATATATTAAGAATAAGATTGATAGATTCTTGGGCACTAAGGGAATCAAGGGATATGGCGATCGGGCGGGAAAGTGGAGTGGATGTAGAAGTTCAGCCATGATCTTATTGAATGGCGGAGCAGGCTCAAGAGGCCGAATGGCCTGCTCCTATTTCTTATGTTGTTATATGGGAGTTGATTCACACTACCCAATACACTATCTACTTGCACAATAGCATAACCCATTATTCAGATTGTGTGTCTTTCACACGGATGATTCTTCAATCTTTCTGAAGGCAGACAGAGCAAACATTTGGTGAGGGGAGACCTGATATGAATCAATAAACTGCTTTTATTTCACAATATAGTGAACACTCAGAATGGCAGTTATGATCAGAACCATTTAATTAAAACGATGGACTTATATTTGCATAATGATAGAGAAAAAAACACGCTTCCCCATATCAATGGGTTGTTTTTCTTGAATAAAACAAGGTGACTCATCACTGTTCCTCCAGCACTGCTGACCTCTTCGTATCTACAAAGGCCCTTACAAAGTTCTCTTTAACAACCTGGCTGCCTGTTCCAATTATTTTTTAAACCCCAGCGCCCCTAGGTCATCGAAAGAGGAGATCAGTCAATTCTCCTGCTCTGGTCACTATCCAGTGACCCCTGCTGAAAAGTGGAACAAGATATATAAAATTACTTAACGCTCCAGAACATCTCAAATGCCGTCCTCTACAAGGAAACAGTGGACTAGTTTCGGGCACCCCTTGGCATTACTGCCAGCGGAAGGTGAACTGCGATACCTTAAACAGTCACCAATAAAAACAATTTTATAGCAGTCAATGGAGATTAAAATTAGAAATCTCGCTGCTGAATCCAAGATTCTGACTGCTGCTTTAGTTCTGACCCCTTTTTGCTTTTCTAGGTTTTATTTCTTTCGCATCAAAGTGAAGGTCAGTGCTGTGAAATGGACCATTTTTCAACTTTTGAGCATCACAGGAGAGATATCTAAATTGGGTCAAACACTGCCAGCTGCAGAATTATTTGGAAACGTTTTTAAAAAAAAGGCAAACATCAAAAGAGTCAGAAGGAAGCAGCAACAGTTGGACAACTTGAGCACAAAAATCTAGGCTGACACTCCAGTGCAGTACTGAGGGAGCGCCGCACTGTCAGAGGGGCAGTACTGAGGGAGCGCCGCACTGTCGGAGGGGCAGTACTGAGGGAGCGCCGCACTGTCGGAGGGGCCGTACTGAGGGAGCGCCGCACTATTGGAGGGGCAGTGCTGAGAGAGCGCCGCACTGTCAGGCGGGCAGTACTGAGGGAGCGCCGCACTGTCTGAGGGGCAGTACTGAGGGAGCGCCGCACTGTCTGAGGGGCAGTACTGAGGGAGCGCCGCACTGTCGGAGGGGCAGTACTGAGGGAGCGCTGCACTGTTGGAGGAGCAGTACTGAGGGAGTGCTGCACTGTCGGAGGGGCAGTACTGAGGGAGTGCTGCACTGTCGGAGGGTCAGTACTGTGGGAGAGCAGTAATGAGGGAGCACTGCACTGTCGGAGGGACAGTACTGAGGGAGCGATGTACTTTCGGAGGAGCCGTACTGAGGGAGCGCCGCACTGTCGGAGGGGCATTACTGAGGGAATGCTGCACTGTCGGAGGGTCAGTACTGAGGGAGCGCTGTACTGTCGGAGGAGCAGTACTGAGGGAGCGCTGTACTGTTGGAGGAGCAGTACTGAGAGAGCACCGCACTTTCGGAGGGGCAGTACTGAGAGAGCACCGCACTTTCGGAGGGGCAGTACTGAGGGAGCGATGTACTTTCGGAGGGGCCGTACTGAGGGAGCGCCGCACTGTTGGAGGGGCATTACTGAGGGAACGCTGCACTGTTGGAGGTTCCGTCTTTCAGACGAGACGTTAAACCGAGGCCCCGTCTGCTCTCGTAAAAGATCCCATGCACTATTTCGAAGAAGAGCAGGCGAATTCTCCCCGGTGTTCTGGCTAATATTTATCCCTCAATCAACATAACAAAAACAGATTATCTGGTCATTATCACATTGCTGTTTGTGGGAG
Organism: Squalus acanthias; assembly: GCA_030390025.1. Lineage (NCBI taxonomy): Eukaryota > Metazoa > Chordata > Chondrichthyes > Squaliformes > Squalidae > Squalus > Squalus acanthias. The sequence continues at coordinate 19,151,736 of CM059445.1, forward strand.
CTTGCTGTGCGCAAATTGGCTGCCGCATTTCCTACACTACAACAGTGACTACACGTCAAAACGTACTTCATTGGCTGTAAAGCGCTTTGAGAGGTCCGGTAATCGTGAAAAGCTCTATCTAAATGCAAGTCTTTCTTTTTTAACATCATCTCCATTGTAACAAAACTGGCCAAGCCTGGTGTTGAAACTCCACATTTCACTGCTCTTACAGGAAGCATTTACAGATGGGACAATAATGACTATGGTAAGCTATTAAATAACAGCTAATGGCAGCAGTTGTAATAGGTAAATCAACAAAGATCCTTAACTTGTCAAGCTATTTGTCTTTATTGGCTGCAAAGGTGTTCTAGGGAACCTTGAGGCCCACAATAAAGTTCAAATCAATGACCCCATTAATTTGGCATATTGCTCAAATTGCTAATACTAACAGATCTTTTTTGATTTAAGAATTATCTACCAAGCAATGAGGTAACAGCACTGAGAATAGTCCTTTCTGAATCTCCATACCCACAAAATGCAAACAAAGCAGAAAATAAGAGATAAACACAAATAGTACTGAATTTGCAGATGACACCAAATTGGGGGGACAGTCAATACTGAGGAGGACTGCACAAATTACAAGAAGACATTAATAAACTTGCAGAATGGGCATATAATTGGCAAATGAAATTCAACTCAGATAAATGTGAGGTATTACATTTTGGTAAGAAAAATAAGGAGGTCACATATTACTTGGAAAATAAGAATCTAAATGGGGTAGAAGAGCAAAGGGATCTTGGAGTGCAAATACACAAATCACTAAAAGTTGCGACACAGGTTAATAAGGCCATTTAAAAAAGCAAACCAAGCACTAGGATTTATTTCTCGAGGGATAGAATTGAAAAGTAGGGAAGTTATGCTAAACCTGTATCGAACCTTGGTTAGACCACACTTAGAGCACTGCGTGCAGTTCTGGTCGCCATATTATAAAAAGGATATAGAGGCACTGGAGAGGATGCAGAGAAGATTTACAAGGATGATACCAGATATGTGAGGGTATACATATCAGGAAAGGATGAACAGGCTGGGTCTTTTTTCTTTTGAAAAAAGAAGACTGAGGGGTGACCCAATAGAGGTCTAAAAAAATTATGAAAGGTTTTGATAGAGTGTTTCCACTTGTGGGGAAGAACAAAACTAGAGGCCATCAATATAAGATAGTCACCAAGAAATCAAATAGGGAATTCAGAAGAAACTTCTTTACCCAGAGAGTGGTGAGAATGTGGAACTCGCTACCACAGGGAGTGGTTGAAGCGAATAGTATAGATGCATTTAAGGGGAGGCTAGACAAGCATATGAGGGAGAAGAGAATAGAAGGTTATGCTGATAGATTTAGATGAGGAAAGACGGGAGGAGGCTCGAGTGGAGCATAAACGTCGGCATGGACTAATTGGGCCGAATGGCCTGTTACTGTGCCATATATCCTATGTAATCCTATGAATTGCCTAGCCAATTCAAGGGCTAGATTGCCAGGACTCGGGCCACAATACCTTAAGGCATAGGTATCCAAACTGCAATCCATATGTGAGGGAGTTATCCCTGGTGTCCTGGCCAATATTTATCCCTCAATCAATATAACAAAAACAGATTATCTGGTCATTATCACATTGCTGTTTGTGGGAGCTTGCTGTGCGCAAATTGGCTGCCGCGTTTCCCACATTACAACAGTGACTACACTCCAAAAGTACTTCATTGGCTGTAAAGCACTTTGAGACGTCCGGTGGTCGTGAAAGGCGCAATATAAATCCAAGTCTTTCTTTCACACATGGGTTTCAGTTTGGATACCTGTGACTTAAAGGCATTGTCTACTTAACCCCAATTACAGGCAGCCATAAATCAACATGCCTGTCCACCATAAACTGCTGCAGGATGGCGCCGCAACGACTCTCTGTCAGTGCCGTTGAGCTGTAGAGGTCAGATGGTCACAGGTTTCTATCCCGATCTTTGCTGAATTAGCTACAATTGACCTTGGTATCTCTGCACTTAAGAGAGTAAAATCATGCAGGGCTTCCTCGCCTGATTGCTATCTAATGACTGCCATGGCGAGTATGCATTTGAAAATGTAAAATGCAAAAAACAACTTGCGGTACAGAGGGATCTGGGGGTCCTTGTACATGAAACACAAAAAGTTAACATGCAGGTGCAGCAAGTAATTAGGAAGGCAAATGGAATGTTGGCCTTTATTTCAAGGGAGATAGAGTATAAAAGTAGGGAAGTCTTGCTACAACTGTACAGGTCGTTGGTGAGACCACACCAAGAGTACTGCGTACAGTTTTGGTCTCCTCATTTAAGGAGGGATATACTTGTATTGGAGGCAGTTCAGAGAAGGTTTACTAGGTTGATTCCTGGGTTGTCTTATGAAGAAAGGTTGAGCAGGTTGGGCCTATACTCATTGGAGTTTAGAAGAATGAGAGGTGATCTCATTGAAACATTCTGAGGGGGTTGGATGGAGTATATGCAGAGAGGATGTTTCCCCTCGTGGGGGAATCTAGAACGAGGGGGCATTGTCTCAGAATAAGGGGTCGCCCATTTAAGACAGAGATGAGGAGGAATTTCTTCTCTCAGAGGGTGGTGAATCTTTGAAATTCTTTACCCCAGAGAGCTGTGGAGGTGGAGTCATTGAATATATTCAAGGCTGAGATAGACAGATTCTTGAGCAACAGGGGAGTCAAGGTTTATGGGGAGAGGGCGGGAAAGTGGAGTTGAGGCCAAAATTGGATCAGCCATGATCTCATTAAATGGTGGAGCTGGCTCGAGTTGCCGAATGGCCTGCTCCTGCTCCTATTTCTTATGTTCTTAAAACATTGAGTGAGGGTGGGGGGCATCTTATGGTCAAATAGCCTAGCAACACACAATTATGAAGTAAGTCACTCAGCTGAGGTTCCTGAGGGTGTCAGATGCCCATGCAAGCATACTTCAGTATAAATCAGCATCTTCAACACGGCAGAAAATTGGTGGAGAGTTTTTTTTTAAAGCTATATTAAGATTCCTGTGTTTGACTCAGGAGTTGTAATAGCTACAGTGCTGTTACGTAATTTATATTTTATGCCTTTTTAAGTTCCCCCCCCCCCCCCACCCTGAGTTGTTAGTCGTAATGTAACTGTTCCCTTCATTTCACCTCTAACAGGTAATTCATTATGGTTCATCAGCAATAACACCCACTTGGCCCACATCCCAAAAACGTACATCAGAACAAAACAGTTACAACAACTCACTGCTGACGGAAGTGGTGGAAGCGGACACACTCAATGTTTTCAAGGGGAGACTGGATAGACACTTGAGAGAAATAAACTTGCAGGGCTATGGGGATAGAGCGGGGAATGGGACTGACTGGATTGCTCCACAGAGAGCTGGCATGGACTCGATGGGCCGAATGGCCTCCTTCTGTGCCGTTATGACTCTATAAGTCCCGCCCATCCATCACCCCTGTGCTCGCTGACCTACATTGGCTCCCAGTTAAGCAATGTCTCAATTTAATCCTTGTTTTCAAATCTCTCCATAGCCTCGCGCCTCCTGTAATTCTCTCCAGCCCCACAACCCACCCCCGTCCCCCCTGCCGCCCCCCCCCCCCCCCCCCCCAAGATCTCTGCGCTCCTCAAATTCTGGCCTCTTGCGCATCCTTGATTTTAATTGCTCTTCCATTGGCAGCCGTGCCTTCAGCTGCCTAGGTCCTAAGCTCTGGAATTCCCTCCCTAAACCTCTCCGACTCTCTACCTCTTTCTCCTCCTTTAAGATGCTCCTTAAAGCCTACCTCTTTGACCAAGCGTCTGTCCTAATATCTCCTTGTGTGGCTCGGTGTCAAATTCTGTTTTATAATCACTCCTGTGAAGCGCCTTGGGATGTTTTACTACGTTAAAGGCGCTATATAAATACAAGTTGTCGTTGTTGTTGTTTTCGTGTCTCTGTCTTGCTAAATAATTTAGGGCGACATTTCTGTGCAGTACTGAGGGAGTACTGCATTGTCAGAGGTGCCATCCTTCAGGTGAGGCAGTAAACAGAGGCTGCAGTGCCATGTTCCAGTGGTCATTCATCTGATTGCAGTTTGTGGAGCACTGCTTTACACAAAATGGCTGTCATGTTCACGTACATAACCGTGGCTGCATTTAAAAGCAATTCAGGGTATTCAAGGTTCTTTGCGATGTTTCTGAGATGTGATAGAGTCCATTATAAATGCAAGTTATTTCCTGTTTGTTTTCAAATGATTCTGTCTCCCTCTTATTCTATCTCTCTTGTCTCTTTCTAATTGTACCTTGTGGCGGATCGCCACCTAAAACGGGCATAATCCACTCTTCCGTCTGTGGACAAATTTCCAGCCCCTTCCCCTTTAAGGCACATTACCTTTAAGGCAGAAGGGGGCGGGGCCTCAGGTATTACCCAGAGAATTCTGGGAGTTTTGAGCAGAGAATTCTGGGAGCAGCTTTCTCTCAGCCATTTTTGTGTAGCATGCAGTGAATAAAAGTTTCTTGTTTTCCACATATGGATTCAGCCTCCATTCGTGTTTCGCGGCAGCCTCAACATTGGTGACCCCGACGCTCAGAACGTATTCCGAGCACTGCAATGGCGGACACGAACGCAGTTTCCGTGAAACTGCCAGAGTTTTGGGAAAACCAGCCCGAAGCCTGGTTTCTCCAAGCTGAATCTCGCTTCCGGCTGCGAAATATCACCACAGATGGGACGAAGTACGACTATCTCGTCACATCACTCAGTAGCGCCGCAGTTTCCAAGGTTTGGACAACGCTGCAGAACCCACCAGAGGAAGGCAAGTACGCACATCTCAGAACAGCGCTCCTTAAAAAATTTACGGCCTCGGCATATCAGCGAAACTGCCACCTCCTCGACCTTCCAGGCCTCGGTGATGCCTCACCGTCAGACCTCCTCTCCCACATGCTCTCCCTCACCGACGAGAGCCCACCCGGATCCCTCTTCCGCACGCTGTTCATCCGCCAGCTCCCTCTCAGCATCCGCCCAACGATCGTGGCGTCCGGCCTCACGAACCTGGAAGCCCTGGCCGATGAGGCCGACAAGCTGCTGTCCGCTCACTCCAGCCGTGACGTCACTCTGGACCTGGCAGCCAATGCCTGGGCGCGCCCCTCACCATCCAGCACACGGCCACAAGGGCCTGTCACCAGGCCCACGGGGCCTTCACGCCCCACTAACTCGGGCCACTGTTACTACCACGCACGGTTCGGCGCCAGGGCACAACGGTGCACACCTCCCTGCTCTTTCAAGTCCGCCCCCGTTCCTGCCCCCGCGATGGCTGTGGGCCACGCGGGCTCCCTGCTGTTCGTCACGGATGACAAAACCGGCCGCCGGTTCCTGTGCGACACTGGGGCTCAGCACAGCATCATCCCGGCCTCCTCCCTCGACATCCAAAAGGGCGAACGAGGACCGGCGCTGGCTGCTGCTAACGGCTTGGAAATCCGGACGTATGGCACCCGGACAGTCACCCTCGACCTCGCTGGTCACCGCTACCGATGGGAGTTCATCACTGCCAAGGTGCTCTCCCCCCTCATCGGCGCAGATTTCCTGTGTGCCCACGGCTTACTGGTAGACATCCCTCGTCACTGCCTCGTGGACATGAACACCATGTCCCCCATCCTGGGCGCCATGGCCCCCCGTCAACCCGCTGACATGGCGTCACAGTGCCACGCCTGGGCCACGGATGACTACTCGGCACTCCTGGCCGAATTCCCGGCCCTTACCAATCTGACCTTCTCCGCGGAGGCCGCCAAACACGGGGTGGAACACTTCATCCCCACCACAGGCCCCCCAGTGTACGCCCACGCCCGCAGGCTGGACCCGGCCAAACTGGAGATCGCGCGGACCGAGTTTGCCACCATGGAACAGCTCGGCATCATCCGCCGCTCCAACAGTCCCTGGGCCTCCCCACTCCACATCGCCCCCAAACCAGGCGGAGGTTGGCGCCCCTGCGGGGATTACCGCCGCCTCAATGACACCACCACCCCTGATCGGTACCCCGTGCCGCACATTCAGGACTTCTCGGCTAGACTGGCCGGCCGCTCAGTCTTTTCCAAGGTCGACCTGGTGCGCGGCTACCACCAAGTCCCCGTCCACCCCGCGGACGTCCCCAAGACGGCCGTAATCACCCCCTTCAGCCTGTTCGAGTTCCTGCGGATGCCCTTCGGCCTCAAAAACGCGGCCCAGGCATTCCAATGGCTCATGGACTCGGTCCTTCGGGACCTGAAGTTCCTGTTCGTCTACCTGGACGACATCCTGGTAGCCAGTTCCTCCAAGCAGGAACACCTCGAACACCTTCGCATCCTGTTCGGGCGCCTCAGCGACCACGGGCTCATCCTCAGCCCAGCCAAATGCCAGTTCGGCCTGGACAAGATCGACTTCCTCGGCCACCACATCACCCATGCTGGGGCCATTCCCCTGCCCACCAAGGTGCAGGCCGTCCAACAATTTCCCCGCCCCACCACCATCAAAGGCCTCCAGGAGTTCCTCGGGATGGTGAATTTCTATAACCGCTTCATCCCCAAAGCGGCGTCCCTCACGAGGCTCCTGTATGAACCCCTCCGGGGCAGGAGCGGCAAGATGGCGGTCGAATGGACGGCAGACGCGTCCGCCGCCTTTGATTCCACCAAGACCGCGCTCGCCAACGCCACCCTGCTCGCGCACCCACGGCCCAATGCCAGGGTAGCGCTCACCACGGACGCCTCCGACCACGCGGTCGGCGCCGTGTATGAGCAGTGGGTCGACGGCGCCTGGCAACCACTTGCCTTCTTCAGCCGCCAACTACGCCCCCCGGAGGTCAAGTACAGCACCTTCGACCGCGAGCTCCTCGCGCTGTTCCTGGCGGTCCGCCATTTCCGGTTTTTGCTTGAGGGCCACCCCTTCACTGCGTTTGTCGACCACAAGCCCCTGACATTCGCAATGGCAAAGACAACCGACCCCTGGTCCGCCAGGCAGCAGCGCCAGCTCGCGGCAGTGTCCGAATTCACCACGGACATCCAACACGTCTCCGGCCGAGACAATGTGGTAGCCGACTGCCTCTCCCGCCCCGCCATCCACACCGCACACCTAGCAGTCGACTACGCTCAACTCGCAGCAGACCAGAGCACCGACCCTGATCTGCTCTCCGCACCCACCAACCTACCAGGGCTACGCCTGGCCGACGTCGCCTGTGGCCCGACCGCAGTCACGGTCAAGTGCGACATATCCCTATGTCAACCTCGGCCCGTCGTCCCAGCATCCTGGCGCCGCCGGGTATTCGACATTCTCCACAACCTCTCCCACCCCGGCGCTCGCGCATCCATCAAATTGATAGCCAACCGCTTTATCTGGCGCGGCCTTCGCAAGGATGTGCGTACTTGGGCCAACTCCTGCCTAGCCTGCCAACGGGCCAAGGTACAGCAACACACGAAAGCACCCCTCGAGGAGTTTACCGTCCACTCGCGGAGATTCGACCACATCCACGTGGACATCGTCGGGCCCCTGCCGCCGTCGCAAGGCCACACGCACTTGCTGACCATCGTTGACCGCACCACACGCTGGCCTGAGGCAATTCCACTGACCTCTACCACCACCGCCGACATCGCCAGAGCCTTCGTCAGCACCTGGGTCGCACGGTTCGGCGTCCCCTCCGACATGACGTCGGACAGAGGTCCGCAATTTACCTCTGAACTCTGGACCGCCATCGCACGCAATCTCGGGGTGACCATTCACCGCACCACAGTGTACCACCCCCAAGCCAACGGACTGTGTGAGCGGTTCCACAGATCCTTGAAGGCATCTCTTCGAGCCAGCCTCCAAGACGGCGCCTGGACCGACCGACTTCCGTGGGTCCTCCTCGGCCTGCGCACCGCGGTTAAAGAAGACCTCCACGCATCGGCAGCAGAGCTCGTGTACGGTCAGCCTCTGCGCCTACCCGGCGAGTTCCTGCCCACCGCCACGACACCCTGGTCAGCCGACCAGCAACGCCACGTCTTCGCCTCACCGGCGCTGCAGTTCGCCCCGGTGCCCATTGCCCGGCACGGCGAATCCACCTCACACGTCCCACTAAGCCTGCACCAGGCACGGTTTGTTTTCGTCCGGCACGACGCCCACCGCGGACCCCTTCAACCCCCGTACGACGGGCCCTACAAGGTGCTACAGGCTGGGGACAAATTTTTCACCCTGCAAGTGGGCGACAGGACCGAAAAAGTGTCGGTGGACCGACTCAAGCCAGCACACTCAGAGCCCGGTGAGCAGGTCCCTGTAGCTCGTCCACCTCCACGCGGCCGACCTGCCCTCAAGCCGGTTCACCCGGCTGCTCCACGCCCGGCTGTTCCACGTCCACCGGCGTCCTACAAGAGCCGCTCCGGCCGGCCCATCAGACCGCTGCACCGTCTCGTCCACACCTCCTAAGCGGATTCTGGGGGGAGCTGTGTGGCGGATCGCCACCTAAAACGGGCATAATCCACTCTTCCGTCTGTGGACAAATTTTCAGCCCCTTCCCCTTTAAGGCACATTACCTTTAAGGCAGAAGGGGGCGGGGCCTCAGGTTTTACCCAGAGAATTCTGGGAGTTTTGAGCAGAGAATTCTGGGAGCAGCTTTCTCTCAGCCATTTTTGTGTAGCATGCAGTGAATAAAAGTTTCTTGTTTTCCACATATGGATTCAGCCTCCATTCGTGTTTCGCGGCAGCCTCAACAACCTTATGGTTCTGAGATCCTTGTTGCCTGTGTCTCCTCGTCTGCCTCATTCTTTCTGTCTTTTTCTGTACATTTGTCCTCTCTGTTTTTGCTTGTGTGTGCAGGCATTTTCTCTTTCTTCCTTCTTTTCTTCTCTGGCTCCTTTTGTTTTTTAACCTTTTGAATTTCACAGAATCACAGAATCCCCACAGTGCAGATAGAAGCCATTTCGGCCCATCGAGCCTGCACCGACACATATCCCACCCTATCCCCGTAACCCCACGTATTTCAATCCCCCCCTAACACTAAGGGTCAATTTATCATAGCCAAATCAACCTAACTCGCACATCTTTGGACTGTGGGAGGAAACCGGAGCACCCGGAGGAAACCCACGCAGACACGGGGAGAATGTGCAAACTCCACACAGACAGTCACCCGAGGCCGGATTCGAACCCGGGTCTCTGGCGCTGTGAGGCAACAGTGCTAACCACTATGCCACCGTGTTTTGCCTCAATTTTCCCTTTCCCCTTCAGATGCAAATCTTTTAATTATACAGTCAATTAATAGTGAGGGAAAAAGAACAAATCAGTGGGCTTTATCTCGATGTAACCCCTATGGAGAATATTTTGCAAAGGCAAGTTGATATATATTTCAGCAAACTGAACAAACACCAGCTTAAATTTCCCTCAGATAGATATCTTTTCCCCTAATCTTCTGGCCTCTTCTCCTGAAGGTGTTGTCTAATGCTGTGATAGAATTCCACGGGTACTTACAGCCCTTCAGTACGTTATCCATGTGTGAGTTGAAACAGTGAGGTAGGTGTCCGTCTGTATCCACCTGGGTGTAAGTCATGCCCTGGGCAGTGCGCAGAATGGAAGATCAAGCCCGCTCAAAATAGATCTAGCCCGAATTTCATAAGAACATAGGAACATCAGAATTAGGAGCAGGAGTAGGCCATACGGCCCTTCGAGCCTGCTCCACCATTCAATAAGATCATGGCTGATCTTCGACCTCAACTCCATTTTCCCGCCCGAGCCCCATATCCCTTGATTCCCCTAGAGTCCAAAAATCTATCGATCTCAGCCTTGAATATACTCAATGACTCAGCATCCACAGCCCTCTGGGGTAGAAAATTCCAAAGATTCACAACCCTCTGAGTGAAGAAATTCCTCCTCATCTCAGGCTTAAATGGCCGACCCCTTATCCTGAGACTGTGCCCCCTAGTTCTAAACTCTCCAGCCAGGGGAAACAACCTCTCAGCATCTACCCTGTCAATCCCATTCAGAATCTTGTGTGTTTCAATGAGATCACCTCTCATTCTTCTAAACTCCAGAGAGTATAGGCCCAATCTACTCAATCTCTCCTCATCCCGGGAATCAATCTAGTGAACCTTTGTTGCACTGCCTCTCTGGCATGTATGTCCTTCCTCAGATACTGTGCACAGTACTCCATTTCGCTCCATTTAAACTAATTCAGGAAAAATCAGGGCAGGCTCTGTTTCCAGCGTTCAGTCCTCCCCACTCAATTTTCCTCCCTGCCCTCTGCCCAGGCAGTACAGGCAAAACTCTACCCTAGTGAGTGTTGACAAGCTTTTTGACCAAGTCCAATCAAGGGATATGGGGAAAAAGCAAAATACTGCAGATGCTGGAAATCTGAAATAAAAACAGAAAATGCTGGAAATACTCAGCAGGTCAGGCAGCATCTGTAGAGAGAAACAGAGTTAACGGGGGCGATTTTCCCACTGGAGGCGGGTTTCGGTTTGGGTGGGTTCTAAACCCGCCTCCACTGATAGGTTTGAAAAAGTTGCGATTTTCCCATAATTGGCCACTTGATTTCAGAGGTGTGGGTTGCCCTTGGTCAATTAGTATTTTGGGACTGAAACTCGCCTCTGCTGACATCACTTTTCCAGCCTCATTTAAGGGCTGCTTGCTGCCTTGGATCATTCCACTGGATTTCTGTCGATGCAGCACCACCTGCAACATATTTTGAGAAACCACTATGTCCAATTCCAAGGCAAGAGCCTTCCCGAGGTTCTCGGATGAAGCGCTGCAAATGTTGGTTGAGCGGGGGAGAGCTAGCAGGGAGGCCTCTTCCCCTCATCTGGGAGGAAGAGGCCTCCCAAAGAAACCAAGGCTGTGTGGGTCCAGCTGGCAAGGGATATAACCTCCAGATCTGTGTGCAGATTGGGTGAAAGTTTATGCGTATTGATGAAATGCCATCCCTGTTGGAAAGCATTAAAATGATTTGATGGCAAAATGTTGGCGTGATGGCATCTGTTCTTTCGCCTTAGGCAGCTCCACATTGCGGGCTCCACGACACTTGCGTTGTCAGGTTGGTGACCAGAGTGAAAGGAGGCCAGAGAGTCATGTCCATTGTCTATGATGTCTTAAGATGGAGCCAAGGACATGTGCCGACATGAGCAACCTATGCAAATCTGGCCAGGATAAGTGCTGCTGGTCGATAGACTGGTGCTCGGTCCTCCTCCTGCTCCTCCTCCTCATCTGAGGAAGCCTGGAACTGAGCCACTTGCTCATCAGGAAGCTACAAGCCACGCGCTGTGCCATGTTGTGCAGTGCACAGCAGACTACGACCATTCTGGAGACCCTGTATGGTGTATACTGCAGGGCTCCACCTCATCGGTCAACTCATCGGAAGCGCATCTTCAACAACCCAATGGTTTGCTCGATGATGGAACTGGTCGAAGTGTGACTGGAGCTGTAGCGCTCTTCAGCCTCGTTAGCTGGCCTCCTGATCGGTGTCATTAACCACTTCTTCAGGGGGTAGCCTTTGTCACCAAGGAGCCATCTGTTAAGTTGGTTTGGCGGATTGAAAAGCGGAGGAACACTAGAGTGCCGCAGGATGAAAGAGTCATGGCAACTTCCACAGAACTTGGCGTAAACATGCAAAAACTCCTTCTTGTGGTTACACACCAGCTGTACGTTGAGGGAGTGGAAGCCCTTGCAGTTGACAAAGATAGCTGGGTTGTGATGGGGTGTCCTAAGGGCCACATGTGTGCAGTCTATGACGCCCTGCACCATTGGCAAGCCTGCCATATTTGCAAAGCCAACCGAACACGCGGTTATACTTGCTTGATCCCTTGAGAAGTGGATGTAATTGCGCGCGTTTGTGAAAAGGCCATCAGTAACCTGCATGATGCAACTGTGGGCGGCTGACTGGGAGATACCGCTGATGTCTGCTGATGATCCCTGGAAGGAGCCGGAGGCAAAAAAGTTGAGTGCGGTGGTGACTTTGACAGCCACTGGTAAGGGGTGTCCACCCGTTCCTCTGGGCACCAGGTCTTGCTGCAGCAGTCCGCAGATTTCTCGGACAAGCTCTCGCAAAAGTCTTAGTCTCCTTTGACACTGCTGCTCACTCATGTTGAGGTAGCTCATCCTCTGTCTGTAAACCCTGTGTTGGGGGTATCTCCTGCGGCGAGGTGCCTCGATGCGCTGGCGCCTTCTGCCCTGTGCAGCATCAGGTGGCTGAGCAGGAGGTTGGGGCTCCTGCTGCTGAGCTGCCTCGTTCTGCTGCTGCCTTGGATGCTCCTCATCCGAATCTGAGGTCCATGGTGAAAGGAAATGAATGGTTCCCATGCTGCTTGCAGATGCCTCCGTTGGGGAAGCGCTCATTCCAAGCGGGGAGAGGGTCTTCCAAGGAGGTCCCACAGTTGACAGATAGAAGCTGCAGCACCTCCAACTTCGGAAGGCCTGCTAAAAGTGCTGAAAGACCTTTTAAAGCAAAGTTCTGCCACCTGCAACTAATCCCTGATGAAAGCTCTGTTTTAATGGTGGAGCTGCAGCTGTGAGGAGGCAACCCACTTGTCAACCCGCCAGGTTTAGCTGGCGTGGTTTAGGAGGGTCGTGGAACACGCTGAAAATGTCGAAAAATGACGAGGGCCTCTCAAAATAGGCTTAGAGAGGCCCTTAACGACCATTTAAGGTTCTTAACAACCTCTCTGGCCTGCTGGAGGCGGGACCGTTTCCCACCCTGCAAAACCGGCACTGGCAAAATCGCGCGGAGGTGGGTTCTGATCCCGCACTCATTTTTTGCGATTTTCCCGCCTCAAAACCCACCTCCTCGGGGCTGAGAAAATCGCCCCCAACGTTTCAGGTCGATGACCCTTTGTTAGAACTGTGACGAAGGTTCATCGATCTGAAACGTTAACTCTGTTTCTCTCGCTACAGATGCTGCCTGACCTGCTGAGTATTTCCAACATTTTCTATTTTTATTTCAAAGGATATGGGGATTGGGTGGGAAAGTGGAGTTGAGGTAGAAGATCAGCCATGATCTTATTGAATGGCGGAGCAGGCTCATATGGCCTACTCCTGCTCCTATTTCTTATGTTCTTATGTCATCTGTTGTACTAGCTAAGAACTACCTGCCTTTTATATGCATGTAGCACAAGTTATAGTGAGGGCTGAGGCATAGTTCCTTTCCAGCAAATGCTCTTCTAAAATGTTCTCATCAGGAAATGCAACCTCTGACTTCTCTTTAAAGATATGCAGAACTAGAGAGATAAAGAAAACACTGAAAGGTACCTGGAATTAGATTGTTTACCTGGACTCTCACCACCGTTTAATATAAGTCTCCCCCTTCTGGTGACCTAACATTGGAGATGTAAATTCCTATCGGTCTTGTAAGCTGCTATTAGGCCTCCACTCACAGCTAAAAATGTGAAGCCATATTCCAGCCAGAGAACACTGGTCAGTGCCGGGTTAAGAATTCTTGCACCCCTGGACACCAAGAATATTTGGGGTCCCTCTGCATCTCCCGCACAACCCCAGCCCCATATCGAACCCCAGCCTCATATCGAACCCCAGCCCCATATCGAACCCCAGCCTCATATCGAACCCCAGCCTCATATCGAACCCCAGCCCCATATCGAACCCCAGCCCCATATCGATCCATTAAAATACAAACATGAACTGCAACAGCAAATGTCAGTATTAATGTTGGAATGAATCTGCCAACTCTGCCTTGCCCACTTGTGACAGTAATTTTCAATGCTAAAATATCTGGATCCAGTGGTTGTTCACAGTTTTCCTGCATTATGGTGAGTTTCACCAGCAGACCCTGGGCATGGGCCTTGTCAGCCTGTGCATTAATCCACCCCTGTCGAGTCTTCAGCGGCTGCAATTGGAGTGGCGACAGGAAGACAAATAGGGGAAAGTTGGGCATGCAGGTCACGGATCTCCTTTTGAGTCCCACTCGCCTGAGGTCTTCTATATCAATATAAAAGTGCTTTTATACTTTAGGAACATCTTGGATTCATTTAGCAGTTAGCTTCACCCTATAGACAAACTGTCTACAGTTTTCTAAAATCCAATACAAGCAGCCACCCTCCCTCTCACAAGTACCTAATAAATACCCATTTTGTTGTTTGTTATTGTCTAAGTAGTCCACATCATACATCCTGTTCCAAAAGATTTTTAAACCAAAGTCAAACAGTGATCTCAGATTGAACAGACTATTAGCACAGAGGATGCTGAGGAGGATTGACAGGGTAGATGCTGAGAGATTGTTTCCTCTGGCTGGAGAGTCTCGAACTAGGGGCATCGTCTCAGGATAAGGGGTCGGCCATTTAAGACTGAGATGAGGAGGAATTTCTTCACTCAGAGGGTTGTGAATCTTTGGAATTCTCTGCCCCAGAGGGCTGTGGATGCTCAGTAGTTGAGTATATTCAAGGCTGAGATAGAAAGATTTTTGGACTCTAGGGGAATCAAGGGATATGGGGATCAGGCGGGAAAGTGGAGATGAGGTCGAAGATCAGCCATGATCTTACTGAATGGCGGAGCAGGCTCGAGGGGCCGTATGGCCGACTCCTGCTCCTAATTCTTATGTTCTTATGCTGTATTTCCGTAATGCCACGCGTGAGATACAAATCATTACAGCACTTGCTCTTGCCAAAGGTACTTAGGAATTACAATTCCTTTACACGCACAAAAGGAAAGCATTAATGTGTCATCGATGGTGAAATCTACTTTTGTTTCCTTGCCTTAATATTGTGATTTGAAAGCCACTCAAGCAGGATATCAATGTTTTAAGTAAGTAACTAAAGAGCACAGATATGGACCCCCTCCACAAGAGTAAGTATCATTGAACTCGAAATAGCAGCAGCCAGCTTATCCTGTAATTGCTTGTTGGAATGGAAGCAGTTGTACTCCACTACTGAAACGCCATCTGAGGCCTTTGAATAGGAGCAGAGCTTTATTTCCCTTACAATTTCCTCCAATTTCCTCTCCCGAACATGCAGACTTATGCCGGGGTATTATTGAACAGATTCAGAGAGCATTCTGCTACCTCGCCAAAGTGGCCATTGTTAACGTGTTAGTTCTGATGGTGAGTGTTGGCAGGCGACTCAACTGGACGGCAATCATAGTAAAAACTAAAAACTGCTGGAAATACTCAGCAGCAATATTCCCTCTAACTCATTTTATTGGCCCGCGCGGCCCCTTTAACATTCAAAATTCCCCGCGCATGCACGGTTTCTCTATTTAAAAGCTGGCTCGCCGGCTGCGCGGGACCTTCAGTGGTCGCGCAACTTAAAGGGAACATTGCTCAGCAGGTCGGGCAGCATCTGAGAGAGAAACAAGAGTTAACGTTTCAGGTCAATGACCTTTCGTCAGAGCTGGCAAAAGTTAGAGTTGTAACAGGTTTTAAGCAAGTACAGTATACTTGTAAATGCAATCGTATCCTTGCTCAATATCCACACACACTTTCCAGTGCAAGACACTGGATAGCATTCAGAAGAGAGAAAGAAAAAACTTGCATTTCTACAGCGCCTTTCACAACCTCAGGGCATCTCAAAGTGCTTCACAGCCAATGAAGTACTTTTGAAGTGCAATCACTGTTGCAATGTAGGGAATGTTGTAATGGCAGACAATTTGCGCACAGCAAGGTCCCACAAACAGCATTGAGATAAATGACCAGGTAATCGACCAGACGGAGTACTGCACTGTCGGAGGTGCCGTCTTTCAGATGAAATGTTAAACCGAGGCCCGTCTGCCCTCTCAGGTGGGCGTAAAAGATCCCATGGCACTATTTCGAAGAAGAGCAGAGGAGTTCTCCCCGGTGTCCTGGCCAATATTTATCAACATAACTAAAAAACAGATTATCTGGCCATTATCACATTGCTGTTTGTGGGAGCTTGCTGTGCGCAAATTGGCTGCCACGTTTCCTACATTACAACAGTGACTCCACTTCAAAAAGTACTTCATTGGCTGTAAAGCACTTTGGAACGTCCGGTGGTCGTGAAAGGCGCAATAGAAATGCAAGTCTTTCTTTCTTCCCAGCCCCAATGCTTGCTAATATTATTAATAGCTACCTCTATTAAGGCATTGACCCTTCCCTTTCAAAACAACCGTCGACACCTCCTCTCGAAAACAAAAAGACTTGCATTTCTATAGCGCCTTTCACGATCACCGGACGTCCCAAAGCGCTTTACAGCCAATGAAGTACTTTTTCAAGTGTAGTCACTGTTGTAATGTGGGAAACGCGGCAGCCAATCTGTGCACAGCAAGCTCCCACACACAGCAATGTGTTAATGACCAGATAATCTGTTTTTAGTGATGTTGATTGAGGGATAAATATTGGCTGGGACACCGGGGAGAACTCCCTTGCTCTTCATCGAAATAGAGCCATGGGATCTTTTACATCCACCTGGGAGAGCAGACGGGGCCTCGGTTTAACATCTCATCTGAAAGACGGCACCTCCGACAGTGCAGCACTCCCTCCGCACTGCACTGGAGTGTCAGCCTAGATTTTTGTGCTCAAGTCTCTGGAGCGGGAATTGAACCCACAACCTTCAGACTCAGGCGAGAGTGCTACCCACTGAGCCACAGCTGACCCTCTGCCCTTGCCCCATGTTTAAAATCCTTCTCAAAACATATCTCTTTCACCAAGCTTTCGGTTAGTTCTAAAACTTACACTAAGGTTTGGTGCCTGTTAATTTTCACCTCTGGGGAATAGAGTGGGCAATCAAACCTTTGAGGCAATGTTGGAAATGACTGATAATTTCCGAATTTAAGATCACTATATAAATGTTGTGTAATGCCACACATTCTAATTACTGTAGGTAGACACATCCTAGAGTCAATTGGAGGTTAATTGGTGTTGATGAGGAACATTTGTAGGTTGGCAGGCGTTTGTAAATTCCTGGCTCCAGGTCAGAAAAAACTAGCATGAAACCACTAGCTTTCATTCTCTTTTTTTATTTACATTTGGCACTTTGATGTGTGCTGCATGCTAGGTGCAAGACTTCTACATAAATAGGTAAATATAAGCTACAGTATTTTGGAAGAGAGGCTAAATTGGTAACCTTATCGTGAGCAGTGTGAGTGGAGAAATCCCCCAAAAATTTGGGGCTGCACAACATAAAGCAGAGCAATTACAGAATTATACCACGTGCCTCGAACTGAAGTACGTGGAATTTATTCCACTGCTCCTCTGTGCTTTGCAGGCACTGGACGGAATACTTTGTTCAACAAGTGAAAGGCCCTCGTAAAGCCACATGGGGACATCTACTGGTCATAAGGTGCAGAGCACACGGTGGAATGGGAATAAATTGACTTCAGAGTAATATTTTATAGACATTTCCTTTTATGCCATTTTTAAACTGTGTTCTTTTCCTCCCCATCAAGCCCTCTTGCCACCAACATGTCCATTGCTAACAAGCAGTGTTGCACCAACTGGGTCACATACCTGCCGTCAATATCAATCAGGTGGCATCAGATTGCATTCAAGTAGGTATAGAAAGGCAATGCTAGTTTCTTAGTTTCCAGCTCACTACCTTCTCAACACTCATTTCCACACAAATATTGCCTGTTTTGAGTGCCACTTCATGCTGTCATTGCTACTGATGACAGGTCTTGGAGAAGTGTGACCCAGTTAGTGCAGCGCTGTTGGCTAGCAATTCTGTCTCTCAATCTGTCCAAAACTTGACAACCTTCCCATAACTGAAGCAGGCAGATTTGAGTGACAGGCAGCCCTTGGTCTTGAACTCTTTTACTGCTTCATTCAGGAGTAAACACTCCATTTGAAATATTGGATTAAAAATTTGTGTATGCGTGTGTTTTATTTTGAGTTCATAAAAAAGTTTCATGTACTAAAAAGATTGGCATTACTGAAAGTTGGTAAGTCACCTGGTCTGGATGGAATGCATCCTAGGTTGCTGAAAGAAGCAAAGACATTGGTCACAATCTTTCAATCCTCATTGGATACAGGAATAATGCCGGAGGACTGGAGGGTTTCCAATGTGGAATATAGCAAACATCAAGAAAGGATCAAATTCAGACCCCGATAACCAAAAACTAGTATTCCTACTTTCAGTTGTGTCAAAATGTCATCAAAATGAGAACCTGCAACATCTCTATCATAACAGCCTACTAATTGGTTGCCAGTTTGGCTTCACAGCAAGTTAGTTGATTTGTGAATCTAAGAACATAAGAATTAGGAGCAGGGGTAGGCCATAAGGCCCCTCGAGCCTGCTCCGCCATTCAATAAGATCATGGCTGATCTTCGACCTCAACTCCACTTTCCCGCCCGATCCCCATATCCCTTGATTCCCCTAGAGTCCAAAAATCTTTCTATCTCAGCCTTGAATATACTCAACGACTGAGCCTCCACAGCCCTCTGGAGTAGAGAATTCCAAAGATTCACATCCTTCTGAGTGAAGAAATTCCTCCTCATCTCAGTCTTAAATGGCTGACCACTTATCCTGAGACAATGCCCCCTAGTTCTAGACTCTCCAGCCAGGGGAAACAATCTCTCAGCATCTACCCCTCAGAATCTTATATGTTTCAATGACATCACTTCTCATTCTTCTAAACTCCGGAGAGTATTGGCCCGATCTACTCAATCTCTCAGTTTCATAACTCAGAAATGTTGTTCATTTGCCCATTAAGCCATGAGGGGTAATTAGGTGACTTAGCCTTATCACTCCACCAATACTACTCTAACTGAGGTGTATCCGAGTAGTCCAAGGTGACCTTTGCTTCTAATTTCCCCATTGCTCCTTTAGGGAAATCCTTTACCATCCCTCTGCTAGTGTGGTTGAGACTGGCAGCAATATGTAGAGGTGTCGCAGGTTGAAAGCTAAGATTGCAGCACATTTTGGAGCACCAATATGCTTCAGCGTTGTGCCGCTAATATTTGGATTTTATCCCAAAGCTAAAAATAATGTTTATTCCAAGTAATTCTCTGCATCTTTCCAATTGTATTTTACTGTGCCATTAAAGATATACAGAATGGCAGGTTTGCATGTGTATATCTAAAAAGATGAAAAGGAAATTCAGTACTGACAGTCAAATGAATGTCAGTGCTAAAAATTCTTTTTATTGCATATTACAGATGAAGCTTGATGGAAAACTTTAGACTGAAGTGTCAGATGTAACTAAATAAGAGAGAATAGATGTCACAGCGGATTACGACACCATCCTCTCACCTCTGGTACCTTACTCAAATCCAATCTCCATTAGCTGCTAGAGTCTCACATGAAATAAATTAGGTACTCTCCATTTTTAAATGTCTCCTTTTTTGGAAGATGCTAGCACTTCGCCTCTGAGTCAGAAGGTTACACCAGGGACTTGAGCACATAAAGCTAGGCTGACACTCCAGTGCAGTACTGAGGGAGCACCGCACTGTTGGAGGTGCTGTCTTTTGGATGAGACGTTAAACCGAGGCCCAGTCTGCTCTCTCAGGTGGGTGTAAAAGATCCCATGGCACTATTTCGAAGAAGAGCAGGGGAGTTATCCCCAGTGTCCTGGGGCCAATATTTATCCCTCAACCAACATAACAACAACAGATGATCTGGTCATTATCACATTGCTGTTTGTGGGACCTTGCTGTGCGCAAATTGGCTGCCGCGTTTCCTACATTACAACAGTGACTACACTTCAAAGGTACTTCAAAAGCGCTTTGGGACGTCCTGAGGTCATGAAAGGCGCTATAGAAATGCATGTCTTTCTTTCCTGGCTAAAGTGGCCATTCTTCATGTGTGAGCCTAGCTAGTGTGTTGACTGCCTATTCATCTGTGGTGTGCATCACATCAAAGCCTGATCCTGTCCTCATCAAGCATCCATACTCACAGGTTTTCTAGCAGGTGGCCCTGGATAGCGATCAGGAGCAGGAAGATTTCCGCCCCCCCACCCCACTTAGTCGCTGATGATAAATGTAACATTTGCTGTCCCAATTGAGGTTATGGTAGAAATCAATGCTTGGACCTTCTGCTCTGTATGGCTTACCCAATAAGCCATTAGAGAATTGGGTTAGAAAGCCTCAACAACAACTGCATTTCTGTACACTCATGTACAGAGAGATTCCTTACAGCACTTTACAAGGCAGCAGATAAAGACTGGACACCAAACTGGAGGAAAGGAGGGGTAAGAGCGAAGAACAATCAAAGAGATGTTGGTTGAGGGAAGAATATTTTCCAGGACACCAGTGGAACGCCCCTGCTATTCTTTGAATAGTGCCGTGGGATCTTTTACATCCACCTGAACAGGAAAATGTGGCCTCAGTTTAATATCTCATCTGAAAGATGGTACCTCTGGCAATGCACCACTCCTTAAATATTGCACTGAAGGGTCAGCCTAGATTATGAGGCCAAGTCTCTGAAGTGGGCTTGAAGCCACAACCTTCCGACTGTCACCGTATTGGTTTGGCAGTTGGTAGAACTCTCTGCTGCAATAACCTCAGTCATCTCGGCAGAATTCTTTAATTCCCTCCATGTTGCTCATTCCCCTCTCCAGCCCCTGTGTGTTGCTCATTCCCCCTCTCCAGCCTGTGTGTTGCTCATTCCCCCTCTCCAGCCCCTGTGTGTTGCTCATTCCCCCTCTCCAGCCTGTGTGTTGCTCATTCCCCCTCTCCAGCCCCTGTGTGTTGCTCATTCCCTCTCTCCAGCCCGTGTGTTGCTCATTCCCCCTCTCCAGCCCCTGTGTGTTGCTCATTCCTCTCCAGCCCCTGTGTGTTGCTCATTCCCTCTCTCCAGCCCGTGTGTTGCTCATTCCCCCTCTCCAGCCCGTGTGTTGCTCATTCCCCCTCTCCAGCCCGTGTGTGTTGCTCATTCCCCCTCTCCAGCCCGTGTGTTCCTCATTCCCCTCTCCAGCCCGTGTGTTGCTCATTCCCCTCTCCAGCCCGTTCCTCATTCCCCTCTCCAGCATATGTTCCTCATTCCCGTCTCCAGCCTGTGTGTGTTCCTCATTCCCCTCTCCAGCCCCTGTGTTGCTCATTCCCCTCTCCAGCCCATGTGTTGTTCACTGGCCAGCGCTCCCTTGGCTGGCTCTGTAACCAACTCCCGCTGACGTGTTGCTCTCCCAATGGTCCTGCAGGCTGTCGCGCGCCTGCGCGATCCTGACTCGTGCTGCCGCGTCCGCTCCCAACCGCTGTCTCTCGCTCTTTCACGTCCGCTTTCCCCCAATCATTAATAAAGCTCTCGCTCTTTCACGTCCGCTTTCCCCCCCAATCATTAATAAAGCTCTCGCTCTTTCACGTCTGCTTTCCCCCCCCCAATCATTAATAAAGCTCTCGCTCTTTCACGTCCGCTTTCCCCCCCAATCATTAATAAAGCTCTCGCTCTTTCACGTCCGCTTTCCCCCCCAATCATTAATAAAGCTCTCGCTCTTTCACGTCTGCTTTCCCCCCAATCATTAATAAAGCTCTCGCTCTTTCACGTCCGCTTTCCCCCCCAATCATTAATAAAGCTCTCGCTCTTTCACGTCTGCTTTCCCCCCAATCATTAATAAAGCTCTCGCTCTTTCACGTCCGCTTTCCCCCCCAATCATTAATAAAGCTCTCGCTCTTTCACGTCTGCTTTCCCCCCAATCATTAATAAAGCTCTCGCTCTTTCACGTCCGCTTTCCCCCCCAATCATTAATAAAGCTCTCGCTCTTTCACGTCTGCTTTCCCCCCCAATCATTAATAAAGCTCTCGCTCTTTCACGTCCGCTTCCCCCCCCAATCATGAATAAAGCTCTCGCTCTTTCGCGTCCGCTCCGCCGGTTTTCGCGCCCTCAGCTAGGTCCGTTTTCCTCTTCGCGCCTGACGCGCGCGTTCTCGCCCCTTCCGCGGCCGGCGGGCTCGCTCCCGCTGGTAACTGTAACGTGGCAAGTCGGGCTCGCGTCTGGTGCCCGCGGCCACGCGCGCTCCCCCCTCCCTCTCCCTCAGCACCGAGACACAGAGAGAAACACAGACAGAGAGAGAGAGAGAGACATGGCTGCTCCCAACGACGTGATGGGCACCGCCGAGGACTTCGCCGACCAGGTACCCTCCCTCACACCGAGCCTCCGCCCTCCCCCCCGCGCCCGTCCCCCTCACCCAGTGACCGGCCTGCGAGGGGCCGTGTGTCCAGGCTGAGGCCTAGTCAAGGGGGAGGGGGGAGCAGCAGCCTCGGCCCTCGCGATCATCCCCTCCACACTTCTTGCGGCAATGCTGAGAGGGACCCTAATTTTGTTATCCTGTGCTTGCACCAATAATTCTGGGTCCATTTACCTTGGGTGCAGGCAAACCGAAGACCCCATAAGCTTGTCTTTCTTGCATTAAAAGCAATTCATTAAGTTTCTGCTTTTATTGTTTTGAAAGAGGCACCTGGAGATCGCGTGATGTATTGTGATCTAGTGAAATCTGTGTTTGCTCTTGTTTCTATTTTTTAATAAGTGAGGGATTACAGTTATGTAATATAAACCAAACGGTACAAGTGTTAACTGTGGCTCAGTTGGTGGCACACTCAGTTGGGGCCGAACCAGTGTTTTATAAAGGTTCATCATAATTTCCACACTTTTGTACTCTATGCCTCTATTTATGAAGTGGAGATGCCGGCGTTGGACTGGGGTGGACAAAAATGAGAAGTCGCACAACACCAGGTTATAGTCCAACAGATTTATTTAATTTTACAAGCTTTCGGAGCAGTTCGCTCCTTCGTCAGGTAAAGGTACAATGAGGGAATCTACAGTATTACACAGTATATAAACACAGAAAGCAATTTGTCTGCAGAGATACAATCTTTCAGGGAGGCATTACATCAAAGACACACCAGAGCACAGCCAAGACAATGAGATGGGTCACAGGGGGTCCAACGTGTCAAATCCTGCCGTCTGCAGTTGAGCTTTTAATTTTTTTTTGTGATTTTTTTTAAACTGGAAAGACAGACAACGATGTCGAGTCACGTTCTGTAGCGTGACATGAACCCGATATCCCTATTGAGGCCGTCCTCATGGGTGCGGAACTTGGCTATCAGTTTCTGCTCGATGATTTTGCGTTGTCGTGTGTCTCGAAGGCCGCCTTGGAGAACGCTAACCCGCTGATCCGAGGCTGAATGTCCTTGACTGCTGAAGTGTTCCCCGACTGGGAGGTAACAATCCTGCCTGGCAGTTTGCGCACAGCAAGCTCCCACAAACAACAATGCGATAATGACCAGATAATCTGTTTTAGTGATGTTGATTGAGGGATTTACGTCCACCTGAGAGAGCAGATGGGGCCTCGGTTTAACATCTCATCCGAAAGACAGCATGTCCGTCAGTGCTGCCCCTCCAACAGTGTATTGTCCCTCAGTGCTGCCCCTCCGACAGTGCGGCGCTCCCTCAGTGCTGCCCCTCCGACAGTGCGGCGCTCCCTCAGTGCTGCCCCTCCGACAGTGCGGCGCTCCCTCAGTACTGCCCCTCCGACAGTGCGGCGCTCCCTCAGTACTGCCCCTCCGACAGTGCGGCGCTCCCTCAGTACTGCACTGGAGTGTCAGCCTGGATTTTTTGTGCTCGAGTCTCTGGAGTGGGGCTTGAACCCACAACCTTCGGACTCAGACGAGGGTGCTACCAACTGAGCCACTGCCTGACAATTTGATAGAGGTGTTTAAAATCATGAAGGGTTTAGATAGAGTAAATAAAGAGAAACTGTTTCCAGTGACTGAAGGGTCGATAAGGACTGAAGGCACATATTTAAGGTGATTGGCAAAAGAACCAGAGGCGACATGAGGAAAAACCTTTTTACGCAGCGAGTGATTAGGATTTGGAATTTACTACCTGATAGGGTGGTGGATACAAATTCAATATTAGCTTTCAAAAGGAAATTGGATAAATACTTGAAGGAGAAAAAAATTGCAGGGGTATGAGGAAAGAGCGGGGGAGTGGGACTAACTGGATTCAAAAAGAGCTGGCGCAGACTCGATGGGCCGACTTGCCGCCTTCTGTGCTGTACTATTCTATGATTCTACTGTACAACTATTGGAAATATCTGTGCAAATACTGTTGTGGAATATTAAAAACAACAGCTGTCCAATGCAGACTAGAATGAAATTCAGGAATGAAAGTCTTAATTTGTACAGTACACAACACTATACATGAACCAATTATTGCAGGAACATTTTAAAACAAATAATGACTGGCATTCACTAGAAGCTTGCAGATTGCTTGTTAAAGATTTTTTTTAAACACAATGCTTTGTAAGCTGACAAGCTCATTTAGTGTGCATGATTATTTCAGCAATCCTTGTGCTAGGGGCAGAGCATAAACAGTTGTGTTTTGCCTCAATAGCAAGTGACTCAATGGTTTGTGACACAATGACGTGCTTTGAAACAGATTGCATGCCATGTGGCAGTGTTTGGCAAACTCTTTTTTTCTGTATTTGGTTGTAAGGCACTGTAAAGCCACATTTGCCAAGTACAGATTGGTTTGCCATGTGTTCTGGGCAAACCTAATTCATGGAGCATCCCTGATGGCTTAGGGGTGAATGCGTTGTATGGTATAATGCTGAGCTGTGTAAGTTGGCATGAAGATCTCGGGTGGTAACACTGAAGTTGACCTGTGCTCATGAACTAGGGAGAGAAAAACTGTATCTAACTAGGATGGGGTTGTTTTCTTTGGAAGAGAGGAGGTTGAGGGGAGACTTGATTGAGGTGTATAAAATTGAGGGGCCTAGATAAAGTGGATAGGAAGGAACTATTTCCCTTAGCAGAGAGGTCAATAACCAGGGGGCCACAGATTTAAAGTAATTGGTAGAAGGATTAGAGGGGAGTTGAGGAGAACTTTTTTCACCGAGGGTGGTGGGGTTCTGGAACTCACTGCCTGAAAGGGTGGTAGAGGCAGAAAGCTTCATCACATTTTAAAAAGTACTTGGATCTGCACTTGAAGTGCCGTAACCTACAGGGCTACGGACCAAGAGCTTGAAAGTGGGATTAGGCTGGATAGCTCTTTTTCGGATGGCACGGACACGATGGGCCGAATGGCCTCCTTTTGTGCTGTAAATTTCTATAATTCTATATGGATCTAAGTGAGTTGTGATGTCCACTGCCTCCATTTCCCAGAATAAAATAACCCGCCAACACTCAATGTCCAAGCTTGGTCATGAATTATAAGTCCCTGGGCAAGATTGCAGGAGACCACGTCCAGCATGTGTAACTACTTTCAGGATGGAGAGGTGCAGAAAATTGGGCAACGGATTGCTTTATACTGATGAAAGGATTTACGGTTGAATTGCTCACATCAGGTTGCAGGGCGTGCTTTATGATGGGAGCATTGTACCGCGTAGTGCACAATATTCTGTTGCTAAAGTCAGTGTTTTACTGGCCTGTAAATAACCATGTTGCTAGGTTGATGAGGGAAGTTTGTAGATTGGCAGGTATTTGTAAATTCCCATCATGAAATTGCTGTGTGTTTATACATAAGATCATCAAAGGAGTGCTGGAAGAGATTTGTTTTTTATGCAGAGGGAGATTCTCTACCACAAATTCAATCCATAATGTCTCTTAAAAAGAGAAGCGGATAAATATTTGGAAAAGAAAAATTAAACGGGCCGGGGAATGCAACGAAATGGGTAGCTGCTTCATGGAGCCGGTGCTGATGCAATAGACCGAATGGTAAACTGTATTGAAAATTGGTTAAAACATTGATTTATGGGATTCATTTATAGTAACACTGCTGCTTTATAGGTACAGACCTGCTCAGATTCCCAACTGATTAGTTGGTTTAGTAGGTGTACTTGTAGTTTAAGTACTATGACTCCTGGCAAAAGTTTTTTTTCCGGATTTTGATTAATAGGCGTGTAAAAATATTCAGTGCAACCTCCCAAATCTGTGCTCCAATTAGGCATCAGAATATTTGCAGGACAAAGCCCTGTAAAAGACATAACCTTATTGCGCAGCTGCAACTCTTTTGTATTTTATCTCTTTTCTTGGTGAATAAAACTACAAAATGTTTCTTTTCTATATGTTTATGTTTAGGACAGAGGTGTCTAAACTACAGTCTGCAGGGCATTTCTACGCCTTGAACTCTGGCTGTTTGGTTCCTAAATCTCAAACAGCTTCATTCTAATTTTGCTGAAGTTTGGTAATCACTTTCTCTTTTTGAATTTCATGGGTCTATTGGTTCGGAAAGGCTGTTCGTGCATCACTTGAGTCGCTTCACCAGAGACTATTGTGCATTGCATTTTCTGTCTTTTATTGCAGATTTCCAACATTTTCTGTTTCTCATTCTAGGGATAAACTGACTAACCAGCCATTTGGTGCTGCAGAAATGAAATTGTCCAGGACAAGTGGGAAACAGTCAGTCATAGCTAATTGATTATATACTTTGTCTTGTCCTAAGCCTATTTTGTTTTTAGAATTACAGCATCTTTGTTTATTTTCCAGTTTCTGCGAGTGACCAAGCGTTTCCTGCCTCACATTGCCCACTTGTGCCTGATCAGCACGTTCCTGGAAGATGGGATTCGCATGTGGTTCCAGTGGAACGAGCAGCGTGATTACATCAACATGACCTGGCACTGTGGCACCTTCTTCGCCACCATGTTTGTTTTGTTTAATATGATTGGGCAGCTAGGTGAGTCCTTGGATGGTAATGGAGAGCTTCACAAAATGTGCAACTAGTTGGTGCAATTTGTTTTATCAAATGGTGGAAGTGAGAGGGCATATTTGTCCATAACCTGACTGAAATGTTCAGGCACCTGAGCATTCCACAAGGCTTGGCTTGGTATTGTAATACTTTGCAGTACTGAGTTTGAGGAATGGGAGTAGGTAGGCCATTCGCTTCCCTTGAGCCTGTTCTGCCTTTATATTAGATCATGGCTGATCTGTAACTCAACTCCATTTACCTCCCTTTGTTCAATATTCCTTGATGCCCTTGCCTAATAAAAAATCTATCGACCTCAGTCTTGAAAATTTTCATTGACTCAGCTTTTTGAAGGAGCAAGTTCAGATTTCCACTACCCTTTGTGTGGAAAAAGTGCCTCCTGATTTCATTCTTAAACAGCCTAGCTGTAATTTTAAGCTTTGTCCCCTTGTTTTGGATTCCCCCACCAGAGGAAATAGATTCTCTGTATCTACCCTATCCAATCCCTTTATCATTTTAAACATCTCAATTAGATCACCGGTCAATCTTCTAAACTCAAGGGAATGGAAGCCACGTTTATGCAGCCTGTCCTCATAATTTAACCCTTTTAACCCTAGTATTCTGGTGAATCTGTGCTTTACCCACTCCAAGGCCAATGTATCCTTGAGGTGCGGTGCCCAAAACTGAATGCAGTACTTAAGATGTGGTTGGCCAATTTTCTGTACAACTGAAGCATAAGGTCCTCCACTTTGTAGTCCAACCTCCTCGAGATAAGGGCTAACATTCCATTTACCTTTCTTGATTACCTTTTGTACCTGTGCACTAGCTTTTAGTGATTTGCATACCTGGACACAATCCCTTTGCTCCTCCACAGTTCCTAGTCTCTTGCCATTAAGAAAGTATTCAGATATGTCTTTCTCGGATCCAAAGTGGATGACCATTTTTTTAGTTCTGCCTTTGGATGGTTTTGGTGAGCTGTAAAAATGTTCTTGCTCCCCCTAGTGACTTTTTTTTTAAAGGACTTCAGTAGCACTTGTTTTCTTTACAGGCCCTGTGAACTTTACAGGGATACTTTCTCCAGTCTCAATTGTTTTGTTGTGGGGCGGAGGTGTGGACAGACAGTGTCACTGGCTTCATTTGGATTTTTTAACTCCACTTTTACCCCGTGCTCTCCTGAAGGTGCTGACCCGTGCGGGGATACAGCTCCACAGGCACTTTGCCAAAATGGCTGCTGTTCGTGTGTAAGCAATAAAACCATTACGAGCATCACCGATAAGTGCAGCCCAGTTCTTGTCCATCTTCAACACACAGTTTCTAGCAAAGCCATTGGATAGCAATCAGAAGTAGGTGCCATGGCTTGTTGTGTCCGAACTGGGATTTGCTAACTTAATACAGATCAGGGATTGAACCACGGATCGTTCTCCGCTGCATGGCTCAGTACAGTGCATCAAGCGGTGAATTTACCAAAGAAATATCTTCATTTGTTTGGGAAATTTTACACTTGTGTTTTTAGTTAAAGACTGACGGTGGGGAAAAACCTAGGAAATGGCCAAGCACCAGCCTGTTTAATCAATGAACGGTGTGTTCCTGGGGAGAAAAATATCTTGTAATAGGAGAGGAGAGAATGAAGCGTTTACGTGAGCAACACCGTATGTTTCTAATGTGTTCCTAACATGAAATGTCTGAATGTTTGGCCAAATGGAGAGAGGCGAGCACCGAGCAGAAGAATGGAGGGAAACAAATTAGGAGAGGGCTATTCCGGGCAGGCGGCAAGGTGAAGTCTTTTTGGGGGAGAATTCCAGAGTGCAAAGGCGAAATGACTGAAAGAACAAGCACAGATGATGAGGGAATGGATGATGTCGAAGGAGCAGCAGGTGATTGAGGAAATATACAGCTGGAGAAGGTTTACATAGGATCTACAACACAGAAACAGGCCATTTGGCCCAGCCAGTCCATGCCGGCGTTTATGCTCCACTCCAGCCTCCTCCTGTCTTTCCTCATCTAACTCTTATCAGCATAATCCTCTATTCCCTTCTCCCTCATATGCTTATCTAGTCTCCCCTTAAATGCATCTATACTATTTGCCTCAACCACTCCCTGTGGTAGCGAGTTCCACATTCTCACCACTCTCTGGGTAAAGAAGTTTCTTCTGAATTCCCTATTGGATTTCTTGGTGACTATCTTATATTGACGGCCTCTAGTTGTGCTCTTCCCCACAAGTGGAAACATTCTCTCTCTATCCACTCTATCAAAACCTTTCATAATTTTAAAGACCTCTATTAGGTCACCCCTCAGCCTTTTTTCAAGCGAAAGGAGACCCAGCCTGTTCATCCTTTCCTGATATGTATATCCTCGCATTTCTGGTATCATCCTTGTAAATCTTCTCTGCACCCTCTCCAGTGCCTCGATATCCTTTTTCTAATATGGTGAACAGAATTGTACGCAGTACTCCAAGTGTGGCCTAACCAAGGATTGATACAAGTTTAGCATAACTTCCCTACTTTTCAATTCTACCCTTCTAGAAATAAGCCCTAGTGCCTGGTTTGCTTATTTTATGGCCTTGTTAACCTGTGTCGCTACTTTCAGTGATTTGTGTATTTGTACTCCGAGATCCCTTTGCTCCTCTACCCCACCCAGACCCGCACCCTCCAAGTGATAAGTGACCTCCCTATTCTTCCTACCAAAATGTAATACCTCACATTTATCTGTTGAATTTCATTTGCCAAATATATGCCCATTCTGCAAGTTTGCTTGAGGGGATTTGTAAACCAGGGCAAAGTCAATTTGCTGAGGCATGGGGAAATTGTGACCAAAGTCGAGGATTTTTAATTCCATGCATTGCTGGACAAGGGTGATGGGCGTGCAGGGCAGGACGTGAGTGCCGATATTTTTGAGTTGAGAGTTTGTGTCACAGATAGGGAGGTTGGCGAGGATGATACTGAAGTCAAGTCTTGAGATAACAAAAGCACAGAAGACTTGCTGTGGTGCAGATGAGATAAGGAAGGAGGTTGTAAATGTAAAAGTAAGCAGTCTTAATGTTGCATAGGATGTGGGTTTTGAAGCTCAGCTCATTTGAGGAAGAAAGGATGTGTGGGCTTTTGGGGGGAGAGGGGGCCACAGAGGCCTGATTAATTGCAGTTTGTGGAGGACATTGGAGCAGTCACTGCTCACGGTGGTACAAGTTTGGAGAAAGTTTCAGCAGCACTGATGGATGAGGTAGGGATTCAGCCATGCAGTGTTCTGAAGGTCAAAGATGGCAATCTTGGCAGCAGACCGGATGCAGGGTAGAAGGTTCAGCGTATGATTGAACAGGGTGCTGGGGATCCAGATCTGTGGATTTAACCCAATGGGTAACTAGAGAGGCTCACTGAGTGAAAGTCAGAGGCAGTAAGGTACTGGTGCAAGCCAAAGGATGGATTTGGTTTTTATCAACATTGAGTTGAAGGAAATTCCAACTCAGTCAGGAACTTGATGTCAGGCAGTTATATAGAAATACATAGTATTTACAGCACCGAAACAGGCCATTCGGCCCAACTAGAATCGTTCCAGCACAGAAGGAGGCCATTCAGCCCGTCGAGCCCATGCTGGCTCTCTGCAAGAGCACTTCAGCTAGTCCCACTCCCCGCCCCTTTCCCCGTAGCCCTGCAAATTCCCTTTTGAAAGCCACGATCTTTCATCACCTTTTCAGGCAGTGCATTCCAGATCCTAACCACTCGCTGTGTAAAAAGTTTTTCCTCATGACGCCTTTGGTTCTTTTGCCAATCACCTTGAATCTGTGTCCTCTGGTTCTTGACCCTTCCACCAATGGGAACAGTTTCTTTCTATACTCTGTCCAGACCCCTCATGATTTTGAACACCTCTATCAAATCTCCTGTCAACCTTCTCTGCTCTAAGGAGAACAACCCCAGCTTCTCCAGTCTATCCACGTAACTGAAGTCCCTCATTCCTGGGACCATTCTTGTAAATCTTTTCTGCACCCTCTCGAAGGCCTTCATATCCTTCCTAAAGTGCGGTGCCCAGAATTGGACGCAATACTCCAGTTGAGGCCGAACCAGTGTTTTATATAGGTTCATCATAACTTCCTTGCTTTTGTACTCTATGCCTCTATTCCTGAAGCCCAGGATCCCGTATGCTTTTTTAACCGCTTTCTCAACCTGCCCTGCCACCCTCAACAATTTGTGCACAAATAACCCCAGATCTCTCTGTTCATGCACCCCCTTTAGAATTGTACCCTTTAGTTTATATTGCCTCTCCTCATTCTTCCTCCCAAAATGTATCACTTCGCACTTTTCTGCGTTAAATTTAATCTGCCACATGTCCGCCCATTCCACCAGCCTGTCTATGTCTTCTTGAAGTCTATCACTATCCTCCTCACTGTTCACTATACTTCCAAGTGGTCTATGCTAATGTTTATGCTCCACCGAGCCTCGTCCCACCTTACATCATCTCACCCTATCAGCATACCACCTTTGCCCCCCCCTCCCCTTGGTACTGCCCTTGCCTCTTTCCCAGGTACCACACTTGCCCAGGTTGCCACTTCCCCCCCCACTCCAAGGTACCACTCCCCCAGTTGGTGAATAAGCTTTTTTAACTTTATACCCGGTCTTTTACCCTGCATTCATTGAAAATGTTTATATCCATGCCACTTTCTGAAGATTTTAAAATGGTTTCCCATTTGGAAATTAGGGTCTCATTAACTTCACAGCTAGACTTTGGGAATTTGACCTGGCAAATGTTTATTTAAGAAAAAAAGGCTCCTAACTCGCGCCAGTTCCTGTTCACCCATCACCCCTGTGCTCGCTGACCTACATTGGCTCCCGGTTAAGCTACGCCTCGATTTTAAAATTCTCATCCTTGTTTTCAAATCCCTCCATGGCCTCGCCCTTCCCTATCTCTGTAATCTCCCTCAGCCCTATAATCCCCCTAGACCTCTACGTTCCTCTAATTCTGCCCTCTTGAGCATCCCTGATTTTAATCGCTCCACCGTTGGTGGCCATGCCTTCTGTTGCCTACACCCTAAGCTCTGGAATTCCCTCCCAAAACCTCTCTGCCTCTCTCCTCCTTTAAGATGCTCCTTAAAACCTACCTCTTTGACCAAGCTTTTGGTCACCTGCCCTAATCTCTCCTCATGTGGCTCGGTGTCAAATTTTGTTTTAGGATACTCCTGTCAAGCGCCTTGGGGCGTTTTTCTATGTTAACATATAAACATAGAAGACAGGAGCAGGAGTAGGCCATTCGGCCCCTCGAGCCTGCTCCACCATTTAATGAGATCATGGCTGATCATCCAAATTCAGTACCCTGTCCCTGCTTTCTCCCCATATCCCTTGATCCCTTTAGCCTTAAGAAATATATCTAACGCCTTCTTGAATACATTTAATGAATTGGCCTCAACTGCCTTCTGTGGTAGAGAATTCCACAGTTTCAGCACTCTCTGGGTGAAGAAATTCCTCCTCATCTCAGTCCTAAATGGCTTACCCCTTATCCTTAGACTGTGACCTCTGGTTCTGGACTCCCCCGCCATCGGGAACATCCTTCCTGCATCTAGTCTGTCTAGTCCTGTTAGAATTTTATAAGTTTCAATGAGATCCCCTCTCATTCTTCTAAACTCTAGCGAATACAAGCCCAATCGTCCCAATCTCTCTTCATACGTCATTCCTGCCATCCCAGGTATCAGTCTGGTGAATCTTCGCTGCACTCCCTCCATGGCAAGAACATCCTTCCTCAGATTAGGCGACCAAAACTGCACATATAAGGCGCTATATAAATACAAGTTGTTAAATGGAATACTGGCTGCAGGTGAGCAGAGTGGCAGTGAGATATGTAGATACAGAGCAACCCGCTGTGGCACTTTTTTTTATCGCATAAACCAAATTCAGGAGTGACCTAAAAACAGCATCATTCTTGACGGCTGTGTTTTCACTTTTATACTCTGGTTCTTGTGCTAATTATTTCTGTGGTTTTGAAAGACTCTTGCATCTCAAGCTTGTTTAAATCAGGACCTTGAAACTCAGCCTCTGGTATAAACAGTTGCAATTCATAACACTGTCTCTGCGTCCCAGTTTTCAGTCCTCACTTTATCATTGTTGTCATCATTGTCTTTCGTTCTGCGCTAATTTTGCTCCTGAAGGTGAGTTATCGGCACCGGTGAAAATGTATTGATGTCAATATTTATGTTTGGCTGTTCATTTTTCTAATTGATGCATTCTTAATAAATAGTATTTACTAGCCGTGGCTCAGTTGGTAGGCACTCTCCTGAGTCAGAAGGTAATGGGTTCAAGTCCCACTCCAGAGACTTGAGCAAAAAATCCAGGCTGACACTCCAGTGCAGTGCTGAGGGAGCGCTGCACTGTCGGAGGTGCCGTCTTTCGGATGAGACGTTAAACCGAGGCTCCGTCTGCTCTCTCAGATGGATACTTGTCCAGCTGGGACCACCATTCCCGATAGAACATTGGCTTGTAGGGTTATCTGGAGCTAAATGGGAAGAGTCTCAGCCCCAGTGTCCTTCCAGGTTCTATTAATGAAAGAGGCTGTCTGGTCAATCATCAACAGTTCCCTGAAGTACAGAAGACTCGAATAACTCGGGTATCAGATTGCTAAATCTGCCACAGATCAAAGCCAGGCACGTAAACTTGGAGCTAGCATGACCCAGAGACCCTGAGAGAGAAAATTTGTGGGAAGGGGGAATCTATGCTGCATTTTCCCACTTTTCAGCTGTGCCTTACATGCACTGTGCTGTTGAGAGTAGTCGGTCTAGTCCATAGTAGTGTCCAGACTGTATGGTGGTCCATTCTTTTGAATTTCCAATCAGTTTAGCACCAGCCAAAACAGCTTATGCTGTGTGAGACGTGATAGACCAGCAGCGCTGACAGAGGAGCCCTCTGTATTGAAGAGCATTGTAAAGTCATGAGTGTTGCGCCTCACTGTTATATGCACGGGAGTGGATCAGCGGGTGCATCAGCTTGGCCATGGGAGAGGAAATGTATCCACGGAGGAGAGAGTTTGAAAAGGGCGCAGCTCAGTCCCATGGCTGTAAACATGGCAGCTGTGCTGCTGCCTCCTGTCTTCCTGTTTATTATAGCGTGAGACTGAAGCAACTGCCTACTAGCACCTGGCAGCCAGCTCACCTGTCCTGTGCTAGGGCTGCTCTCCCACTTCTGACAATCTGCTACTTCTTGCTGGGAGCAGTGAGGCTCCAGCCCATGCTTCGGGCCTGCAAAGTTGGGCAGAAGAACCGAAGGACCTTTGGAACCCCAATTAAACTACAGGGATGGATGTAAGTGGGAAATCAGTGTAACAGTGACAGCCAAGCAAGTGACAATGCAGGGGATGAAAATTCCTCTGGGAGTGATCTGTATGAAATATAATCCGAGTTTAAATTCTGTCTTATGGAGAAGATAGCAGTGACATGCTCTCCAGTGTCAGGTTCATGTAAAAGTGCAGAGGCCTGAGCTGCAGCAGCAGACAACTGTCAAAAGCAGGGTTTGCAATCAATGATAGGCTACTAAATGTGTGAAATAAAAAACAGAAAATGAGTCTGTAATGGATGATTTGTATTTGCACATGAAAGAAAGACAGACTTGCATTTCTATAGCGCCTTTCACAACCACCGGATGTCCCAAAACGCTTTGCAGCCAATGAAGTACTTTTTGAAGTGTAGTCACTGTTGTAATGTGGGAAATGCGGCAGCGAGTTTGTGCACAGCAAGCTCCCACAAACAGCAATGTGATAATGACCAGATAATCTGTATTTTTAGTGATGTTGATTGAGGAATAAATATTGGCCAGGACACTGGGGAGAACTCACCTGCTCCTCTTTGAAATAGTGCTAGGTAATGAATGGCACGTAAGCTGTGTCCTACTTGGGTGTGTAATCTGTGTGTCGTCTTTTCAGAAATATTCAATGGAGATATTTGGTCCTTTATAGCTGTATGACCTACAATCATAAATACCATGTGGTATAAGATTGGGGGTATTCCATCAAGTATTATACAGGCCTTGTTTTTCACTGTGCCAGTTTCTGGCATTATAGCTAGATGAATACTAACTGAAAATGATCCTCAAAAGGTCCTTTTTTTTTTTTTACTACTGCATGCAGTTTCTGGTTATTTTATTGCTTTTGGGTATGTACTTTTTTTTAAGCCACTGTCTTTTTATTTACAGGTGGTTGCATTCTGGTGCTGAGTCGGCGGTTTGTGCTTTATGCTTGCTGTGGCTTATTTGTACTCATTGCTATGCAGGTAAGATCCAGGCGCAAATACACAGAGCGCGCAAAAACTGTTTGTTTAATCCTGAATTAGATAAATGTAATTTTCAATCTTTCCTTGTCCTTTCTTCCCTGCTGGGGAAAAAAAATGTTTGTGCTGGATCTAACTTATGGTGGCATAGCTGAGCTTAGGAACGTGAGCTGTGGAATAGGTGTTCCAACCCTATAGGCAAGAGGTGTATTGTACTGAAAGGCCATAATTAATCCT
This sequence comes from Squalus acanthias, assembly GCA_030390025.1. NCBI lineage: Eukaryota > Metazoa > Chordata > Chondrichthyes > Squaliformes > Squalidae > Squalus > Squalus acanthias. The sequence continues at coordinate 19,186,683 of CM059445.1, forward strand.
CTGTTACCACCTCCACAAGATGCTATATTGTGTTCACTTTAAAATAACTCGTCCCTGAATTCAATATCCTCTCTGCTTGTACCAAATTCCTTTGTGTGCCCCGTCTTATTTATCAGCTGCCCGTAATAGTGCACTGCTGTCTTCTGGGGAGGGTACAATGAAATGCCAACTAGATTAGCCCTCGTCCGTTCCACCTCGTGGAACTACATGTCCTTTTAGCCATTCATCAAACAACAGCTTGGGTGCTCTATCAGTTACTTGCCCGCAGTTAATCATTTTTACCTCCTGTTTGGTGTCCTTTCACTTTTTGTCTGCTCGGTGCTTCTTTCCCCTCCCCCAGCCTCGGCAAAGGTTGACAAATACCTAAAAGCTGGATAAAGGCTGAAACAATAGTAATTTCAATATGCAGCCACTTGCCTTAAGGTGCACGTCCCCCATAACAGCAAAACTGAGCTCAGCATCATAACAAAGCAGGGATCTACTGTGTCCCACATTGTGATGTAAGTCAGGAAAATAAGGTGCCACATAAAAGGTTACTGCACAAGATAAGAGCTCACGGGGTTGGGGGTAATATATTAGCATGGATAGAGGATTGGCTAGCTGTCAGAAAACAGAGAGTTGGGATAAATGGGTAATTTTCAGGTTGGCAAACTGTAACTAGTGGGGTGCCACAGGGATCAGTGCTGGGGCCTCAACTATTTACAATTTATATTAATGACTTGGATGAAGGGACCGTGTGTACTGTAGCCAAATTTGCTGCTGATACAAAGATAGGTGGGAAAGCAAGTTGTGAGGACACAAAGAGTGCAAAGGGATATAGATAGGTTAAGTGAGTGGGCAAAAATTTGGCAGATGGAGTATAACGTGGGAAAATGTGAGGTTATCCACTTTGGTAGGAAGAATATAAAAGCAAATTATTATTTAAATGGAGAGAGACTACAAAATGCTGCGGTACAGGGGGATCTGGGGGTCCTCGTACATGAAACACAAAATGTTAGCATGCAGGTACAGCAAGTAATTAGGAAGGCAAATGGAATGTTGGCCTTTATTGCAAGGGAGATGGAGTATAAAAGTAGGGAGATCTTGCTACAACTGTACAGGGCGCTGGTGAGGTCACATCTGGAGTACTGCGTGCAGTTTTGGTCTCCTTATTTAAGGAAGGATATACTTGCATTGGAGGCAGTTCAGAGAAGGTTCACTAGGTTGATTCCTGAGATGAAGGGGTTGTCTTATGAAGAAAGGTTGAGCAGGTTGGGCCTATATGCATTGGAGTTTAGAAGAATGAGAGGGGATCTTATTGAAACACATAAGATTCTGAGGGGACTTGACAGGGTAGATGCAGGGAGGATGTTTCCCCTTGTGGGGGAATCTAGAACTAGGGGGCATAGTTTCAGAATATGGGGTCGCCCATTTAAGACGGAGATGAGGAGGAATTTCTTCTCTGAGGTGGTGAATCTTTGGAATTCTCTACTCCAGAGAGCTGTGGAGGCGGAGTCATTGAATATATTCAAGGCGGAGATAGACAGATATTTGAGCTACAGGTGAGTCGAGGGTTATGGGGAGCGGGCGGGAAAGTGGAGTTGAGGCCAAGATCAGATCAGCCATGATCTTATTGAATGGCGGAGCAGGCTCGAGGGGCCGAATGGCCTACACCTGCTCCTATTTCTTATGTTCTTATAAAATCCTGTTCCGCTGGTTGGTGAGCCAATAACTAGAGGCATGAATTTAAGATATCAAAAGAACAAAGGGAGAGGTTAGGAGATCATTTTTTTTTATATGAAGGCTTATTAAAACATGGAATGCCCTGCCAGAAACGGTGATGGAAGCAGAATCTATAATAACCTTTAAAAGGGAAGTGGATAAATATTTGACAAAAAAAAATTAAAAAGGTATAAGGAAAGGGCAGGAGAATGGGACTGAGGTGATAGCACAGGCTTGATGGGCCAAAGGGCTGTAACATTCTATGATTCAAGGACAAATGTACTTATCGCCTACAATAATGGCAGTTTGCTGTATTTTTTTTTCCAGACTGTTGCTTACAGTATTCTCTGGGACCTTAAATTCCTTATGAGGTAAGTTAATTGGTGTTATTGCAGTCTTGGCAGTTATTGGAAATTGACATTTAGCTGTGAAATGATATCTGATAAATTCCTTGAGTTTCAAAAGCTGAAAATTCAGTTTGAAGCTTCAATCAAGCTAATCCTTTTTCCCAAAACTTCTGCAGAGGAAATTTTGAATCAATCGTACGGATGGGACGAACCAACTCTTGTTTAGATAAATGGGAGTGGGGAAGGCTATACTTGTATAATAACAAACTTTTAAGTCTCTTAAACTTGCTGAGATAATGACCAGGTGTCCTGCTTCTGATTGCTATCTAGTGATTTCTTTGGAAATGCATGTGTGTTGATGTTGAGCAAGAACAGTTTTGACGTTGATGCCCGTTCTGGGTGCACAGACTATCGATGTTTGCTGTCCAGGCTCTACATGAAGATTGCCCACTTCGGCGAAGTGGCAGGGGGCTACTGGTACCTGGGGATCTGAACCATTGTCAATCATTGGCCTTCAGGAGGGGAGACGATTTCGAGGAGAGAAGCTTTGATTAGAAATCTGTATGTGTCGTCCCTACTTTCTGTACATAATGGGTAATGGTGTGCTGCGTTGAATTGTATTGCAAATTAGAGCTGTTTAACATTTGGAAGAAGTACAGTATTTTGCTTTCCAGATTTCAGCCATTAATGACGTGGACTCCCTTTTGACCCTCCCATTTAGGAACCTGGCACTTGGAGGTGGCTTGCTGCTGCTGCTGGCCGAGTCTCGATCAGAAGGGAAGACCATGTTTGCAGGTGTCCCGACCATGGGCACTAATTCCCCACGTCAGTACATGCAGCTGGGCGGCCGTGTCCTGCTTGTCCTGATGTTTATGACTTTGTTGCACTTCTCCTTCAATGCGCTTATGGTGAGTGATTGGAAAACATCCTCTATTTTAAATGTCAAATATTGCCGTATTAATTTGTTACAAGACCTCGCACTGCAATAAATTAGATTATGAATGTCTGCTCCGTTTTGTAGTCGGGGGGAATTCTGCCTCATCGTACAATGATGCAACAATGCTGGTGAGTTAGCTTGCAGCCTTCAGAGTCTTTCATGCCGTTAGTCAAGTAGATTGGGCCTATACTCTCTGGAGTTTAGAAGAATAAGAGGTGATCGCATTGAAACATCAGATTCTGAGGGGGATTGACAGAGTAGATGCTGAGAGGTTGTTTCCCCTGGCTGGAGAGTCTAGAACTAGGGGGCATAGTCTCAGGATAAGGGGTCGGCCATTTAAGACTGAGATGAGGAGGAATTTCTTCACTCAGAGGGTTGTGAATCTTTGGAATTCTCTGCCCCAAAGGGCTGTGGATGCTGAGTCGTTGAGTATATTCAAGGCTGAGATCGATAGATTTTTGGACTCTAGGGGAATCCAGGGATATGGGGATCGGGCAGGAAAGTGGAGTTGAAGTCTAAGATCAACCATGATCTTATTGAATGGCGGAGCAGGCTCGAGGGGCCACATGGCCTATTCCTGCTCCAAATTCTTGTTAGTCTTAACTGGATTCAAGCTTCGGTCCCAGGTGTAAGGAGGAAGGTATTCTAACTGTGCTATCCTGTCTCTTGCCTATCCCCTTTCCTCTCCCTTTCCAACCCCCACCAACAGCTTTTAAATGTACTGTGCTGCACAGTCCTTTTTTAGTTAGATTTTTGTTAGTGCAGGATCAGTTTTGATACCAGAGGTACCCAGCCAGTTCAGTAAATATTGTGATCTATGGAGCAGGCTCGAAGGGCCGGATGGCCTACTCCTGCTCCTATCTTCTATGTATCTGCCAAATTAATAATCCCAACAGTATGAGTTTGAGAGTTGAAGTTAAAGTATATTGCAGTAATTTTAAAAGAAATAAGTTTGCAAACTTAAGACTTTTACCCTTTCATTAATTAAGATCAGCAAAACAAGCAAATTGCTTTTGGCTACTTGTTGATACAGAACGATTTTTGATTGTAGTCTGTGCCATGTGAATGACCTCATTGGTTTCCATCTGCCAGAGATTTGCCCACTCACTTAGTCTTTTGATGTCCCATTGTAACTTCCTGCTCCCATCTACACAACTTTGCCTCTTAACTTAGTGTCATCTGCAAACATGGATATAAAACTTCATATGTCTGTATATGTAACTTTATTCAAGTCATATATATGTGAAAATCTGAGGCCCTATAGATCTCTGGGGAACACCACTTAACATATTCCGCTAATCAGAGAACGTTCCCTTTATCCCTACTCTCTGCTATCTCCCACAATTATCAACTCTTGTTCCTCAGTTTTATCCTGTAAACATTAGAAAGTGCACAGATGTTGACATTGGGTAAGGACAGGTTCCAGCTCAGCTATGAGTCTTTCACAGGAAAATAGTCTATTGGAAGGGTGGAAGTTATGTTAGTTATATAAACCTCTGGTTAGACCCCATTTAGAGTACTGTTCAGTTCTGGGCCCCGCACGTCAGGAAGGATATATTGGCCTTGGAGGAGGTGCAACACAGATTCACCAGAATGATACCGGGACTAAAAGGGTTAAATTATGATGGCAGGTTGCACAGACTAGGCTTGTATTCCCTCGAGTATAGAAGATTAAGTAGTGATCTAATTGAGGTGTTTAAGATGTATAAGGGAGTTGATAGGATGGATTGAGAGTAACTATTTCCTCTAGTGGGGGAAATCCAGAACAGGGGGAATAACCTTAAAATTAGAGCTAGAAGAAATGCTTCCTGACATCAGGGGTGTTGTCAAGAAGAACTTCTTCACACAACGGGTAGTGGAAATCTGGAACTCTCCCCAAAAAACTGGGGGTCAATTGAAAATGTCAAAACTGAGATTGATGGATTTTGTTAGGTAAGGGTTACGGAGCCAATGCGGTAGATAGTTGAGACACAGATCGGCCGTGATCTAATTGAATGGCGGAACAGGCTCGAGGGGCTGAATGGCTTCCTCCTGTTCCTAACACTCACTTTTGTGTCATACATAAAAAATGAGCATGCAAAGATTGGAAGGGGTCCCTGGAGCTATACCGCAGCATGAGTCGACACCTTTGTGAGAGGTGGGGGTAGAGGATTTTTTAAAAATCAAGTGTTCCCTAAAAATATATTGCAAATTTTTCTTTCCTAGATTCTTCAAGACATTATTGGCACTACTTTGATAATCCTCGTGGCCATTGGTTTCAAGACTAAGTTGGCTGCTCTCACACTGGTCATTTGGCTCTTTGCGTTGAATCTGATTCAGAATGCATTCTGGAGTGTCCCGGTGTACAGGCCCATGCATGACTTCTTAAAATATGACTTTTTCCAAACAATGTCTGTGATTGGCGGCCTTCTCTTAGTAGTAGCACTGGGGCCTGGCGGAGTCTCGATGGACGAGCATAAAAAGAAGTGGTGAAGAGGGTCTTCGGAAGAGAAATATATATATATATTTGTGTAATTTTTTTTTAATTATTTTTACTACCGTATCAGTTCTCTCTGTCTGAGTCTGAATTGTTTTTTTCAATCCGATTTCTTTCATGTGAAGCATAAATTAAAAACCACACATCAGTTTTACCGCTTTTCTTTCCCTCCCAGTATTTCGGTATTAAGTGGTGGTAAAATCGGTGCCAAAATTTACCAGGCAGTCAGTTCTGGTGCAATATTCTCTTTACAGCACCTTCTGGTACAACTTCAATACTGGGAACTGATTGGCTGGAGACTGCTTCTTCCCCTTTCTGAGCCTTGATGCTTCAGACAATCTATTTAATGAATTTTCTGTGTGCGGGATGACTTAATGGGAAGTTCGAATATTCTCTGAGGTTCGATGGTAATGTGAATGTTGAAGGTGCCATATCTCGATTCAGGTGTACAACATGTGGCTCTTAAACATTCCTTAACCTTGGACCTTCATTCCAGCTCGTATCATGAATAAACTAAACTGATAAATTGGACCAAATTATCTTGAATATCCTATTGATTGGCAGTGTAATGAATGGAATATTCAGATGCTGCAAACCTTTAAAGCGTGGTACAACTGCTTTGCTACAAACTGAAGTGCCTTGCACAGCAATGTGTTGAATTTCAAGCATAGCTCTTCTTGTACAGATAGCTACTTTGAGATAATACCTGTGTCCTGTTTCCCAGCGAAACTAAAGACCAACGCTTTGGTAACGTGTTTGTTTTTGTTTCTAATATACCTGTCTTCTGCAAAACAGCATCTGAATGACTGAATCAAGGATTTGCACAATACAGTGCCGTACCGGCACACTGTCTGCCTCAATGAGCAGTCAAGTAACCAATTGGAAGCAAACTTAGTACAGCTCTTAATACAGAATATTTTGACAGATACTGTACCTAAAATGCTTGAGTTGTTGACAATATTTTGCTTGTCCTTATTAGCTCCTTACAAAGCTCGATTTTCTATGTGTTTGAGCGTTTGCCAATGGTAACATGCCACAGGGAAGTACCCTGGACTGGTGCACAGCAATCTTCCTTTGTTCCTCTTCCTCGTGCTGGTGTGGAAACGCCTACGTTCTGCTTGGTGTCACCCCACAATAGCACAGGTAAAATTAGGCGCTCTGTGGAGAAATTCACCTGTGACGCCATGTGTTTTTGTGAGGCTATGTGTAGCATTGCCAGTCAAGCGATTTAATTTGCGAGATGTGAGGATGGTTAAAACATTTTGACAGCAAGATCTTCTCTGGTGACCAATGGGCTTGTCACTTGGCTTTCTCGCTGGAACTGAAGTGATACAAGATTCGGGAGGGAGGGAGGGAGAGAAGGCTACAGGTTACACTTGTTTAAAATCAAAGTTGCAACCCTTGCAAAAATTCAACAGTTCTACTCTTTGAACCCTGCGTTAACTTTTCCACTGATACCTCGGATACACAAATTGCCAAAACCATCTGTTACAAACACACAACCATTTTATAAATAGATTTTAATGTGTTTAGTACAAAAGTGTCTTAAAAATCTGCAGCAGTGAGCGCAGACAATGCTGATTTCTGAATGTCTTGACATTGTGGTTGTATTTGCAGTTCTGCTGGAAGACTCATTAAATGCATTGGAAAAACTGCTGTTTGTTCTGTATGTAATGACAATAGCTGAAGCCACAGTTACAATAGTGCTTTACAAATATATAGTGGGCTACCAAGGGAGTTAACATTATCCCATCTGTGTGGAAGGTTTTTAATTAATTTCTATTAATTACCACGCTCTTATGGTCTGTGGCCTAATGCCTTTGGCCAAGAAAGGGGGTGGGGTGGGGATAACGAGGTGCTCCAAGGGCCCTGCTATTTTTCAAACCGTCTGATGCATAAAAAGAAATCCAAGGTGTCGAGGTTCCACTTCCGCTTTACTCCACAGCAATGTTGCAAAGGTTTGAAATGTAGCTAGTGCTCAGGCTAATTATGTAACTGGGAGTTCATTCGACAATACCCACAACCAGGCTACGTGCAATGTGCGCACCCATCTGGAGGGGTCAAAATCCCCTTGTGTATGTGTGTGTGTGTATATATTCATTATGTGCAACCTACTGAAGTATCAACTCAGTCGGTAGCACTCTTGGCTCTGAGTCAAGGTGGTAGATTCAAGCCCCACTCCAGGATTTAAGCATGTAGTCTAGGCTAAGATTTCTGAGCAGTACTGGAAAAGGGCTGACAGTGACGTTTTCCACATGAGATATTACACTGAGTCCCGTCTGCCTGTTCAGGTGGACTTAAATTAACTATTTGAAGAGCAGCGAGTTCTGCTGGTGTCCTGGCTAACCTTTTTTCCCTTGCCTACCAAAAACAGTCACTGGTCATTCCTCTCATTTGCTGTTTGTGGGTCTTTGCTACGCTGAAATTGGCTGCCACATTTTCCCACACAAGTGACTGACTGCACTTAAAAAATATTAATTGGATAAGAAGCACTTTAGGATGTCTTGAGAATGTGATTTGGCTCTTTATAAATATTAGTTCTTAAGATTAAGTGTCACCTGTGACTCAGTGGGTAGCACTCTCGCCTCTGAGTCAGAAGGTTGTGGGTTCAAGTCTTACTCCAGACACGAGCACAAAAATCCAGACTGACACTCCAGTGCAGTACTGAGGGAGCGCTGCACTGTCGGAGGGGCAGTACTGAGGAAGTGCTGCACTGGCAGAGGGGCAGTACTGAGGGAGCGCCGCACTGTCGGAGGGGCAGTACTGAGGGAGCGCCGCACTGTCGGAGGGGCAGTACTGAGGAAGTGCTGCACTGTCGGAGGGGCAGTACTGAGGAAGTGCTGCACTGGCAGAGGGGCAGTACTGAGGGAGCGCCGCACTGTCGGAGGGGCAGTACTGAGGGAGCGCCGCACTGTCGGAGGGGCAGTACTGAGGGAGCGCCGCACTGGCAGAGGGGCAGTACTGAGGGAGCGCTGCACTGTCGGAGGGGTAGTACTGAGGAAGTGCTGCACTGGCAGAGGGGCAGTACTGAGGGAGCGCCGCACTGGCAGAGGGGCAGTACTGAGGAAGTGCTGCACTGGCAGAGGGGCAGTACTGAGGGAGCGCCGCACTGGCAGAGGGGCAGTACTGAGGGAGCGCTGCACTGTCGGAGGGGTAGTACTGAGGAAGTGCTGCACTGGCAGAGGGGCAGTACTGAGGGAGCGCCGCACTGGCAGAGGGGCAGTACTGAGGAAGTGCTGCACTGGCAGAGGGGCAGTACTGAGGGAGCGCCGCACTGGCAGAGGGGCAGTACTGAGGGAGCGCCGCACTGTCGGAGGGGCAGTACTGAGGGAGTGCTGCACTGGCAGAGGTACCGTCTGCTCTCTCAGGTGGGCGTAAAAGATCCCATGGCACTATTTCAATGAAGAGCAGGGGAGTTCTCCCTGGTGTCCTGGCCAATATTTATCGCTCAATCAACATCACTAAAACAGATTATCTGGTCATTATCATCTTGCTGTTTGTGGGAGCTTGCTGTGTGCAAATTGGCTGCCACGTTTCCTACATTACAACAGTGACTACACTTCAAAAAAGGTACTTCATTGGCTGTAAAGTGCTTTGGGACGTCCAGTGGTCGTGAAAGGCGCTTTAGAAATGCAAGTCTTTCTTTCTCTGTGTGCTGATTTCTTTCTGCCTCATTCGTTTAAATGGTATTAAATTTCTGGTAAAATGTCCTGATGGGCCAGTGGTACGTACAAGCCATACAGAGGTCCCAGATTCAATATTTGGCCTCACAAGTTTAGCTCATCCTTGCCGGGGCAGGGTTTTGAGTGCTAAAATTGGCCTCCGTGCTGCTTGGCTAAGGAGAGGATTGATGGCCAGGTTTGCTGTTCCTCGTCATTGTCTGCTGGAAGGTGCGGGTGTCGATGTTGGAGGAGGATAGCATCAGACTCTGCTGTGGTGCTCTCTGCAGTCAAATAGCCAATCAACATTCACTGTTTGGCTCTCACATGAAGTGTGACACTTGGCAAGCTGCTGGAATTGTGCACCAGCTGGATGAGATGGCTTCAAGAGAGAAGAGAAATTTGGCAGGTTTCAGGTAGTGTCTCATTGAAGAACTATAACAGAACTAAAGCAATCGAGGGAGATGAAAGTAGAGCTAAACTCCGACATCTAGCCAAAGCACTGGGTGTCCAGGTGTCTAACCGAAGCATTAAATTTATGGAAAACTCTTGTCACCAGACTTACAATCAACGAACATAGACACAGGAGTAGACCATTTAGCCCCTTGAATCTGTTCGGCCATGGCTGATCTGCGACCTAACTCCATATACCGCCTTTGCCCCATCTCCCTTAATGCCTTTTGTTAACAAAAAGCTATCAATCTCAGATTTAAAATTAACAATTGACCTAGCATCAATTGCTGTTTGCAGAAGAGTTCCAAACTTCTACCACCCTTTGCGTGTAGAAGTGTTTCCTAACTTCCCGCCTGAAAGAAATAAAAACAAAAAATGCTAGAAATACTCAGCAGGTCAGGTAGCATCTGTGGATAGAGAAACAAAGTTAATGTTTCAGGTTGATGACCTTTCGGCAGACTGCTCAAAGGCCTGGCTCTAATTTTTAGACTCTGCCCCCTCCTGAAAGGTCTGGCTCTGATTTTTAGACTATGACCCTAGTCCTAGACTCCCCAACCAGCAGAAATAGTTTCCCTCTATCTATCAGTTCCCCTTAATATCTTGAAAACTTCAATCAAATCACCCCTTAACCATTTAAATTCCAGGGAATACAGCCCTAGTTTGTGTAATCTCGCCTCGTAATTTAACCCTTGGAGTCCGGGTATCATTCTGGTAAACCTACGCTACACTCCCTCCAAGGCCAATATATCCTTCCTAAGGTGTGGTGCCCAGAACTGCTCACAGTACTCCAGGTGTGGTTTAACCAGGGCTTTGTATAGCTGCAGCATAACTTCTACCCCCTTGAACTCTAGTCCTCTAGATATAAAGGCCAGCATTCCATTAGCCTTTTTGATTATTTTCTGTACCTGTTCATGACATTTTAATGATCTATGTGCTGTGTGTTGCTGTAATTGTAGATGAGGATGAAATCAGTCAAGCCTGATCCTCTCATCTGATGTCAACATGTGATTTTACACGTAAGCCATGCGGGAGCTACGGCTGCTGAATCTTACATCAAAGATTTATTCCATTACCAACGTCACGTCCTCTTATTCTGACTCGGGCATCCAATGTGTATACATGAGTTGATATAAATACATTGATTCCCTGATGTAACTGAATAAGCACTAGGTACTTAATCTACGGAATACAATTCTTCTATAAGGTTGCTGCGCTGTCTTAGATGACAAACTCCATGAGCCACATCAAGGGAAGACTAGAAGTCTCATTGTTATGTGGTTAGAGAACAAAAATAAACCTGATGGTCAAATGGGTAAATGTACCGCATGGTGTAGTAATGATCCATGGAGAGCTCAGGTCTGATTCCTGGTCTGTGGTAAGTTAGCTGATTTAGCCAGGGGAGCAGGTTGGTTGCTACTATTGCTCTCGGCACCTCCTAGGCTAAAGGGGGTGAAATTTGAGGTTGAAGGTCAGCCATGGTGGAGCAGCCTCGAAGGGCGGTATGGTTTACTCCTGCTCCTATTTCTCATGTTTCTTAAATCAGGCAAGGTTCAGCCACTCTTACTGCAAAGTGACTGTTGAGAGCAAGAACAGGCACAGTTCTGATACCTTCCTCAGAGAAATAATCTGCCAGCACTATTCAGGCTCACACATGGAAAATTGTCACTTTGGGGAGGTGTTCGAGGGTTACTTGTACCTCTGGAACTGTATCCCAGTAAGAGTCAGTGTCCTTCCTGGAAACATACACCAGAATTTTCCCATTTGTTTCACTCCTAATACACTTCCTTTTCATTTCCCAATTGTTTATAACTTTTCAAATATTTGTAAGATTCAATAGTTAGGATGTTAGGAGTAAGAAGGGAAGTCAGGTAGAAGATTTTTACACAAAGAAGAAAATTGCACAATATGTTACTGGGGAGATAGTGAGAGAAAGCAGATAAATAGATTTGAGACAACGACAAGCTTTTTCAGCCTGAAAACCTTTTCCTGTTTCTAAAACTTCTATACTGGGAAGTGTGGATGTTGGATGAGGGTAGGATCGACCTTGGGACGTCCCAAAGTGCTTTACAGCCAATGAAGCACTTTTTGAAGAGTAGTCACTGTTGTAATGTAGGAAACGCAGCAGCCAATTTGTGCACAGCAAGGTCCCACAAACAGCAAAGTGATAATTACCAGATAATCTGTTTTAGTGTTGTTGATTGAGGGATAAATATTGGCCAGGACACCGGGAGAACTCCCCTGCTCTTCTTCGATACAGTGCCATGGGATCTTTTATGTCCACCTTCGAGAGCTTAATGGTTTAATGTCTCATCTGAAAGACGGTGCCTAGGAGAGTGCAGCACTCCCTCAGTAGTGCCCCTCCGACATTGCAGCACTCCCTCAGTACTGACCTTCTGACAGTGCAGCACTCCCTCAGTGCAGGTGGATGTAAAAGATCCTATGGCATTATTTCGAAGAAAAGCAGGGGAGTTATCCCTGATGTCTTGGCCAATATAAATCACTCAATCAATATCACTAAAACAGATTATCTGGTCATTATCACACTGCTGTGTGCGGGAGCTTGCTGTGCACAAATCGGCTGCCGCGTTTCCTACATTACAGCAACGACTACACTTCAAAAAGTACTTCATTGGCTGTAAAGCGCTTTGGAACGTCCAGTAGTTGTGAAAGGCACTATATAAATGCAAGTCTTTCTTAGACCAAAGGGCGTCTTTCACTGAGTTGATGGTCCTCCAGCAGTAGTTGATGTTTGTCGCGGTGGGTGTGCGTCCCTGGGAACAGGCGGTAGAGCACAGAGTCCTGTGTTACAGAGCTGCCAGGGATGAACCTCGACAAAAACCACCCAGTCTGGCATATGCTGCCAGTGTCAGGCGGGAGTTACAACTTCCGCGCTGACATCACTGGACGTTGAGGGACCTGAGAGGAGCAACACACGTGGATTAGTTCAATCTCCACCGAGGGAGAGTTGCTGAGCTATTACCTTGAAATTAAAATTAAAATTGGACCGGCGTTGCTTTCTTCTATCTGAAACAACATTTAAAAAATATTGAAATGAAATAAAATGCAAGACTACAGTGTTTAGAGTATTTGTGAGCCCAGTTACTACAATAATCAAATAAAGTAACCCCTCCCTCTTTATTTCCCATTCATCTTTTCCGTGGTCAACAGACTGGGAAGAATCCATTTCATGAAAGGGGGAATTTTGAAAAAACACATTCGATTTACAAATATTATTTCAACTGTCGCGGCCAGTCGCATGCAGATGATTATTTCACTATTATCAAGCTACGAGGAACGAACGGACGTGTGAACAGAAAATGTGGTGGATTGTAAAAAATGTATTAAAAGATTCTCCCCCTCCCTCTCTCTGAGCTTCTGGTGATGAATGAACGGGGGACGAATCCATTTACATCCACATGGATGGGGTGGGGGGAGGAGGTTTTATTAAAAATTCTCAGCCCGTTAATATTTGAAAGAAGAAGATCGTTCTTTCTTGATTGGATACGGTGAATAAATAAGCGATGTGAAATTTTGAACAGTTATTGCTAAAAAAAAAATACGAATTTTATTTTAAGTGAATGTGATCTTCCCCGACCCTCCCTCCCCTCTTTCTCTCCTTCCAAGGCGGGAGTGGGCGAGTCCGGATCGCGCGCGAAAACTCGGCCGGCGGCGCTCGGGGTTTTCCGCCGCTGTCGGTGAAGAAGCTTCGGTGACGAAGACGACGACGAAGAAGAAGCTTCGCCATGCCAGCCCGCACCGCCGGTGTGGCCGCCTCCTCCCTCTCCCTGCCCGAGGACATCAAGCGCCGGTGAGTTTTACCTCAGGCAGGAGAAGGGGGGCTTGAAGCCTGAGGCCTTCCTCCCTCGAATTTGTGTTTTTTTTTACCTCAGAGCGGCCGCCGGTTATTGTCCATCCGGCGGGGGGAGTCCCGGACCGTGTGTGTGAGGAGAGAGAGTGGAGATTTAATATGATTTTTTATTATTATTGATGTGAGGGCGGAGGTTTCAAGTTTCCCCCCCAACTCGGCGCTGCTCGAGCGGGCTCCGGTTATTGTCTGACCGCCTCCCCTCCCCGGGGGTCCCGGGCTCTCCGTGGGTCCCGGGCTCTCCGTGTGTGTGTGTGGGGGTGGGGGGGGATCTCCTCTCTTCATTCTCCTCTCTTCATTCTCTCCGGGGGGTTTATTATTATTTATTATTGCTGATGTGGGAGGTTTGAAGTCCCGGCGCCGCTGCAGGGGGAAGAATTTGGCGCCAAATTTGCGGTCGAAGGGACGAAGCCCGCGGAGACTCTCCCCATCAACACAAACTGCTGGGTACAAGGGGAAAAGAAAGAACTGGCACTGCGACAGCTCCCTTCACCACCTCGGCACGTCCCCCAAAGCGCTTTACAGCCAAATTTTTTGAATTTTCGTCATTGTTGTAAGGTAGGAAACGGGGCAGCCAATTCGCGCACAGCAACCTCCCACAAACAGCAATGTGTTAATGACCCAGATCATCTGTTTTAGTTGATTGAGGGATAAATATTGGCCAGAACACCGGGGAGACACTCCCCTGTTCCTCTTCTAAATAGTGTCGTGGGATCTTTTACATCCACCTGAGAGAGCAGACAGTGCGGCACTCCCTCAGTGCTGCCCCTCCGACAGTGCGGCGCTCCCTCAGTGCTGCCCCTCCAACAGTGCGGCGCTCCCTCAGTACTGCCCCTCCGACAGTGCAGCACTCCCTCAGTACTGCCCCTCTGACAGTGCAGCGCTCCCTCAGTACTGCCCCTCCGACAGTGCGGCGCTCCCTCAGTACTGCCCCTCCGACAGTGCAGCACTCCCTCAGTACTGCCCCTCTGACAGTGCAGCACTCCCTCAGTACTGCCCCTCTGACAGTGCAGCGCTCCCTCAGTACTGCCCCTCCGACAGTGCGGCGCTCCCTCAGTACTGCCCCTCTGACAGTGCAGCACTCCCTCAGTACTGCCCCTCCGACAGTGCAGTGCGTCCTCAGTACTGCACTGGAGTGTCAGCCTAGATTTTTGTGCTCAAGCCTCTGGAGTGAGACTTGAACCCGCCACCTTCTGACTCAGAGGTGAGAGAGCGACCCACTGAGCCACAGCTGACACTTCTAAAAGGGGCGCATGAACAGAGAGACTTGGGGGTATATGTGCACAAATCGTTGAAGGTGGCAGGGCAGGTTGAGAAAGTGGTTAAAAAAGCATACCGGATCGTGGGCTTCATGCATAGAGGTCATGATGCGGAGATGCCGGTGTTGGACTGGGGTGGACAAAATTGAGAGGTTGCACAACACCAGGTTATAGTCCAACAGTTTTATTTGAAATCACAAGCTTTCGGAGCTATCGATCGCCCCTTCCTCAGGTGACCTGAGGAAGGGGCGATCGATAGCTCCGAAAGCTTGTGATTTCAAATAAAACTGTTGGACTATAACCTGGTGTTGTGCGACCTCTCAATTTCATGCATAGAGGCATGGAAGCAAGCAAGGAAGTTATGATGGAATAAATCATAGAATGGTTACAGCACTGAAGGAGGCCATTCAGCCTGTCAAGCCCGTGCCAGCCTTCTGCAAGAGCACTTCAACTTGTCCCACTCCCCTGCCCTTTCCCCATAGTCCTGCAAATGTTTTTCCTTCAGATACTTATCCAACTCCTTTTTGAAAGCCATGATTGAATCTGCCTCCTCCACCCTTTATGACAGCGCATTCCCGATCATAACCACTCACTGCGTAAAAAAGCTTTTCCTCATGTTGCATTTGATTCTTCTGCCAATCACCTTAAATCTGTGATTGGCAGAAGAACCAAAGGTGACATGAGGAAAGTTATGATGAACCTTTATAAAACACTGGTCCGGCCTCAGCTGGAGTATTGTGTCCAATTCTGGGCACCGCACTTTAGGAAGGGCTTAGAGTGGGCACAGAAAAGATTTACGAGAATGATTCCAGGGATGAGGGATTTCAGTTACGTGGATAGACTGGAGAAGCTGGGGTTGTTCTCCTTAGAGCAAAGAAGGTTGAGAGGAGATCTGATAGAGGTGTTCAAAATCTACACTTCAAAAAGTACTTCATTGGCTGTAAAGCGCTTTGGGACGTCCGGTGGTCGTGAAAGGCTATAGAAATGTAAGTCTTTCTTTTTATCCATGAATGATTGAGGTTGGACTTTAACTTCTATACAGTGAGACTCCCAAGATGTCAACATCAGATGAATGTTAGTGGGCCCTGTTTAAATGAATGGAATTGTGCTTATTTAGTGTAACTTCCTTTTACAGGGTGCCTTATTCTGTGCCTCTGATGTCTCGCGTCAGTTCACTTCTAATGAGTTGCTTTGAGGTCCACTGATTGTTATGTAACATCAACAACTTGCATTTATACAGCGCCTTTAATGTAGTAAAATGTCCCAAGGCACTTCACAGTAGCCTTATCAGACAAAGATTTGACACCGAACCAAGGAAAGAGATATTAGGGCAGGTGACCAAAAGCTTGGTCAAAGAGGTAGGTTTTAAGAAGATTCTTAAAGGAGGAGAGAGAGGCAGAGAAGTTTAGGGAGGGAATTCCAGAGCTTGGTCCCAGGCAGTTGAAGGCATGGCCGCCAAAGGTTGGGTGCAGGTATGGATAGAGGCCAGTGTTGGAGGGACGCAGAATTCTTGAAGTGTTGTTGGAGTTAGAGATAGGGAGGGCTGAGGCCACGGAGGGATTTGAACACGAGGGTGAGAATTTTAAATGGCTTTGGTGGACCGGGAGCCAGCGTAGGTCAGCGAGCACGGATGGATGGGTGAACAGGACATGGTGCAAGTTAGGATCCAAACAGCAGAGTTTTGGATGAGCTTAAGTTTATGAAAGGTGGAAGATGGGATGCCATCCAATTGTTGGCAAACGTGGCAGCCGTTTTGCAGACAAGATCCAACAAACAATCATGAGATTAACAGTTAATTTGCTTAACGGAGAATTTTGGAAACTGGAAGATCTCCCTTCTCGTCTTTGATGGCCGCCTCGACCACTGGTACAGGTCTAAATATTAGACTTCATATTTCATTTACTTACAGTTCTAAGGGGTGTGATCTGAGTCGGTAAAGGTGTTGTGTTGAAAAACAACCATGTAGAAATTTAGGAGTCGAGCAAGTCCCTTGGTCTGTAGCTTGATAGCAGTTTAACAATTCCTAAATAAGTAAAACCTGTCAGTACTACATCACTCGGAACAATGGTAGGTTTGTTGAAAACTGCTATTTCCCGGTTTTGTAAATGAGGAGACTCGGTACAACTGAATCTTTCTTAGTGTGGCTTTGACTAGTGACCAGGTTGATGGAATAAATTTGCAATCATGAACTTTGCACGCTTATTAGAATTAGACGGCAGATTTAACATTGCAAAAGGGAGTTAAAAGCATTTCTTTGGAGGGTGATTAGATTGTGAAATTCTTTGCCACAAAATGTTGCTGAAGCAGTCCATAAATTCTTTTGAAAGGGAAACAGTTCCTTGAAAAAGGGGAATATTGAAGAATATGGGACTAAGTAGGAGAGTGGGGTTGGTCTGCGTTGCAGCTTAGAAATAGGCTGTTGGCCCATCAAAACTGCAAGAGTGTTTTTCTTTACATTAGCCACCTAGTCTGATCTCTTTTATCTGCTTTGTCCCCATTCCAGTAATTTATAATCCAAGGCATCTTCCAGCAGCCCAGGGTGGCTAGAGAAACCTGATGGGTGCTTGTCTGTTTTCGCTCTTGAATGGGGAGCTGTGTCAGACCATGCCAGAAACAAATGGGCAAGAGCATGTATTTTCAGTTGATGAAACTTGCTTGCGGACCCTCTGAATCTGTGTATTTGCCTTTGGTTCTCTTCGTTGTGTTGTACTGTATTGGACTTCGGGCACATGACACTAGCAATCACTAACAGTACAATGTGTGTAGATGCCATGGAATCAATGTGATTTACCATGACTGATCAATGACTGCACCTTGTGGCTTATGATCTGATTCCTGTGCATTATGTAAATAAAGTATTGCTAATGAACCTCCACATTGAATGTTAAGGCACATTTTCCAGAAATTATCCGTACTTATTTGATTAATGAACTGGACAAGTCGATTCATTGCCTTGCAACCAAATTTTTAATGATCTTTTGCGGGTTGCAGAGAACTTTTGGAGGAACTATGTAGGTGCATTGTTGATCTGCTTATGCTGTATAGATCAGCATCTGAATAAGTACTAAAGGTGTAATGTTGGACAAGTAAAACTTTAATTGTACTCGTGACCATCTCCTTTCCCCCTCCCAAACAAAAATAAGATGTGGTCAGTCAATTTCTTCCCCTTCCCCCTCCAATGATGGCGAAGGTAATGCTATATTTTTTGTGGCATCAACCCCAAGCTTCGGTTATACCGTAAGCTCACACCCTGGTGTTCATTGTGGTACGCAACTCCACTTTTTAAAACGTGGAAAATTCCAGTTTATATTTTGCGTAAGTTGCAAGTTCAGTTCTGTGAGATTATGGTGTGAACTTCCTCTATAATGTTGTGAAGCAGTATCCTGTACTTGAAGCATTGTGACTGAAAGCTTTTTCAGCTGGCTCAACGAGCTGTTCTTTGAAACAATCTGCATTAAGATGGTTCTAAATTCGTGTTGGATTTCCTGGTAGTGGTGTTCAGTTGTGCCAAAATGGTGCTGCTAGTCCAAACCAGCTCGAGCGCATCTCTGCCCTTGGACAAGATGAATAACTGGCTGATTTGAAATATTTTCTCAAGACCAATGTAAAAAAAATAAAAGTCTATATGTCAGTTTACAGTGCACCATATGTGTTGCTATTAGACTGTAAAATATAATGTGATACTATAGCTTGTCACGTGGCCAATGAGTTCAGTCAGGATTTAAATACTGTGACTCATTCAAACTGCTGCTGCGTACATGCTGTAAACTCAGATTCTCCCTCCTGACAATCTCAACAGCCCACACCATCACAGTCTGAGAGCTTCACTGTTGTGTAAAGTACTGGCTGCCCAGGAATGTGTGGGATGGACTCTGTGCTATATTCGGCTTCATATGAAACTGTTCAAATTTCATTCTTGCAGTACATTATCACTGAGCAGCTTTTATCCTAGCAACACATTTCACAACGTTTGCTGTTCAATCTCTGTACAGAATTGCTAAATTTAAATGATTTAACTCCGTTATAATCTGGGCAGATCAAGTGCCGTGGATAGGGTGGGGAGAGGTACCTCTTCTGCCCGTCGCCGCTACTGGCCAAAACAAGACGAGCATTGAGGACTGATGTAGAGCAGTCTGTGGGCAGGGAGAACTAGGGAAGAAAATAAGGAGAATACTTGGTGCACAGATATACTGGTTTGTGTGCCTGTTACACTGGAGAGGAAAGGATTTTTTTGTGGGGAAGGGCCAGTAATATCCTGTCTCTTTCTTTAAAGAGCGAAAATGATCACACTTTGACAAATTAAAGCTACTGCGAATGCAACCTCGAAATGAACCCAACCATGCTTTACTGCACTGTTTGAGAAGATAAGTTTCTTTCAGTTAAATATAATCCTTTTCCCATTTTTTTTTTGAGAAGGCAGGAATTAAATTTATTAGCTGCCATACTGAGCCCTGGATTACTGTTTGGGGTGTGAATTAAGGAGGGCAGATAACTGGTGTAGCTATCAAATGCAGTACTTCAGCCCCCAAAATGACATCTAGGCTGATGGTTTTCTTCACATAAAGGGTGGTGGAAATCTGGAACCAAAAGGCTGTGGATACTGGGGGTCAGTTGAAACTTTCAAGACTGAGGTCAGTTAGATTTCTGTTGGGTAAGGGTATCATGGGATATGGATCAAAGGCGGGTAAGTGGAGTTGAGGTACGGATCAGCCGTGATCTAATTGAATGGTGGGACAGGCACGGGATGAATGGCCTACCTGTGTTCCTATGCTCCTCTTGTCTACTTTTCCCACTATAAATTCCTATGCCCGTGTTTATAAGAACATAAGAAACAGGAATCGGCCCCTCGAGCCTGCTCTGTCCGCCATGCAATAAGATCATGGCTGATCCAATCTTGGCCTCAACGCCACTTTTCCCCCTTTCTCCCCATACCCCTTGACTCCCTTGTAGTTCAAATGTCTGTCAATCTCCGCCTTGAATATATTCAATGACTCCGCCTCCACAGCTCTCTGGGGTAGAGAATTCCAAAGATGCACGACCCTCTGAGAGAAGAAATTACTCCTCATTTCCATCTTAAATGGGCGACCCCTTATTCTGAAACTATGCCCCCTAGTTCTAGATACCCCACTAGGGGAAACATCCTCTCAGCATCCGCCCTGTCAATCCCCCTCAAAGTCTTTTATGTTTCAATAAGATCACCTCTCGTTCTTCTAAACTCCAATGAGTATAGGTCCAACCTGCTCAACCTTTCTTCATAAGACAATCCCTTCATCCCAGGAATCAACCTAGTGAACCTTCTCTGCACTGCCTCCAATGGAAGTATATCCTTCCTTAAATATGGAGACCAAAACTGTACACGGTACTCCAGGTGCAGTCTCACCAGCGCCCTGTAAAGTTGCATCAAAACTTCCCTACTTTTATACTCCATACCCCTTGCAATAAAGGCCAACATTCCATTGGCCTTCCTAATTACTTGCTGTACCTGCATGCTAACTTTGTGTTTCATGTACTAGGACCTCCAGATCCCTTTGTACGGCAGCATTTTGTAGTCTCACTCCATTTAAATAATAATTTGCTTTTTCATTCTTCCTTCCAAAGTGGATAACCTCACATTTTCCCACATTATACTCCATCTGCCAAATTTTGCCCACTCACTTAACCTATCTATATCCCTTTGCTGACTCTTTGTGTCCCCCTCACAACTTGCTAACCCACCTATCTTTGTATCATCAGCAAATTTGGATACCGTACCCTCGGTCCCTTCATCCAAGTCATTAATATAGATTGTAAATAGTTGAGGCCCCAGCACTGATCCCTGTGCACCCCACTAGTTACTGATTGCCAACCTGAAAATGACCCATTTATCCCGACTCTCTGTTTTCTGTTAGTTAGCCAATCCCCTATCCATGCCAATATATTACCCCCAACCCCGTGCGCTCTTATCTTGTGCAGTAACCTTTTATGTAGCACCTTATTGAATGCCTTCTGGAAATCCAAATACACTACATCTACTGGTTCCCTTTTATCTACCCTGTTTGTTACATCCTCAAAGAACTCTAGCAAATTTGTCAAACACGATTTCCCTTTCATAAAACCATGTTGTCTCTGCTTGATTGTGCTTGATAATGAAAAGTGCCTCTGTAAACTGGTCACACTAATTATAGGCTCCCACTTCGTGGAAAGGCTGCAGTGTCACCACTGGAGACGGTCTAATTACAGCGTGACAAATTTGCCTGGGCAGTTTACATTAAATAAATGTAGGCATAAGGATTATAAAAGAAATATTTTTATAAGGACAGAATGAATCACTTAAAAATGGGGATTGAATTGTGTTTGCGCGCCCTGCCCAGTTATCCCCCACCCTCTAACCCTGCTTCATGTGAAGACTACATTCGGTCTTTTTTTAACAACTTAATGCATAATTTCATCCGGTCTAAATAATGAGAGATTTATTAGTAAGTTAGAAAAGCAACCAAGCTAAATATTGAGGAATCAGTTGCCTTGTATATCTGAAATCCTTGGTCCGAGCTTTGATCATTATTTTTTTGTTTCTGCAGACTTCAAGCACTTGAGGATAAAGTTGGTCTCACAGAGAAGGTGTGTTGAAATACGAAGCGTCTGCGTTATCTTCAATTCTGCATTTTAATGCTCTTCAGAGATATGCTGTCCCAATGCAGTAATGATCCGCCAGTGGGAAATGCTGAATTATTCCAAACAAGGTGCACAAGGTCTGAGGATTGGCAGCCCGGGGCATGGAAATTGGCCGGCCCCATTTAAATTCCTTCAATGACCATTCCAGGATTCTGTAATCTTCTGTCCTCTTATCCAAGGTTTTGTCTGGGGAAACATTTTTCTCTGTGCACATACGTGTGTATTAAGATCATTATTTGTTCTCAAGTGTTACTGAATCAAATCCAGTTCCAGTTTTTTGTGGTGGGGAAAGAGAGGAGCAGTGGGAATTATTTGGTTGTGTTTCTCTTGCTATGTCTGTTTCCCGTAGTGTGTAAAAGTAGCCGAACTTTTAGCTCTTATTTTTAGATGAGTTTTAATTATATTTTTCTGCTTTCTATAACTTCAAAAAACCCACCTTCCTCTTTCAGGAATGTGTAAAAGAAAAGCTGAGTTTGCTGCATGGCTTCTTACAAGCAGATGCACAGAATGACCTCAGTGATCTGGAAACAAAATTTCAAAAAGAAGAGATCTCCGAGGTAAGACGGTAAAGAAATCCGGTCACGCACGCACTATTAGGAAGCGTATCTTTCTTTTAGAATGGAATGCCAATGAGCGGGGGTGTGAAGAAACGCCCCCAAAAAATGATAGTGCTGGGCTTGAAATGTAACTTACAGTTTGAAAACCTAAGATTTGTTTGCAATGGATAGGACCGCTGATGACAGACGGTGGAGCCTTCACTGTCGGCTGGCTGTCAGAGTTGTGTAGTCGGATTATCACCTGGATTCTGTAGATGAGCCCCTTCATTTGCTGCTCTTCCAGTAATAAGCTGTGTCTCGATTTCACTCCTATGTGGGAGCGCATAGTTGTAGATTTTAAAACAGTCCCCACCCCTTTAAGACTGCTACAGATTAATATTTGCTTCCTGACCCTGAGCTGCTCAAGAGAACGCTTGTGCCTTCTGTCAGCTGGGTTTTGATTCTGAAACCCTGATCCCCAATATTGCCCCCACTTGGCAATGAGGCTGAGAAGGATCATTGTCGTTCCATTAGTCTGAGTTGGGTTAATGTAGGGATCTCGGGGCTGGATAATTAGTTGCAAATAATCAATCATTGTGTAATGTGTGTCTGCCACAAGCCTGTCTGGATAGTATTGTAACTGGTGCACCTGTCCTTTTTTAGGAGGGTTATCTAGCCAAAGTGAAAGCGCTGCTCAGCCAGGAGCTTTCCGAAGGGAATGGTGATTCTGAGCTTGGCGTCAATTCAAATGGTTGCTCTGAAAATGGAACGAAGGACGGCGATAAAAATGAGACCAATGGAGTGACTGACGAGGCAAATGGCCAAGAGGAGAGCAATATGGAGACCGAAGCAGTGGTTTTCCCCACAGCAAAGAGTCGTGGGAAGCGGCTGAGTAAAAGCAACGGAGATAACAAACGTACGTTCATTTTCTTTGCCCTGTGTCCGCTCTGTATTCTGTCCCCTTGCTGAAAGGTGATCTTGTGGTACCTGCAGCTGTGGGGTGCCCAGAAATGTCGTAAGGATGATTATCCTGATTTTTTTTTTTCCCTCATCTAATCACTCTCAATGTGGAATAGACATCTGCTTGAGCCTGTTGCTGAGTCCCAGAAGTGTCTAACTCCTGTCTAGTCTTCATGGTTGTGTGAAAAGTGCACTGCCTGAGGGAGAGAAAATATCAGCTAACATTTTAAAATTAAGAATTCCTCCTTCTTGGTGTTTTCGATGAGGGTTTAAAAAAAAAATGTCATCCTCCCCTCTAGGCATATGTATAATGTGCAGGCTGCAGACCAGGAGACCTACCGAGGGGTCATTGTTGACAAAATGGGGAAGGTACACAGCCAAGTTGTGAAAACATGGGGAAAGGAAATAGGACTTGTAGCCAGAACAGATCATTACAAAACTAGAATTACAGTACTTGACTTGTGCACGGCCGTAGCTCGGCCCCATCTAGATTCCCGTGTCCAGTTCTGTTTCCCTTCTTTGGCGGTGGATATTGAGACCTTGGCGCAGTACAGAGGAGTGCCACCAGGATGAGGCCTAGCCTTGGGGCTCTTGGGTGCTGGGATAAGATCGGGCTACTGGAGCCTGTTCTCTTTCTCTCTCCTCTTTCTCCCCCCCCCCCCCCCCCCCCCCCCCCCCCCCCAAGAAGCCTAGACTTCAGGGTCATGATTGAGGTTTTGTAAAATGGGAATAGACCCTTGTAGGGTGGATAGGTTACTTGAGCTTGATAGGGTTGGGAAAACTTGGGTGCATTGGTATAAAATACAAATCATGGAGTTGGATTAGATGCCAGGAAAGGATTTCTTTTCAGAGCCGTCAGTAATTAAGGCTTTACTGCAGCCCTTTCAGAAGGGAGCTGGGCAGGTTCCCGAGAGTTGAGGACGTTTCAAGTTATAGATGGGGGGGGGGTGGGGGGGGCAGCTGGTTATTGATGTCATTTGCTGGGACAGGCTGGATGGACCATTTGGACTCTTCCTGTGTTTGTAGTTGATGACTCTCGGTGGGTGCAGTTCCATAGGCACACGCAGTATGTTGGGTACCTGTCTCAAGCTGGCCATTATTCATGAGTCTAGATGTGTGCTGGCAAGCTATTCTATCACTGTGTGCTTCACAGCTGAGCACGATGCTATTGCCATCAGACCTTTACAGCAGGAGGTCGCTGAATCGCAATGAGGAACTATGATTGAAGTGCCATAACCTACAAGGCTACGGACCAAGAGCTGGAAAGTGGGATTGGGTTCGATAGCTCTTTTTCGGCCAGCACAGACACGATGGGCCGAATGGCCTGATGATGGTTGACTTTTCACTCCTTATCCCAGGAACACGGAGACTGATTGTAGCGTCCCAACACAGCCTCCGACTGAGATCAGCTGCCTCTGTCACTGGGACCTTCTGGTGATACAGATCAGCCTCGTGCGTCTTCACTAACTGAGGCTCTAAGGGATCCCCTCCTAATGCTTTGAAAGGATTCTTAAAAGGATTGAGAGACTTGGGGAAAATCATCCATTGAAGCCCAGTTTCCTACATTTGAGATTTCTCCAAATCCTGCCATATTTGAAATCCCATGTTGATTTTCAAGCTCTGCTTATAACTGGCAATATTTCTTTCTATTCTAGGGCTGTCGGGAAGTCCGAGGTTCACTAGGAATTCGGCAAAGCAGCAAGCTACGATCATATCCATGTTCGCTAAAGCGTGAGTATTCGAACTGCATTCACGCAGCACAAAGGAGAAATGTCTAGTTTCGAGTGAAGTTCCTGGCTGATGGATTGCAAGGCAATAGTAACTGGATTCAGATGATGCAAGAAAGCAGTAAAGCTCGAGGGATGTGTTAACTGAACGTTACTTGCCTGCAATCTACTGACCGATTGATATTTGTTTGGCAGCCTTTGCTATGGGTTGAGAGCTCTCAGTATATCAAGTTTTAATGTATGGTCTAGCTGCTTATTTTCTGTTGGCGAAACATAGATAAGGTAATCGTGCTTTATATAACAGTGGGAAAAGATGGTCTGTAGGTTTTGGCACATAAATGTGATTCCAGTGTATGATTTTTTTTTTTGGCGTCACTAGCCTATTCTTCATCCTTATAAATCCAGTTATTTATAGGAGTGAAAGTAATTCCACGTTTTAAAAAATAAATAGGTCGCATTTCAGAGTATGTTGATTAAATATAAAGGTATTGCGAGTGAGGGATCAGTGGCTGTGGCTCAGGACCTGGCGGAGTCGATAATATGTTCCACCATTTTACAAGTTGTACAAGTGATGGTTTGTCGCTGTAATAATAGATTTCTATCACTAGGTGCTCTCAGTGAGTTATCTAAAATTAGAAATGCTCGTCTGTGTTTTTCACGCAAGAGCCTGTGAGTATAGGGTTCCTATGAGAATACTGCAGTCCTGTGCACCTGTATTGAGAGTTTCAGGAGCTCTGTGCACAGAGGAAACATTTTAGCTGGAAGGGGTGGGGCTTAGGAGAAGGTCGTAACCATTTGGCTCTTGGAGGAAAAATCTGTTTTTAACAAGTATTTAAAGTTATGGAAAAGGTTGCCTTGTGTGCTGGCTGTTAGGAGTGTATAATATAAAATTACTGCACACCATGTTGGCTGGGGGAATCTGTTGCAGGTCCCCTCTTATACCAAGCGAATAGAGTTGTGAATGATAAATAGCGCATCTTTCTCTTGTGATTTTTAAATGGTATTTCGTGCTTTGTGCACAGTATGGTTGAGGTAGAGAATAGTCATGAGTCTTGTAGGTGAAGACTAACGGTGAAGCATAGATGCGCGGAATCTGGAGATGGGAGATATAAATGTTCCGAACACGGGTTTTTGATATTTTTTTTAATCTGTTGTAGAGCAAACAAACGCAAGTCGGAGGACCTAAATGAAGTAGAAGCAACAAATGTTAAGGAAGAGGAATGTGATGAGCAGGTAATGGCATTAGGCTAACTTTGGTAAGGAGATGATGTAGGGTTTTATCTTTTGTAGTGTCACTTATCCTCCTTGGGCCCCCCCCCCCCTCCCCCCCAATCGCTCGCCTGCTGGCTCTTGCAGGTGCTGGCAGTCGAAGTGGTGGTTCTTGAAGTGTTATGCTAAACAGTGAGTGTTGGGGCTGTTTGACTGAGGGGATTCACACCCACGCCTGATCCTGATTTCTCCGTTCTATGCTCTCCAGCAAGGATCACTGGCTAGTGCTGGGAATGTGTGTTTTCTACACACAGACACACACACCTTCTGTCCTGTAAGGCGTGATATCTCGCCACGTGATGCATTTAGCTGTGATGGGGAACTCCTTAGCTCTTGTTTCAATGGCCTCAATGTCAAACCAAAGTAGCTACTGTTGGTACGATGCCATTGCTATTCATGTGTCTTTGCTATGCGCACAGACACTTGTTACCCTGGAATTGAAAAGGCTGCATAGACAAAGGGCATTTTCACTACAAGGAGAAGTCACTGTGCACTATCTTCCGACAAAATGTATTCCTCTTCTCCCTCTCCATTTGACAGGTCCCAATAGAATTGGCATAGAGGGGTAGGCTCGGAAGAATATTTTAAACGGGGGGAGGGTACTTGTCAAAAAAAATCAAGTTTGGGTTGCAGGCTAAACAAATTCATCTACTCTTTACTGGAGTGCACTGGTCTGCTAACATTGGATGCTATTGACCAGTGGTAGAGAGGGTATTGCAACGCATTACATTCCTACGTGCTAGTCAGAGTAGAAATAGAAGGATATTTCAAATGAATACGTGGCTAGAGGAATGGTGCAAGGGGGAGGGATTCAAATTCCTGGGGCATTGGAACCGGTTCTGGGGGAGGTGGAACCAGTACAAACCGGATGGTCTACACCTGGGCAGGGCCGGGACCGATGTCCTAGGCGGAGTGTTTGCTAGTGCTCTGGGGGAGGGTTTAAACTAAAATGGCAGGGGGTTGGGAACCTGAGCAGGGAGACAGAGGAAAGGGAAACAAGGATAAAAGCAAAAGATAGGAAGGAGAAAAACAAAAGTGGCAGTCAGAGAAAACAACGGTTTAAATCAAACATGGCCACACTAAATACTAATTCTAATAGGTCTAAGAGCGTTTATAAAAAAAAAAAAACAAGCCTCAAGGCTTTGTGTCTTAATGCAAGGAGCATTCGGAACAAGGTGGATGAATTAGCTGCGCAAATAGAGGTAAACGAATAGGATTTGATTGGGATTACCGAAACATGGCTCCAGGGTGGCCAAGGCTGGGAACTCAACATCCAGGGGTACTCAATATTCAGGAAAGATAATCAAAAAGGAAAGGGAGGTGGGGTAGCATTGCTGGTTAAAGAGGGGATTAACACAATTGAAAGGAAGGATATTAGCTCTAATGATGTGGAATCTGTATGGGTTGAACTGAGAAATAACAAGGGGCAGAAAACGTTAGTGGGAGTGATATATAGACCTCCAAACAGTAATGTGGAGGTTGGGGATGGCATTAAAAGGGAAATTAGAGAAGCGTGCAATAAGGGCACAGCAGTCATCATGGGTGACTTTAATCTACATATAGATTGGGCTAACCAAATTAGTAACAATACTATGGAGGAGGAATTCCTGGAGTGTTTACGGGATGGTTTCCTGGACCAATATGTCGAGGAACCAACCAGAGATCAGGCCATCTTAGACTGGGTATTATGCAATGAGAAAGGATTAATTAGCAATCTTGTTGTGCGAGGCCCCTTGGGTCGGAGCGATCATAATATGATAGAATTCTTCATTAGGATGGAGAGTGAAGTAGTTGAATCAGAGACTAGGGTCCTGAATTTAAATAAAGGAAACTACGATGGTATGAGGTGTGAGTTGGGTAGGATTGATTGGGGAATGTCACTCAAAGGGTTGATGGTGGATAGGCAATGGCAAATCTTCAAAGACCGCATGGACGAACTACAGAATTTGTTCATCCCAGTTTGGCATAAGAATAAAACCAAAAGGGTGACTCAACCGTGGCTAACAAGGGAAATTAGGGATAGCATAAGATCCAAGGAGAGGGCATATAAATTGGCCAGAAAAAGCAGTAACCCTGAGGATTGGGAGCAGTTCAGGATTCAACAAAGGAGGACAAAGGGATTAATTAAGAAGGGGAAAATAGAATACGAGAGTAAGCTTGCAGGGAACATAAAAACTGACTGTAAAAGCTTTTATAGATATGTGAAGAGAAAAAGATTAGTGAAATCAAGCATAGGTCCCTTGCAGTCAGAATCAGGGGAACTTATAATGGGGAACAAAGAAATGTCAGATCAATTAAATACATATTTTGGTTCTGTCTTCACAAAGGAGGACACAAATAACCTCCCAGAGATGTTGGGGAACATAGGGTCTGATGAAAGGGAGGAACTGAAAGAAATCAGTATTTGTAGGGAAATGGTGTTAGGGAAATTGAAGGCCGATAAATCCCCAGGGCCTGATAATCTACATCCTAGGGTACTTAAGGAAGTGGCCCTGATCATCTTCCAACATTCGATGGAATCTGGAACAGTACCCATGGATTGGAGGGTAGCTAATGTTACCCCACTATTCAAAAAGGGTGGTAGAGAGGAAAATGCTAGAGTCCATTATAAAAGATGTAATAGCTGAGCACTTGGAAAACAGTGACAGGATCGGACAAAGTCAACATGGATTTACAAAAGGTAAATCATGCTTGACTAATCTACTGGAATTTTTTGAGGATGTAACTGTTATAATAGATAAGGGAGAACCAGTGGATGTGGTGTATTTGGACTTCCAAAAGGCTTTCGATAAGGTCCCGCATAATAGATTAGCATGTAAAGTTAAGGCACATGGGATTGGGGGCAAGGTATTGACTTGGATAGAGAACTGGTTGGCAGACAGAAAGCAAAGAGTTGGAATAAACGGGTCTTTTTCCGAGTGGCAGGCAGTGACTAGTGGGGTACCGCAGGGATCGGTCCTTGGACCCCAGCTATTTACAATATATATTAATGATCTAGACAAGGGAACTAGATGTAATATCTCCAAGTTTGCAGACGACACAAAACTGACTGGGCGTGTGTGCTGCGAGGAGGATGCCGAGAAACTCCAGGATGATTTAGACAGGTTGGGTGATTGGGCAGAAGCGTGGCAGATGCAATATAACGTGGATAAATGCGAGGTTATCCACTTTGGTGTCAAAAACAGAAAGGCAGATTATTATCTGAATGTCAATAGATTGGGAGAAGGGGAAGTGCAACGAGACCTGGGTGTCCTTGTGCACCAGTCGCTGAAGGTGCAGCAGGCGGTTAAGAAGGCAAATGGTATGTTGGCCTTCATAGCGAGAGGATTTGAGTACAGGAACAAGGATGTCTTGCTGCAGTTGTACAGGGCCTTGGTGAGACCACACCTTGAGTATTGTGTGCAGTTTTGGTCGCTTTATCTGAGGAAGGATGTTCTTGCCATGGAAGGAGTTCAGCAAAGATTCACAAGGCTGATACCTGGGATGGCAGGAATGACGTATGAAGAGAGATTGGGTCGATTGGGCTTATACTCGCTGGAGTATAGAAGAATGAGAGGGGATCTCATTGAAACTTATAAAATTCTGACAGGACAGGACAAACTAGATGCAGGAAGGATGTTCCCGATGTTCGGGGAGTCCAGAACCAGGGGTCACAGTCTAAGGATAAGGGGTAAGCCATTTAGGACAGAAATGAGGAGGAATTTCTTCACCCAGAGAGTGGTGAACCTGTGGAATTCTCTGCCACAGAAGGCAGTAGAGGCCAATTCATTAAATAGATTCAAGAAGGAGTTGGATATATTTCTTAAGGCTAAAGGGATCAAGGGATATGGGGAGAAAGCAGGGACAGGGTACTGAATTTGGATGATCAGCCATGATCGCATTAAATGGCGGAGCAGGCTCGAGGGGCTGAATGGCCTACTCCTGCTCCTATCTTCTATGATTCTAGTCCACTGCACTACAATCAATCACATCTCTTTCTGCTTCCTTTTACATGTGTGGAATGCAATGGTTCAACAAAATTAGTCTTTTGGATAGGTGTTCCTGTCACCAGGTCAGATAATTTAGGAAATGGGATTGTCACTAGGTTTCATTTCATCCCATCATGATTAAAATTGTGGGTATTATATATTAGTGATGGGTGTGTAGGGAATGCTCACCTAAAAATCTTGTTATACAAATATTACAGTTTGGTTGTTTTTTCCTACTTAGGAACAGGATGAGAAGAGAATTAAAGTGGAATCTGAACAAAAGTAGGTTTTTGTTATTTCCCTCTTCATAACTTTTAATGTATTAAACTGATAATTTGCTGTTGTTTCAGCATTGCCTTTCAACATTCACAATAACTGCAGACACAGCTGTTATTTGTAACTTTGGTTGGGGCCATTTTAGTGCTGTGGTAGAGGCAGAAACCTGATTGGAGAGGTTCAAACGGAGTTGGGAAGGATGAGCACAGATTTGGAGGCGACAATACATTGAAGGGAGGTTGGAGAGGGAAGGGAGGTTGGAGATGGGGCGGTAGTTTGCAAGGTCAGAGGGGTTGAGGATTGGTTGATGGTGGGTTTGAAAGGGAAGGGGAGCCATTTACAATGCCAGCTAGCACGAGGGCTAGGGAGGGAAGTTGGGTGGTCAGCAGTTTAGTGGGAATGGGGGTTCTTGTGCACGAAATGAGCTCAGAGAGGGCATGAAGGGAGATGCAAGAAAAACTAGAAAGAGACGCAGGTTCAGGGCTGGGGCACGGGGGGCGGGGTGCCTCAGGGAAGAGGGCAGACGCAACTGAATAAAGTGCATCTCCTCTGACTTGTTGGATGTGAGGATAGAGGGAGCAGGGTTTGAGGAGACAATTGGCAGTTGGGGGGCGGGGGAGAAGCCGGGAATTAACTTTTTCTCTCCAAGATGACCCTGGAGTAGTGTGCGGGTTTGGCAGAGGAGAATGAGAGCCGATAGCACCTGATACGGTCCAGCCACATCTGGTGATGAATGGCTAACCCTGTTGTGTGCCACATATGCTGAAGCCTTCACCCGTTGGACTTGAGGGAGCGATGACTGGAGTGACCAGGATGGGAGAGAGTAAAGGGCTTTGATGATGACAAAGGCATCAGTGGTGGAGATGAGGGAGTAGTTGATCAAATCGACAGTTGCAGAGGTGAATGGAAAACCAAAAGCCAGGCAGTTAGGAGTTTGAAAGAGCAGTGCGTTTTTCCAATGGTAGATACAGAAGGAAGGGGAGGGGGAAGGTGGATGTGGGTGGTGACGGACGCGGGGAAGTGGCAGAGATGGATTTGAGATCGACTGACTTAGTATCTTGGGTCACGCAGTAAACTTGTTTGCTTATTATTGGATGAAATTGGAAATGGCCCACCTTCAGCAAACACAACGTAATGTTGGAAGTTGTTCGTCTAGCTGTGGTTAAAGGACAGAAACCTGCATTACTGGCAGGATCTGATGGTGGGGAAATATTGCATCGTCACAGAGATTTAACTGGTATCTGCTTTGCAGCCTGTCTGCTGGGACTGAGGCTACTTCTGACTGCAAACCCAAACCTGAACAAACTCCTAAGGTGAGTAGGATCAGCAATGGATTTATCCACCCTAGAAAATATTTCATATGGTAGATGTTCTTTGGGGAAGGGGAGGTTAATTTAATAATTTTGTAAAATAACGTGCTTTTTCTAAAATCGGAAGTCTGTTATCTGGATGAACACGAGTTGATTCTGACATTCTTCTCATTCATGGAGTGAGCAGTTTTCTCAATGGATTCATTTTTTGATGAGAAGCTTCTGTAATCTGAATTTAACAGATAAATGTTTACAGGAGGTTTTTTAAAAAAAAAAATAATAATGTTGTGCAAGTGTCATCTTTGTGTTTGTCCACACACCCATGTTGCCAACATCAGGTGCAGCACAGCCACTCCTTTCCTGTGAAAATCTGTCCTTGCATATAAATTTGAACTCTGGTGTCTGCCAGGGGTTTCGGAGGATGTGTTGATTATAATCTGGGATTCAGAAATGTATTTCATACTTTTGTATTATTTTTGCAGACCCCGCCGCCCAAATGCACGGACTGCAAACAGTTCCTGGATGACCCAGATCTCAAGTACTTCCAGGGGGATCCTGATGACGCAGTGAGTGATTTTTTTTTTTTTCTTTTGCCACTTTTATCTTGAAGATGACCAAACACTGGCAGTCTCATCTGCACCGTTCTCCAGACTCCTGAGTGTCTGGAGGAAACGCTCCCTCTAAGCTATGCTGGCCGCACAGCTCTCTGCAGGTCCCGCGCACCCAAAAAAAAATTAGGAGGAACATTATCGGGGGGCTCTTCTACTCTGGAAAGCACCCAGCTTGTCCTTGTCTGACATCCACACATTTCCAACAAATGTCACTGGGCAGAACTCTGGCTAGCTTTTTTTTCCTCTCCTTAGCTTAGAAGTGTCTGAAGCCAATTGTAGCTCCCTTAGCTGAGATCAGGTAACCACTGAGCCATCTGAAGATTTTGCTGCATGTTTATACTGGCATATTGTAGGGGGTGCAGGATGATGCACGTAATGCCCAGCGATCTTGGCTGTGCTCGAGGGGGAGGTGATGCATAGCTGGACGTTTCCCTACACAAAATAACATGGCCATCTACAGCATACACCACCTGCGAATGTAAAACTATGAGCTTCTCTCAGATTCTGATAATGTTGCTGTTCAACTGGCTGGGGGGGTGGGGGGTGGTGTTTGAGTAGAGTTCCCACTTGGGACTTTATTTGTTCCGTTATTTCGTCAAGAGAAATGCCTTTTATTTGCAGTTCCTGCTAAAATGAAGTGGGAGTCCCCTGTTTGAGGTACAATAACAATGTACATCTGAAAGTGGCACAAAGGTATTAGCTCTGACCTGAGTTGCTGATGGCACGCTGTGGAATATAGGAACAGGAGTGGGCCATTCAGCTCCTCGAGCCTGTTCTGCCATCCAATTAGATCATGGCCTATCTGTATCTCGAGTGCATTGGAGCTCCGGTGTCCTGTGCTACAGAGTCGTGGAGAGCTGGTTTGCATTTCATTCTTTTCCCCTCAGCGGGAGTGCTATGTGCCCCATTGTGGAGGGGGGGGGGCGGGCAACAGACCAGATGTCAAGTGCTTTTGGTACTTAGAAGGACAGCTGCTTAGACCATTCACGTGCATGCCCAGGAGTCCGTTATATTCGCGGGGGGGGGAGCCTGGGAGTTGGTCAGCTCCCTGCCCTCAGCTCGGGCGGTGGAGAGAATCCACAGAAGTGATGGGAAGAATTTAATGCCGTACAAAAATCTTATTACTCCAACAGTTGGAAGAGCCCGAGATGTTGATTAATGAGCGTTTGTCACTATTTGAAGGAACAAATGATGAAGGGTTTGAGAGTTATGATGACCTGCCTCAACATAAAGTTACCTCCTTCAGGTCAGTATGGATGGTGACTGTGGTATTAACTTCTTTACTGTTGTACACCTGCAAAACGTTCAACATGACTTGCTCCCAAAAAGTGAAGAAACTTTGAGGGTTAATTTCACAGAGATCGAGGGGTGTGGGCATGAGCTGGAATGGGTATTGCAGGTACTGTGAAGTAAGGCTCTCAAAAATCAACTAATTGGACAGTAGTACAAGGAAGATTAGTGAATTGCATAAAATAAGCTTTAAGTTTATGGTTTTAGTCAACTTTTTATAATGAACTTGTCTATAAAAATGAATGTTGTGTGTTGTTGCAGGTTTAGTTCTTGAACTTTATTTCATTGTCTTTGCAGTATTTATGATCGGAAAGGCCACTTGTGTCCTTTTGATACTGGCCTGATCGAAAAGAATGTGGAGCTGTACTTCAGCGGAGTGGTGAAACCGATCTATGATGACAATCCCAGCCTTGACGGTGAGTGAATTTCCTTGCCAATAACTGATCCAAGGGTGTCAATAGGACAGCATTATACAGACCTATTCCTGGCACTTGAGGCCACTGACTTTCTTCCACATCACGACTGCTTAGTTAATACAGGAAACTCTTGTTTAACCGGCACCTAAATATCCGGAATTCTCTCTTAACCGGCAAAAATCATACTCCGAAAACTCCTCTCAAATAACCGGCAATGTTGCCGAGTCTGAGTCTCCCGCGAACGCCGAGTCAGTCAGTGGGGGTAGTTCTCCAAAGTGCCACTACTCGGCCTCCTGGCGCTGTCGGAAGTCCGAACACTGCAGTAACAGGAGTCTGATTCTCCCGCGCTGCCGGGAGTCTCACTTACTGTTAAGTAATTAAAGAGTTATGGATTACCCTCAACTGGCAGTACTGTACTTAATCAAGCATCTTCCACCATCCATTTAACACAACATTCTGTAGGTGAGTAACCAAATACTGTATACTGCACATTCTTGATTTTTTTATGTTAAAAATAGCCTCGGTAGATATAACTCTCCGTTATCCGGAACTTTCGATCAACCGGCACCACGCCGGTCCCGTCGGTGCCGGATACCAAAGAGTTTCCTGTACCAAGTAGTCTGATGTACAGGAGGAAGTCTCGATGCTAACTCCATGTTGTAAACTCGTTCGAAAATAAAATATACTTCATTAAATTATTTGTTAGTTAGGAAGTACATGGGTATGTCCATAGTGATTTCTGACATTTCCTTATCTCTGTGGAAAGGCTGTTATCAGGGCTATGAATTTAATGCATTGGTGTCGACACGCTATAAGGGAAAACTTAAAGTTCATACACCTCAGTGTTGTGCAGTTTACTTCCTGGGAGATGTTTTTAATTCAGTCTCACAGATTTCTCCCTCCACCTGTAACCACTAGTTCTTCACCCTAGTGTTCTGCAGCTCAATGCTTGCTCCAGACACAACCCAATTTTGGAAAGATAAAATCTGTACTTGTACAGCTGGCTATTTTCTACAATTTAAGTGAACACGGTACAAAAGTTTCACAAGATTGCCATTATACTTGACTGACATGCTCGTGACAGCACCAGTAGTGCCATCCCTCAGCAGTACCTCTTGGTGGCCCAGTTGAAACTTGACGACTCATTGTATGTAATTCATTCCCCGCGTGTATAAGTCTGTACCATTACACTTTGTTGGTCACCTGTGGGCTGTGAGACATCTTGAATACAGTAGAGTGCCTGCCTTTATATAATGTATACAGTTGGTAGTGAGGGGCAGTGTGGTGCGACAATGTATAGTGAGGTATTAACATGTTTTGTATTCCCTTTAAACAGGTGGAGTCAAAGCTAAAAAACTAGGACCAATAAACGCCTGGTGGATAACTGGTTTTGATGGCGGTGAAAAGG
Organism: Squalus acanthias; assembly: GCA_030390025.1. Lineage (NCBI taxonomy): Eukaryota > Metazoa > Chordata > Chondrichthyes > Squaliformes > Squalidae > Squalus > Squalus acanthias. The sequence continues at coordinate 19,221,802 of CM059445.1, forward strand.
CTTTGATTGGGTTCACTACAGGTAAAGAAATGTCAGGGCGCTCAAAGCTCCAACATCTGTTCTAATCTAAAACATGTACCTTTCAACGCAGTAGTCTAGTATTGATCAATGTTCCCTCTAATATTTTTGTGTGCGCGGTCCCTTTAACTGGCTGCGCGACCCATTCAAATTTTTGCGCATGCCCGGTTTCTTCCATGTAAAAGCCGGTGAGCAGCCTGCGCGGGACCTCCAAACCACCGCACAGCTTAGCGGGAACCTTAGTATTGATGTTATGTAGCCGGTCTGAAGGGAGCAGGATTTGCAAAGTTTAGATTAATTCTGCCAGACAGGCTTGCTTTTTTTTTTGCCATTTTCTCCCACCCTTCTCTGAAAGTGATTCTTTGTAGAGCACTGGGTGCCCTAGTGGTCGTTGGTCATGCGTTAGGGTTGGTAGGTACTGCAGCCCAGCCCCACCCTGTTCTCACCCGTTATCTATAGGGCAAGGTTCCAGCTGTTGGAATGAAGAGTGGGGATCCCCGGCTGATTTGGGTTTTATTTCGTTCTCCCTGCCCACGTCAATTGTAGGAACCCTACTGCTGTGCTACCCTGTCTTAGATAAGGTTGCTCAGCACAAACTAGCATTGAACCTGGTCTGTGTGGCTCAACCATTCACTGGATACATTTTCTCTCCTCTCAGGGAATCTCTAGATATTCATATTATATCTCTGGGTATTCTTCAATCTATTGAATTTTAAGAAAATTATCGGGCCACATTGTAACTGGCTTTGGGTCTCCTGTCTTCAGTATTTCCGAGGCTCGTAACTGAACCTGAGCCTTCGCTTCCACAACCACCCCATTGCTCAGCGCATTCAATGAGCAGAAGGCTGCCGGCACTGCGATTGGGTTTACATACTCTGCTTTAAATCCCAAGGTGGGAGGCACAAGGATGCAAAAATCTGACATTGAAAATGGTGAGCTTATAGGATGTTAACCGCCAGGGTTCTGCAACGCACCTTAATGTCGTGTTTTTGTGCACCTACCTTTATTTTTAGAAGTAGTGGAGCAGTATCCTGGATTATTGGAAGGTACTCGGGATGACAATGAAATGTATTCCTTTCTCCCATAGCATTTGCTGACTATATACTGATGGATCCCAGTGATGAATATGCAGCCATCTTTGCTGTGATGCAGGAGAAAATCCACATGAGTAAGATAGTCATTGAGTTTCTGCAGAAAAATCCCGATTCCACCTATGAAGACTTGCTGAATAAGATAGAAGTAAGTGCTCTGCTGTAGTAGTTTCAGGGTGTGAAGTTTCGTTAACCCTTGCTTCCCTTCAGCCCAGGGCACTGAGGCTAATTTTAGTGCCATCTGCCACTGCCCTGGTTGAGATCACTTGACTCAGCACAGACCAGTGATGTAATCTGGGATCTTGCTGTCCCACAGCTTAGTTTCACACTCGTGGTACAATCCCTTTTTGGTTGCGTTGCTTTAAAACAAATGAAAACTTGTTGATTGACTTCTTGTAACTTTCGCCTGTTTCTGTTGACAGACTACAGTGCCTCCTGCTGGGCTGAACTTCTCTCGCTTCACTGAGGATTCCCTGCTGAGACACGCTCAGTTTGTGGTGGAGCAGGTGGAGAGTTACGATGAGGCTGGAGATGTTGATGAGCAGCCGATCATCATAACTCCCTGTATGAGAGACCTGATCAAACTGGCAGGTGTCACCCTTGGAAAAAGGTGAGCACTTGGAGATAGTGAGCTGGGAGTAAAATCTTAGTAAAGGGAAGGGAGGATATATCATGTTAAGACAGGGGTGTCAAACGTTTAAGCTGGGGGGCCCGAATACACCTCCAAAGCAGTGGTGAGCTGCACACTGTTGCGCAGAAATGGGACGCCCCCATACACTCACCTACCCTGCCCCTCCTTTCTTAACCCCCACCCCCTCCTATCTTCCTCCCATTCTCCCCCGCCCCCCCCCCCCCCCCCCCCCAAAGTTCCCAGGTCTGGAAGATGGGCAAACTTTGATTTCTGATTTGATCTGCCTTGGTTCTTTGTGTCTATATTGACTCTGTCATTTTGGGACCACTGGCCTTGGTGGTAAACTGGGAATGCATTCAATTCTTGCCATCGGCACAGCTGATGTCGTAAAATGATGCAGCGAGAGGGAGGCCATTCGTCCCATCGTGCCTGTGCTGGCTCTTTGAAAGAGCAGCACTCGGCCATCCATTTGTTTATCATAGCTGTCTGACTGTAGCCACATGAGAGGAAGTGTTCGAGAATTCAGGGGTGTAAATGAGCTGTTATTTGAGCAGTACCTTTACTTCGGCTGTTGTGCTTGATGACCAGACGAGCAGCGAGACGCCAGGCTATACGTCACCCCACCAAGATCGATAAGGACAAGGGGCCCACCAAAGCCACCACCACTAAGCTGGTGTATCAGATTTTCGATACATTCTTCTCGGAGGAAATCGATCAGAATGACAAAGAGAATGGCACGAAGCGCAGGCGCTGTGGGGTGTGTGAGGTAAGTGTGTAGTTCAATGTTCTCGTTAAACTGTGCAGCCGAACAGGCTGCTCACTGGCTTTTAAATGGGAGAAACCGCGCATGCGCGAAAATTCAAATGTGCCACATGGCCACTTAGGGAGCGCGCACCCAAAAACAAAATTAGAGGGAACGTTGGTGTAGTCATCGTACTTACATTGCTTGGGGGATATTACACTTGGTAAAACATATTTATGGGGAGCTTAGAGGATAGCAACATGATGCAGTATTCTACCAAAAATCCAACTCTGTTATAAGCTGAAAGTGACTTTCGCTGCTTAATCATTGCGATGTGGAAAGTTAGCGGATCTCTTGTCTCATAGGCACTTGGCCAACCCATCAGAGGAAGCTGGTGTGGGAGGAGCCTGTTGCAGGTTTATTGAGCTCCCCTCTTGGGGAAACCAGGGTCCCCATGCCAGTTAAGACCAGGGTGGCTATATTGGCTTGGCGTTCCAAAGTTTATAACTTTTATGGTTGCTTGATGGCCGATTGCATTTAATGAGGTTGTGAACCAAGTTTCACGTAATGCTTTTTTGATTTTTAAGCTATGGTATAGGGTTATGTAGCAAATCAAGACTATATACAGCTTCGTGTTCACTTTACTGATGCCAGCTTTTTATTTCCAGTTTTTTTTTAACTGAGTTCATGCTGGGATTTTGAACTCGTGTTCTCTGGATTATTACTCCAGGCCTCGACGTTACTAGTCCAGTAGCATAACCTGGTATACCCTAGTTAATAGTTTGCGTGATTGTGTTCGGTGATTAGGAAGTACTTGCGATGAATTTTGTCCCTGCAGATGAAATGGGTGGTACAAATAGGGTAGCTTCTGGTCTGTGCGACTAATGGGGAATCGCCTTCTCGCGTTCCATTGGGCTATTATGTAATGCTAATCTGTGAAGCGGTTCCTATAACAGGACAATTTAAATCTGCAGCTAATGACTGGGTAAGGGAGGAGGAATAGAAGAAAATAACCATTTGCAGATTGGCCCACCTTGCGACCTCTTTGTTCAACCACCTTCGTTTTTGTAACAGGTTTGCCAGCAGCCTGACTGTGGAAAGTGCCGAGCTTGTAAGGACATGGTGAAGTTTGGAGGCATTGGTCGCAACAAACAGGCCTGCTTACAGAGAAGGTAAAATCAACTATCCTGTTACATCATAGGATGTCAAAGCATTGTAGCGTGAATGCAAGAAAGATATTTTTGTACAAGTGCATTAAATGCTAATTTGACATGGGTAAATACATTAACAATTTACTGAATATAATTAAAACGAGGCTAAATTGGAAGGACCACATCATTAAGAGCATGAAATGGTTTTCATAAAACCTCCTGGTGATGTGAAATTCTGTGTTGTGATTTGTAACTTTGCTTCTGTCTGCCAAATATACTTCGTTGCCTGTACAGGCCAGTGATCAGAAAACTGCATTGCTGCAGGGGATGGGCAAGCTGAAAGCGGAGTCCACTTGCAACTAGCAAATGTGGTCGGTTCTGTCCTCGGTATTGTAGTGATTCTGCTGTTGCACTTCGTGTGCTGGTGTTGGAGACAGTGTGGGGGGGGGGGGAAGCAAGTGAACCAGAGGTAAATGCATTAATTCAAGGAGCTGATTGTAGAACCACTAAGAAGAATCCGTCATTTGAAAAATGATTGCACTACTTGGCCACCTAAAGTGCACAGTGCAACTGATTGCAGGCAGCTGAGGTTGTTCTGTATTTTTCTAAAGGTGTCCAAATCTGGCTGTGAAGGAGGCTGATGATGACGAAAACGATGAAGATGATTCCGAGATAATTGGCAAAGTTTCTCCCAAAAGAATGCTGCAGGGTAGGAAGAAGAAGCAGTCGAAGAGCCGCATCTCCTGGATTGGAGAGGCTGTCAAGGTAAACACAATTTAATTCATGGTACTGCTGTGGTTTATAAACCACTAGAAATTCGAAACTCAGAATCTTGGCTTTTTAAGTGAGGAGCTTACCTGCTTTATTGGGCAGTGCAGTGTGAGACAACAAAGAACTTTGATTTATGTCATGCCTTAATGCCTTTTAAATGTTCCCAAAGTGCTTCATGTGCAATGAGTTACTTTGAAATTCAGTCACTTGTGCACAAATTGACTACAAAGTAACAGTCCCACAGATAGCAGTGAGATGAATGAACAATTAACGTTTTGTGGTGATGTTGGTCGAGGGAATAATGTGGGCCAGTGTGCTAGCAGAATTCCCTGCACTTCAACTAGTGCCGTGGGATCTTTAACATCCACCTGAACCACTAAGAGGTACATAGAGCCTTGGTTTAGTGATTTATCTAAAGGATGGCACCTCTGGCAATGCAACAGACCTCTGTCCTGCACCTGAAGTGTCAACCTAGATCAAGTGCTGGGGGTGGGGCTCGAATCTACTGACTGTGTATCTGATGTTGCCCATCGATTTCTGTGACATGGATTTAAATTCAATCTGGAGTAAAGTCTGGTACAAAATTATTCATAATTAATTCAGCACTAGATGGGCAACCTTACTTGACCATGGGATGGCTGATGAGAGAAACTGAAGTAGCACATTCGTACAGTAAAGTGCACTTTTATGTTGGAGCAAAATGAAGGGATTTTGTTCTGCAATCCAACCGTGGTAAAGCTAACCTGGGGCTGCTTGCTGCTGACACTGGGTATCAAAATTGTTCGAAACCCCGAAACTAAATGCCCTCGCCTTCAGCACCAAATTCACCATAGTAACTGAATTAATTTAGTTCAAAGCAATCCCTTTACTTAACAGCAGCTTGCACTTACACAGTGCCTTTAACATAGTGAAACGTCCCACGCCGCTTAATATTGTAGGCGCTAACATATCAGAAATCTGAAAGGTTACGAACTTGTGTAGACTTTTAGATGCCAAAAGCTATAATCATATTTTAAGAGGAAAATTGTTATTTAAATAGTTACCTTTATGAAATGCATTCACGCACACGCTTACGCTTGCGTTTGCTTTTCTGGGATGGGAAATGGTGGACTCTCCCACTGCTGCAGCCACCATCCCTTCCTGAATGCATTTTGAAATGAGTGTTTAATTTGGCTAGTCTGTTCAGTATACTGAAAGTAATCTATTTCCTCCTTGCACCCTACCTTGTGCTTCTGTGGAAATGGGAGCATGCAGCAATTAAATTTTTATGATGGTGTCGTACCCAGATACTAGGATTGCTCCCTCACTTTATCTTCAGTGTTTAAACACGTGCGCCATTGTGGTCTGTTAATTTTAACAGAATCTGTTGGAAAGGCGAGTAGACGGGATCATCACTATAAATGGCATAAAGCTCACCCGTCTGCTTGTTTTTTTTTCCAGTCTGACGGAAGGAAAACCTATTACCAGAAGGTGTCTGTTGATGATGAAACGCTAGCGATCAATGACTGCGTAGCCGTCAGCCCAGATGACCCCACCAAGCCCCTTTACTTAGCGAGGTTAGTATGCTTTAAATTGTAGGTTTTTATACTGAACTTTCCCAAAGGGATTTTGAGGTCATCCAATTTCCTTCCATCCATCCTCATAGTACTGTACATCAACAAATGCAGAGTGATCGTTTCAGCTACTCCAAGGACAATAATGCTGTCTTTCAGAAATTAGGATGCGGTGGTGGTGGTGGTGCGTGTGTCAAATTTGCACATCTGGGGTCCTTGGAAGCGTAACAATATTGTGGGAGGTCCCTCGCAAAGAAAAGCTTGTAAATCAGTGCTTTTAAACTACTCTCAACTCTGCAGCTTTGTTTTAAAACACACTGCAGTCACGTTACTGGTCTAAGACATGTTCTTTGGTCAGACTTTCTGTTGGCCTCTGATAGTAGTTAAGGATAGTGATTCAGCTTGTGCTGAAATTGTGGATTAGATAAAGACACTTTTTGGCTTCTTTATTCTGCAGACAAGCTAGATATTGCAGATGAATAAACATGCTGGAGTACTTTTAGATTGTGATTGTAACAATGTTTGGTACATCAGTAGCTGTTCTCTAACACAACCGTCTTATTGACACCAATATCACCCTGGGATTACGTAGAATGAGTTTGTTGCTTGATATCTGTTCCTTTGAAACTGTTACATTCAGGGATCTACTTTGGAACTGATAAATGCAATGATATTTGCATAATATTTCATTTCTAATCTACTGTCATTTATCTGAGTAAGCACTTCACCTGCTCTACAGCTCCACGTAAACAACCAATATTAATTGTACTTGGCCAACAGAACAGTTTTTGTTCAGCAATGGCTGGGTTTTGTGCATAATGCATGAAATGACCTGTTGAATAGTATCAGTGATCCTCAAAACAATCACTTTTGAAGTGATGATCGTTGGGTTGTGAAACATTATTTTTGTGATCAGCTGTACAATTTATCCTTGTTTCTGCAGAATCACATCCATGTGGGAAGACGGCAATGGGAAGATGTTCCATGCTAATTGGTTTTGCCGTGGCACTGACACGGTGTTGGGCGAGACCTCTGATCCCCTTGAGCTCTTTCTGGTGGATGAGTGCGAAGACATGCAGCTATCTTATGTAGACAGCAAAGTTAGGGTCATCTACAAGACTGCTTCAGAGGACTGGGCACTGGAGGTGAGGAAGCTTTTTAACTGAAAACTGGATTCGTTATCTTTAACTCTCTGTTTAAAAGTTGTGATCCTTATAAATCTCATTGTTGCTGATGCAACAAGTGCATAAAGCAAAGGCTCTGTGTCTCCAAGGGTTGGATTTTCAAACTCGCTGCCACATAATTCCCACGTGGCAAACTTCTTTCCCCCCCCCCCATGTCTCAAGTTGCCACTAGACCGTTTTGTGTGGTACTTGGGTATGTTTCCTGCTTTTAATTTTGCACATACTTTTTTTAAACCTTTTCCTACTTTGCTCCACCTTATGCCTGTACCTGAGAGAAGACGTTTAGTCTGCTGCTCCTGTAGTTAGTTGTCTGCTAGGCAGGATCAGGAGCTGTTTTCGTTTATGACTCCCTTCTTACTTGCCGGGGAGTGCCATTACCTCCATTCAGCATTTTTGTACTCAACACAGCCATAATTGTGTAATAAGTGAAAAGACATTGTATAATGTTTTTCTTTCTTCTCCCTCCAGTACCTTACCTAAGTGACTTATTCAACCATAAATCTAGATTAGTGATTGATAGGCTATTAGACCCCGGGGAGGCATCCTGTCTGAACGTCCTCCTGTCTTTTCCCAACTTACATTCACGGGCAGGGTACTGATGAGGAGTGGGAATCTTGGCCTCCTCTTTCTCATCAACACTAATACAACATTAGAAGTATGCTCTACTCTTAATTCAAAGTTGCTTAAGTTAAATGATCTGTTAATTCAAAATAAAATGTTGCAATTAAAAACCACCTTCCTGCATTAGTAACATTTCTGGATTTGCACAATATAATTTCACTTTTTTTTGAATGAGGAAACAACCTTGATTTGACAGACTTTAAAAACCGGTGAATTCCATCCTACTACTTGGAGCACGTATCAATAGTCCAAGCTGTCCCACCCTACAATGAGACTTGCCTTTTTTGTAGAGATATGCATTGTTGTATTTGTATGGAATATGAAATGAGAAGTGTATTTTTGTGCATCTTAGGGTGGAATGGATGATGATTTTGAGCTGAAGATGGTTGAAGATGATGGGAAGACCTACTTCTACCAGATGTGGTATGACCCAGAGTATTCGCGATTCCAGACTCCTCCAATGTGTGAATCAACTGAGGAGAATAAACACAAGTGAGTAAAGACCAGAAACCTCCTTTTGGGGGTTGGGGGAGAGCTTTCCTGTAGTCACTGAGGCCTGGCCATCATTTGTGGCCGTGGTTAATCAGTCGTTAGAAATTGAAACCATCTTGTACATCTAAAGTCCCTGCAACATTTTGATGTTGGGTTAGAAATCAGGTCCAGATGATTCTCCATGGGGTTTGGAGATACTGAAGGAGGAAATGCCAAACGTGGAGCATGAAAGCAAGAGTTTGTGTGGTAAATTGGGCTACATTAATCCATCACTGGGTACACATAGACCAATGATATCAGTAAATATAGAGCCATGGATCCTTGATAATTCCCACTGCTGTATCAGCTTTTCCACTCTATTGTATCCACTTGGTACACTGTGTCAGCCACGGCTCATTGGGTAGCACCCTCACCTCTGAGTCAGAAGGCTGTGGGTTCAATTCTCACTCCAGAGACTTGGGCAATAAAACCTAGGCTGCCACTCCAGTGCAGTGCTGAGAGAGCGCTGCACTGTCAGAGGTGCCGTCTTCCGGGTGAGATGTTAAACCAAGCCCTCATTTGCTCTCTCGGGTGGATGTAAAAGATCCCATGGGACTTTTTTTTGAAGAGCAGGGGAGTTATCCCCGGTGTCCTGGGGCCAATATTTATCACTCAATCAACATCACTAAAACAGATTATCTGGCGTTATCACATTGCTGTTTGTGGGAGCTTGCTGTGCATAAATTGGCTGCCACGTTTCCTACATTACAACAGTGACTACACTCCAAATGTACTTCATTGGTTGTAAAGCGCTTTGGGACGTCCCGAGGTCATGAAAGGCGCTATAGAACTGCAAGTTTTTTTTTACAGCCGATGTATGAATGGGCACATGGTCAAGTGTCTCACCAGGCCTGGCCTTCCTAGTGCTGAAGGTGTTGAGCCCTTTGTCAGATCACTCTCCAGTTTTTGTCTATATGCCACTTGGACATATACAGGCTTCCTTTTGTCATTCAGAACAGAAGATGGGCACAGTTCAGAAAATGGATATTTTAGAGCAGAACCTAATGTATGGGTGATGAAGGGGGCCAGTATTAGTTTACCCAGTATCTGGAACAGTACAGCAATCCTGTTAACACTGCTTAGCTCCCGTGTGAATGGTTGGTTTATAGCTCCTGAATAATGCTCTTGCTTTCACATTTAATAAGTTAAATTTTCTCCCAATTCACCTGTTTTTTTTTGAGGGGGCTGAATTTTTTTCTATTTTTAAATGACAATCTTTACCTCAAATATTCAACATTAAATTGTTGGACCTAATTTAGGGGACCTGTCTACAAAAGCCTTTACTGCTATTTTTTTTAATAAGTTGTTGTACTGGTTCAGGTTGAGAATGTTCTGCGATGTAGAATTTTTAAGCTTGCATACCTTGACACACACACAAGTATCAGTCTTAACAGTGAGTCCTTTGTGCTGCTGGTTTCCCAGATTCTGTGACAGCTGTACTCGGTTGGCTGAAATTAGGCAACGAGAGATGCCACGGGTCCTAGAATCGCTGGACGTAAAGGACGATTCAAAGGTTTTCTACTCGTTGGCTTCTAAGAATGGAACGCAGTATAAAGTTGGAGATGGCGTTTACCTGCTGCAAGATGCATTCTCATTCAGGTAATGCACTTCCCTGATCAGTACCAGTTCTATACTGAATGCATATTTGTGAGTGCTATCACTGCCCATTAGCGCTGGAAAAGGTTATTTCACTACCCAGACGGTATGCAGGTTACAGTCTGTTCAGTAGGGGTGTAATTCACTTCACAAGGTGAAGTTGGTACTTCCAAACAATTCATTTGAAAGTCTGAGCATTAACGTCCCCTTAAATATAAACTGGTGAAGAGTTGTGATGATGACTTCTAATTGTAAGTGTTTTGTGTCAGGACTAAACATTTTTTTTTTAAAAGGCTTAACATAACTGATTGGGATGACTTCTAGACCCAGTTTTTTACATACTGATTTAATATTAACACCTCAGTGAGTAAATGCTCTGCTTGGTGTAGTTCTGAGCTTATACAGACCGGGAAAGTTCATGTTTAATCCCCAACCTGTGCTGACTGGAGTTGGTCTTGGCTCACTAGCAGTTACAATCTTAAAGTTGGTCCCTGGGCTTAGGTTTCCAATCCTATTGCCTACACTGAAACCCCTGCTGGAAAATGTGCGTATTTGGTAGAAGTGGAATCTGGCTCCAATCCTGATTGAACAGCCTGCCGGTGCTAGGCCTGTATATGAAGGAACGGCCATTTGGACAGGTTATTGGAGAGTTGGAACTGTACCTCAGCAAGTCAGCACTTGCAGGGGGAGAAAATTGAGATGTACGACATATTTTGGCGGTCATGTGGGTTCAGGTGGATCAGTTCCTTCACTGTCGGGCTTAGTAACTTTTCCAAGTACATTTTCTCAAACATATTCGAGTACAATTCTTAATGTTTTGAGATGCATGGATGGTGAATTTAGACAAGTCCTGAGTCGTTAACTGGTTTGTATCATGCGCGAGTAGACACGAGCAGGCATGATATGGATGAAACAAGGAGAAAGGAAGAAATTCTGACTAAAAATTCACAACTCAGATTGTTGATTTGAATAGATCAATTTCCTCTTTGGTGCTCCTATAATTTTCTAATCATGGATGTCTTGTCTTCAGTGTGAAACCGTCCAGTCCTGGCAAGCGGCCGATAAAGAAAGATGACGTGGATGAAGACCTTTATCCTGAGTATTACCGCAAATCATCTGATTATATCAAGGGCAGCAACCTTGATGCGCCCGACCCATTCCGAATTGGCCGCATTCAAGAAATCTTCTGTCACAAGCGTAGCAATGGCAAACCCAATGAAGCAGATATTAAGCTGCGAATCAATAAATTCTATAGGTGAGTATAATCCCATGACGCCAAGTGCAAACTGTCTCATTCTAGTAATCTACTATACGTTCTTGTTCGGTCATCAATTGCTAAATAATCAATGGCAGACCATGAAGTGGCACTGCAGAGGTTGGTTTATAGCTGCACCCTCCAGTTAATCCTGGCTGTCTGGGCACAGAATTTGTCCCTCTGCAGGGTCTGGGGAAGCTTGTACACGTCAAAATAAGATCATCTTGCATCTTCTAAGTTAGTTAGAAATTTGCACTGGCCTAGGAACAGGCTATCTGCCCATCTCTCTAGGCAAAGGAAGGCAGAAGTAGATCCTTTTTAAAAAAAAAAAAAAAATCTGGTAACAGTTGAGATTAGGAACAGGAGTAGGCCATGTGGCCCTTTGAGCCTGCTCCACCATTCAGTAAGATTATAGCTGAACTTCTACAGCAACTTCACTTTCTCTCTCTCCCCCCCCCCCCCCCCCCCCCCCCCTCTATCCCCATATCCCTTAGCGCCTCAAAATCTGTCAATCTCAGCCTTGAATATACTCAATAACTGAGCATCCACAGCCCACTGCCGAGAAACTCCAGTATGATTTGGACAGGTTGGGTGATTGGGCAGAAGCATGGCAGATGCAATATAATGTGGATAAATGCGAGGTTATCCACTTTGGTGTCAAAAACAGGAAGGCAGATTATTATCTGAATGGCAATAGATTGGGAGAAGGGGAAGTGCAACGAGACCTGGGTGTCCTTGTGCACCAGTCGCTGAAGGTAAGCATGCAGGTGCAGCAGGCGGTTAAGAAGGCAAATGGTATGTTGGCCTTCGTAGCGAAAGAGTTCGAGTACAGGAGCAAGGATGTCTTGTTGCAGTTGTACAGGGCCTTGGTGAGACCACACCTTGAGTATTGTGTGCAATTTTGGTCGCCTTGTCTGAGGAAGGATGTTCTTGCCATGGAGAGAGTGCAGCGAAGATTCACCAGGCTGATACCCAGGATGGCAGGAATGGCGTATGAGGAGAGATTGGGTCTATTGGGCTTATACTCGCTGGAGATTAGAAGAATGAGAGGGGATCTCATTGAAACTTATAAAATTTTAACAGGACTAGACAGACTAGATGCAGGAAGGATGTTCCTGATGGCCGGGGAGTCCAGAACCAGGGGTCACAGTCTAAGGATAAGGGGTAAGCCATTTAGGACTGAGATGAGGAGGAATTTCTTCACCCAGAGAGTGGTGAACCTGTGGAATTCTCTACCACAGAAGGCAGTAGAGGCCAATTCATTAAATATATTCAAGAAGGAGTTAGATATATTTCTTAAGGCTAAAGGGATATGGAGAGAAGGCAGGGACAGGGTACTGAATTTGGATGATCAGCCATGATCTCATTGAATGGCGGAGCAGGCTCGAGGAGCTGAATGGCCTGCTCCTATCTTCTATGTTTCTATGGGGTAGAGAATTCCAAAGATTCACAATCCTCTGAGTGAAGAAATTTCTTTTCTCAGTCCTAAATGGCTGACCCCTTATCCTGAGACTATGACCCCTAGTTCTAGACTTTCCAACCAGGGGAGTCTGGAGTATATCCAAGTGCTTTATATACAATGAATTTCTTTTGACATGCAAGGGCTGTTATGCAGGTAAATATAGAAGCCATTATTCATATAGCAAGAGCCCGAAATCCAGAATATCATGAACAGCTAGTTAATCAGTTTTTGATGGTGAAGGGAGAAATATTAGCTGGGACACCAGGAGAGCTCCTTGCTCTTTGAATAGTTCCATGGGATCTGCAACATCCACCTGAACAGATAGATGGGACCTTGGATTAATGTCTAAGGATGGCACCACTATCAATTCCGCACTACCTCAGTACTGCACAGAGTGTCCACCATTTTCTGACTTGAGGTGTGAGTGCTACCAACTGACCCAAGCTAGCACTCTGAATCTTACAAATTAATTTGTGACTGAGTGCTGTGCATGTTACTGCTCGCTTATTGGCGAGAGTTCCATTTTGCGATGCTTGGCAGGTTTGAGATGTGCTCCTTTATGGTGCCACTGATTGATTGGAAATTTTTCTTTCAGGGCTGAGAACACACACAAGGGCCTTAAAGCCAGTCACCACACTGATATCAACTTGTTGTACTGGAGTGACGAAGAAGTGATCGTGGACTTCAAAGACGCTCAGGGACGCTGTACTGTGGAGTATGGGGAAGATCTCACTGAGTCCATTCAGGAGTATTGTGCTGGAGGGTCGGACAGATTCTATTTCTTAGAAGTAAGACTTTTAGAAGCCATGAGGTTATTTAGTTTGTACCAGAATGGATTGTAATTCATTTTCAAATGGTTGTGGATAGAGTTCTCCTGTCACCTGCTCCAAGTATAACTGCCATCTTTAACCGTGAACTTCCTGCCACTTAACAGGTCCTCATATTGTTGAGAGCTGTGTTGGATTGCACGATTCATACAATGGTAGGGGGCAGGATGACTCCAATAAGCAGAAACTTAGTAACGAGCTTATACATTGTTTCCTTCTCATTGTGTTTGAGTCCTCAATGTCCCAGACAAATACTATCTTAGCCACTAGCCGTCTTTCAGAAGAGACGTTAAACTGATGCCCCACCTGTTCTCTCAGGTGGACGTAAAATATCCCATGGCACTATTCAAAGAGGAACAGGGGAGTTCTCCCTGGTGTCCTGGCCAATATTTATCCCTCAACCAACACTTTGTTTTAAAAAAAAAAGTGATCTAGTCATTTATTTCATTGTTGTTTGTGGGAGCTTGCTGTGCGCAAATTGGCTGCCCGTTTCCTACATTACAACAGTGACTACGCTGCAAAAGTACTTCATTGGCTGTAAAGCGCTTAAGGGCATCCTGAGGATGTGAAAGGTGCTGTAGAAATGTCTTTCTTTCCCTATCCCCAAAAATCTCTTTCCAATAGAGGGTGCTGATCAGCCACAAGATGCTGAGACACCCTACCCGCCAGGGTCAGGGAGACTGGTTATAGTGACCCCACTAATTGCTCATTCAGCAGAGACTGGGAATCAAACCCTGGGCATGCCTGGTTTGTGGGGCTCAGTACCACATCGTGTGCTTCATTTGCCCACTGAACTTTTTATTTTCTGTGCTCAACGTTCTTGCAAGTGCTTATTTTGATTGCAAGGTAGGAGAGTCAAGTCCATTCCAGGTACCCAATGGATGCTGGGCTGACACAACTATAAGATATTTTTGATAAACTTGGAATACCAAACTATAATTTTCTGCATGGGAGTTGTGTGCGTTAAGATCCTTAAACTGTCACTTGTCTTTAATTCGCAGGCCTACAATGCAAAGATAAAAGGCTATGAAGATCCGCCAAACCGTGCCCGCAGTTCAGCAAACAAAGGCAAGGGCAAAGGGAAAGGCAAAGGTATGGTGTTTGGAAGTTGCTGGTCATTTGTGACGTTACTAAATAGCAGTAGATGTGGTTTTATAGATTGTTGGTTTGCCCAGTGGCTCCATTGGTAAAGGCAGCATGTGACCGAGATCAGAGGGTCTGGGTTTGCTCCCCGGGTCTGTGCTGTGCTAGATAATCTCATCAGATGTTAAATTTGACATGACAATTGACTTATGTACACTTGGGCACAAAATCAGCCATGCACTCTGCTCCTGACTGCTGTCTCTGTTGGAAAGTACGTGTGTGTGTGTGTATGTTGTGAAAACATTGTATGTGATGCCTCATGAGGTTCAATAGCCCTGTGGCTGAATAGCCCGACAATATTTCTGGTGTATGCTCGCAAACTAAGATTAGCCATTTGGTCGAAGTGACGGAGAATGAATGAATTCTAGTAAAAGTAAGTGGGTTTAAGGAAGCGAAAACTCTGCTGTTGCACAGATTTGACTGCGTTCAGAAATTGTGGGTGAGTTGAGACCGTATCAGGTGTTTGGCGAAGAGCACGGGGTGTTTTGTAGCTGTAATGGTTTTTGTTTTCTTACAGGAAAAGGGAAGGGGAAATCTGCGGCTGAGCCTGAGCAAACAGAGCCGGCGGTTACGGACAACAAACTGGATAAACTGCGCAGCCTTGATGTTTTCTCGGGCTGTGGGGGGCTATCCGAAGGATTCCATCAGGCAGGTCAGTGTGGGGGGCTATCAGAGGGATTCCATCAGGCAGGTCAGTGTGGGGGGCTATCCGAAGGATTCCATCAGGCAGGTCAGTGTGGGGGGCTATCGGGGATTCCATCAGGCAGGGTGGGGGGAAGGAGAGAGACTCCACATTGACCAAACAAGTGGGGCTCTGTGGTTAGAGAAATTGATGGACTTGGAAAAAATGCATAATTGATACAGCGTTGCATTAAGAATAATTACTGGCAACAAATATTCGGTGTGGTTCCTTAGCACCTTCGTTATGGTCAATATGTAATCTCCTGAATTGTTACACGTGTGTGTGTGTGTGTGTGTATATTACACGCACGCACACACGTCCAATCTACAGTCCACAAGATCTGGCTATCTGGCCCGTGAACCCCCATCCTGTAATCCGCTCTTTCAATTGGGTTTTTATGCAGTTGGGTTTCATCTTGGTGGGCCTGGCAATTTGAAAAGCATCGGAGCTGTGCTCTCTCGGTGGTGGATTGAGGATTCCAAATTCAAATCGCTGAACCCAGTAGCATTTTTAGGGGGAAAAACTTTGAATAGAAATGCATAAACATCCTCATGCAATTAGTTTGTGACTTGGCTTAGATTGAGGTTGGGGGGGGGGGGGGGGGGGGGATTTTTATATGTATTTAGTAACATCGAATTCACTTAATTTAACAGACGTAGCCCACTAAGACAGATTTGCATATCACGGATTAGAACGTTTCAGTGTACGTCAGAGTTCAGTGAAGATGTTTCCTGTCTGGAACGCATGACGCTGTAGTAATCAAAGGGACGGTGTGTCAGGGTAATGGGGGATAAAGTTGGGATGTGGGACTAAATTGGACAGCTCTTTAGCGAGCTGGCACAGGCACGAAGGGCCAAATGGCCTCCTGTGCTGCAAGATTGTATGTTTCTATGATGTGGCATGAATAATAACTCTCCTCTTGCGCAGGTATATCGGAGACTCTATGGGCTATTGAGATGTGGGATCCAGCAGCCCAGGCGTTCCGCTTGAACAATCCTGGCGCAACGGTATTCACGGAGGACTGCAACGTTCTCCTGAAACTTGTCATGGCTGGGGAGAAGACCAATTCACTTGGGCAGAAGCTGCCACAGAAGGGTGATGTGGAGTTGCTCTGTGGCGGGCCCCCATGCCAAGGATTTAGTGGAATGAATCGCTTCAATTCCCGCACTTACTCCAAATTCAAGAACTCCCTCGTCGTCTCTTATCTCAGGTCAGTGGAGTGGCTGCTGAAATCTAGCTGTATGTAGCACTTGTTTAGGTAATCTGTATTGTCCACTGATTAACCAGTCTAACAAGTGTTTACATAATAAACATTCTCGTTTGGCACTGTGGTACAGAAATCAGTATTCAAGTCTTGGTGGACTTGGGTTTTATAGACAGTTAAAAGATGTTGGAAAAGTGTTTGGTGGAAAAGGAAACTGAGCTTCTTTGAGGCAGCTTTAGTTACACAATCTGTCGCTCGAAGGGGCCACTCTGGTCCTCCAGTAGTTACAATGACTGGAGCACCGGTTGGGTTTGAATTGATCTCGTAAGTATGAACATTTGGGATGCTGACCCAGTGTACAGTTGCTTAGCAAAATATGTCACTGGAGAAATTCAGTGTCTGTTTCCTCATCTTAAGCCTCAGACTTACTACCATTTAGGAAAGGGAGTTTACTAATGTCTGCTTCTACTTTTCTGACTTTGTAACTAAAAGGGCTTTGATAGAAATAACAGGAAAATATCTCCCATCTATTTTCTTTGTACAAATCTGTATGATCGATTTGGACAGACTACTTCCAGGTGTCTTGTGCGCAATTTTCAATCACTTGTATTCTTGTACTTTGCAGCTATTGTGACTATTACCGACCCAGGTATTTCCTCTTGGAGAATGTGAGGAACTTTGTATCGTTCAAGCGCTCCATGGTTCTGAAGCTGACCCTTCGGTGTCTGGTGCGAATGGGCTACCAGTGCACGTTCGGTGTGTTGCAGGTGAGCTGATGCTACTCTTGGTGTCCAGCAGGTGGCTGTCTGCCAGCGGAACGCGTTCTGCGCAGAGGTTGCTTTGCCCAAGATGCCAAACACTAGTTAGGCCGCGGCTAGAATACTGCGTATAGTTCTTGTCACCACATTACAGGAAGGATGTGATTGCACTAGAGAGGGTGCAGAGGAAATTTATGAGGATGTCGCCTGGGCTGGGGAATTTTAGCTATGAGGAAAGATTGGGTAGGCTGGAGTTGTTTTCTTTGGAACACAGGCGGCTGAGAGGAAATTTAATTGAGGTGTATAAAAATATGTGGGGCCTAGATCAAGTGGATAGGAAGCACCTATTTCCCCTAGCAGAGAGGTCAATAACCAGGGGGCATAGATTTAAAGTATTTGGCAGAAGGATTAGAGGGGAGTTGAGGAGAACTTTTTTCACCGAGGGTGGTGGGGGTCTGGAGCTCACTGCCTGAAAGGGTGGTAGAGGCAGAAACCCTCATTGCATTTAAAAAGTACTTGGGTATGCACTTGAAGTGCCGTAACCTACAGGGCTACGGACCAAGAGCTGGAAAGTGGGATTAGGCTGGATAGCTCTTTTTCGACCGGCATGGACACGACGGGCCGAATAGCCTCCTTCTGTGCCGTAAATTTCCATGATTCTATGTTAGTGGTGTGCTCGGCTGTGAGGGCAGTCATGGCTATTCTTGGCCGGGGTCACTGCAGCAGTCAACCTTTTTTTGTTTCTGAAATTCTCTACATGTACCAGACTATATAACCAAGACTTTAATGGATTTCTGTTTTCTTGAATTATTGAGACATTTAAAGGTCACTGAATAGCATGGTTTAATCAGTCTGAAGTGTGTATTGGTGCACTGTTTGGGAAAGGTTACTTGAAGCTGTCTGTGAAATTAGTGCACTTTTTTCCTCCCCTCTTCTGAAATCACTGACTCTTGCTGGGATACAGTTCCTCGGGTGCCTGCAGCCCCAGTGCCCATTCTTCACATGTGATCTTGGATAGTACCAGCAGGGTGCTCACCTGTGAACGACATGAGATTGGTCCACTATTACCGGGCCCCACCTGTCCAGCTCTGGGGTGCAGTGGTCCATCGCTACCATTGTTGCCCTGGCTGTAATCTGGTAACTCCGCACAAGTGGGATCAAGTCTGGGACTCATTGGCCTGTCTGCCTCAGGGCTACATTGAGCAGTGCCTTTCTCTGTTAAGTCTCCAGAGCCATTTACCCGCTTTAATTTTGATGCAGCTGCTTGGCGGTCTTGAGCTGTACCATGGAATAGGGGAGGTGGGTTTATCTCTAGTCCAGTGAATACTGTGGGTGAAAAGAGATGGAGCTGAGCAGAGGCCGGTGACTTCTTCAGAAGTTTGAAGTAACTGTTTAAAGTGCTGCACTGTCACCTTTTTTTAGTTCACAAGCAGATTAGTGTCTCCCTTTCTGGATTGAACACGTTTTGTTCTTGTCAGGCCGGTCAGTACGGAGTTGCCCAGACGCGCCGGCGAGCTATCGTTCTGGCTGCAGCCCCCGGAGAGAAGCTGCCGCTGTTCCCGGAGCCTTTACACGTCTTCGCACCCAGGGCCTGCCAACTCAGTGTGGCAGTGGATGATAAGAAGTTTTTCAGCAATATAACCAGGTAAAAAAAAAATACTGCGTGGGACCTTTGCCTTTTCTGGCCAATGTTCTTCCTCTCCTGAAGGCATCAGTAATGGTGACCATGAAACTACCGGATTGTCGTAAAAACCCATCTGGTTCACTAATGTCCTTTAGGGAAGGAAATCTGCCGTCCTTACCCGGTCTGGCCGATATGTGACTCTAGACTCTCAGCAATGTGGTTGACTCTTAACGGCCCTCTGAAATGGCCGAGCAAACCACACAAACCGCTCATGACACGGACTGCAGTGGTTAAAGAAGGCCTTCTCAAGGGCACTTAGGAATGGGCAATAAATGCTGGCATTGCCGGCGACGCCCACATCCCGCAAATGAATAAATAAAAGCTGAGATCACTTAGTTCATCACAGGCCAGTGAGCATTTCATGGATATTCCTGGTTTGTGAGGCTCAACTAATCTCTGCGTAAATTCACTGAGGTTCATTTTTTGGTCGCATTTTACTTATAAACTAATGGACAAAACTGCCTGTTTTCTCTTTACAAGAATACAGTGTGTTTATTTTACTTTAACTCCTTTTTTCTCTCCAAAAGAAGAAAATTTAATCTTTTTAAAATGTAGCGCACCCTCTAATTAATTTTTATTTCTCCCCTGCAAGTGTGGGGCACCTCACAACTCCACCATGTTAGCTAACTCCTAGGACATTTGCTTATTTGGCCCCATGTTCCTTGATTGAAGGTAGCTAACTTGGCTGGTGGTTAGACCTGGGACCTCCTGGTTTGTGTGGTTCAGTACCATGCTGGGTGGTGCAGTTACCAACTGAGCCACATGGAGCTCTTTCTAACTTGCAGATGATGTGAAATGCTATTAGGTGGAGAATTAAAAAATATGAATTAAATCTTCCACAGGACGAAGTCCGCTCCGTACAGAACCATCACTGTAAGGGATACCATGTCCGATCTTCCTGAAATCCGCAATGGAGCATCTGCGCTGGAAATCTCGTACAATGGTGAGCCACAGTCCTGGTTCCAGCGACAGATTCGGGGCACGCAGTACCAGCCCATTCTGCGGGATCACGTCTGCAAGGTAGGGGTTTTTCACAACTGATGTTCCCTTTAAGCTGCTCAGCCGCGCAGCGCCCTGCAGCTCCTGCACAGCCAGCTCACCGGCTTTTAAATAGAAAAAACCGCGCATGCCCGGTATTTTGAATGGGCCGCGTAGCACCAAAAAAATTAAAGGAAACATTGTTCACGACTAACTCAACTCCTGCAGTGCGTAATGGAGGTTAACACCAGCTGCAGAAGTTAGCAATCCTTGCAGGTCAAACACACAGGATTCAAAGTCCGGAAAAACACCAATCAATCAATCCTGTTTTCCAGTTCACCCAGCCTAGCATCTCTTATTTCTTGCACTTCATTGCCTTACCTGGTAGATTAACCCAAACATTTAATATCCTCTCATTAAAAAAAATGCTTTCTTTTGGCAGTTTTAAACGTACTGTTCACTAATGCCAATTTATAGCCTAACTTAACAAAGTAATATTCTGGGTTCAACTTCTCATCTGTCGTTTAATACTTTATGTATCTGAGGTTTCACTCTCCCACCCCTTAATAGTCTCTCCAGGCTGTAAATTTTAAGCTGCTTTCCTCCATACCTCATCCCCTTGTTTGCCCCGTCTCTGCAGGATATGAGTGCCTTAGTGGCCGGCAGAATGCGACACATCCCCCTCGCTCCGGGGTCAGACTGGCGTGATCTTCCAAACATTGAGGTGCGCCTCTCCGATGGTACCATGACCAAAAAGCTGAGGTACACGCACCACGACAAAAAGAACGGGCATAGCAGCACTGGTGCTGTGCGTGGGGTATGCTCTTGTGCGGAAGGTGAGTGGAGGACGTTGTTTGTGGGGGGGGAATGTATCCATTTGCAGTCGTGTGTGTGTGTGTATGTTAGCACCTAAATGCACATTGGAAGGAAGAATGAGGAGAGGCAATATTAACTAAATACTACAATTTTAAAGGGGGTGCGGGAACAGAGGACCTGGGGGTTCACATACAAAAATCTCTGAAGGTGGCAGAACAAGTTGATAAAGCTGTTTATAACAAAAAAGATACAGATCCTTGACTTTATAAATAGAGGTATAGAGTACACAAGCAAGGAAGTTATGATAAACCTTTATAAATCACTGGTTAGGCCTCAGCTCAACTATTAAATTCTGGGCACCACACTTTAGGAAGGATGTCAAGGCCTTGGAGAGGGTGCAGAGGAGATTTACTAGAATGGTACCAGGATGAGGGTCTTCATTTACGTGGAGACACAAGAGAAACTTGGGTTGTTCTCCTTAGAGCAGAAAAGGTTAAGAGGAGATTTGACAGAGATGCCCAAAATCATGAGTTTTGATAGAATTAATACACAGATTTTATTTGAGAAGATAAAAGAACCAGGACCAATAGTGCAGGACAGCAGAGTAGAATAGAATGAAAAGACAGGCTCATTCAAAGTAATGATTAAGCAATGCAAAACTCGAGTTTTCAAAGTCTAGAGATTTATGGGGGGGTGGGAGATGAGTTTCATAACTCTGGTCCTGACTAAGATTGAGTTAGAGCAGGAGGCTGTCTTGGTCAGAGAGTGCAGGTTGTCGGGTGGTGTAGTCGCAGTCGAGGGGGAAACAAGAAAGGAAAATTAAGGGAAGCATTGAGCATAATGATTTAAAAATAACTTGCATTATATAGCACCATTAACATAGGAAAAGGTCCCAAAGTGTTTCACAGCGACATAATCAAAAGTTGGGTCTAAAAGCTTGATCAAAGAGGTGGGTTTTAAGAAGGGTCTTAAGAGGAGGAGGGGCGGAGTGGTTTAGGGAGAGGATTTTGGTTGGGGGGAGGGGGGGGCGGTTGTAAGGCTGGAGGAGGTTATAAAAGGATTTAAACACGAGGATGAGATTTGTAATTGTGAAACGTTGGGGACCATGAGCCAGTGTAGGACAGGAAGGACGGGGTGGAACTTGGTGTAGGTCAGGAAGGATGGGGTGGAACTTGGTGTAGGTCAGGAAGGACGGGGTGGAACTTGGTGTAGGACAGGAAGGACGGGGTGGAACTTGGTGTAGGACAGGAAGGACGGGGTGGAACTTGGTGTAGGACAGGAAGGACGGGGTGGAACTTGGTGTAGGACAGGAAGGACGGGGTGGAACTTGGTGTAGGACAGGAAGGACGGGGTGGAACTTGGTGTAGGACAGGATATGGGCGGCAGTTTTAGATGAGCTGAAGTTTAAGACAATGGGAGGAGAGTTGGAATAGTCAGGTCTGGAGGTGACCAATGCAACACGAGCGTTGCTAGTGGGGTGGGGGGGACGGTTAGGGGTGGACGATGTTATGGAGGGAGCAGTAGGCGGTCTTTGTGATGGTGAAGATAATGGGGTTGGAAGCTTAGCTCTGGATCGGATAGGACATGAACAGTCTGGTCCAGCCTAAGACAGTGACCAGGGCGGAGGGTGGAGTTGGGATTTAAATAGTGACGATACAGGTTACAAGGGAGGTGAGACATAAAGGAGAGAGATCACCAAGAACACAGCCTTTTCTTTTTGTTCCAGGACTGTAAAAGGTAACTTTATTCATGGGTATTATTTTCATGATTTTGTAATTGTGCCATCCTCATCAGTATCTGGTTATAAGATGCAAAATTTAAGTCGTGCAAATTTCTACAAGCTCCCTCCTGCAAAAATATGGTTGGGTTTAAATTTTCCATTTTTAATGCACTGTCATTTGGGTCTGTTGCCGAATTTAATGTTCGTTTCAAGTAGAATTCTTTTTGTAATCTTCAAAAGCTTAAACTTTACAATTTGTGTTTGAAGTGGCTTCATGCTGGGCGTGTCTCCTTTCTTTCTGCCCCTGCACGTCGCCCTCCCTCTACAAAGGTTGGAGACCACAGCACGCAGGGAATTACTAGGGCGGGATCGACTGCAGCTTGTGTTCTTGTTTTGCAGGTAAACAATGTGAATCGGCCGACAGACAGTTCAACACACTCATTCCGTGGTGCCTGCCCCACACCGGGAACAGGCACAATCACTGGGCCGGCCTCTACGGTAGGCTGGAGTGGGATGGCTTTTTCAGCACTACAGTCACCAATCCTGAGCCTATGGGTAAACAGGTAAATCACCGGTTTCTATTCCATCTTGGCATGTAACCATTGACATTGCGATCTCTGGCTTGTATCTTTTACACCCCATCAGCTTCTTTTAAAACAAACATTGAGCTGAAGGAGAAAAAAATTGTAGGGATATGGTGGGGGAGTGGGCCTAACTGGATTGCTCTTCGAAAGAGCCGGCGCAGACTCGATGGGCCGAATGGCCTCCTGTGCTGTATGATTCTATGCCTTGATGGCCTAGTGGGTAACGGCACCACCTAGTGTTATACAGACCAGATGGTCTCTAATCAGTGTCTGATCTCGGCTACTGTTGGACTCGGACTTCTGGGGAGGAGAATATTTAGTCCAGGCTCCTCGACATGTTGACTGCTGAGAGATGCACGTGTGAATGTTGCTCGAGAAGGAATGAGCTCAGCTATGGCGCTGTACTGTGTGTTCTAATAACCTGCCCACACTCGCTGTGTTGACTCTCGCGTGGCTCCTTGGGTGCAGCACAGTAGGGCTATTGGCTGCCTGTGAAACCATCTCAGTGTGATGGGCGGCTTCAGGAGAGGAGGGAGGGACAAGAGCTAAATAATATTTTTGTCAGAATATAATGTCGTTTTTCTGTATTCCAGGGTCGTGTGCTCCATCCTGAACAGCACCGTGTGGTGAGTGTGCGAGAGTGCGCACGCTCCCAGGGATTCCCGGATACATACAGGCTCTTTGGAAATGTTTTAGACAAGCACAGACAGGTGGGTGTTGCTGAATTTTTCACAAATCATTAATCTGGGGTTGGAAAATGTTTGCTGGGTGTTTGTGTGTGTGTGTGATTAAACGCTGCAGCCTCAGTCTGGCAGAACAACTCTCGAAGCAGCAATTACTGACCATATTGAGGCTGCTTATCTCCACGTTGAGAGATTGTGCGAGACTGAGGCACGGCGCAATTTCTGGCGCATAATCCTGCAGGGACATTTGCATATTGCGCTAGAGGCAAGAAATGAGTAGCACTGTTGCAATTTGCTGGGATCCTGGAATAAAACTAAATCTTCCTCTAGTTCTTGCCAGCAGGCCAGATGAAGAGGAGTGATCTTGTTGTTAATCTTGTCATTGGCAGAGGTTCGGGAGTAAGACGTCTTGGTAACTGGTGGGTGGGGTATGTTGGAGAGAGCCCTGCCAGGATAGCACAATATGGTGACCCGGCAGCAGATACCTTTTGCATTCTGTATGGCAGAGGAGGTTTTACAAACAAGGGAGACGGGAAACGATTGCCCCACACAAGCCATGTTGCTGTTGCATCTCCCCTGAAGCCGCAGCTTTTTATTATTGCTGAATGATGTGGCAGAGATGCAAGCTTTGTATGGCAGGGAAGTCTCTTGTTATTAACTTTTTTTTTAAAACACAGGTTGGCAATGCAGTACCGCCTCCTCTGGCTAAAGCCATCGGCTCAGAAATTAAACGGTGTGTGGTTGACAGGAAGAAAGAGAACACAGCAGGTAACTGGCTTGAAATATGCACAGCTGAGTACATTTATTGGATATCGTAACCCGCTTTCAAAGCTTTGTGATCTTGTATCTTTGAGACTTGAGCACAAAATCCAGGCTGACACTTCAGTGCAGTGCTGAGGGAGCGCTGCACTGTCTGAGGTGCTGTCTTGCGGATGAGACGTTAAACGTTAAATCTGCTCTCTCAGGTGGACGTTAAAGATCCCATGGTGCTATTTCAAAGAAGAGCAGGGGAATTCTCCCCGGTGTCCTGGCCAATATTTATCCCTCAATCAACATCACTAAAACAGATTATCTGGTCATTATCTCAGTGCTGTTTGTGGGAGCTTGCTGTGTGCAAATTGGCTGCTGCATTTCCTACAGTACAACAGTGACTGCACTTCAAAAAGTATTTCACTGGCTGTAAAGTGCTTTGGGACGTCCTAAGGTTGTGATAGGTGCTGTGTAAATATGCACGTTTTTCTTCCTTGTATGAACTGGGTCCCTTCCTAGCCATGTGTCAGATCATGTGCACTGGTAGCCTTGTTTACAATTAGTAAAGGCACCTCATTTTCCAAGATGTTGCAGAATTAACCCATTGCTAGAGAATTGCCCCTCAAGACAAAATTGAACCTTCATGAAATGACTCATCATTTTTAAAAATTAAACACATCCACAGTAAATAGGAATAGCCACGAGGATGTTATGTGCCACCAATCGGGTGTCTTGGTGTGAGTTTTACCAGTGGTGGGAATAGAAGCTCTGTTCCCGGAAGATCTAGAGACCTGTTTGGGCAGCAATTTGCTCCTACTTCTGTTGCTTAAAAGTGACACCAGTGGCTATCCTCAGCCTCTGTGGTGTAGTCCATTTCTGTGCCATTTGGCATGTAACCTTCCTTGATGTGGGTGAGTTTCACTCTTTGGGAGGGAAATGTTGGGGGTGTAATTTAGGAATAGAAATTCAATTACTGTATAATCTGGAAATGGTGGAAGATTTGGTTCCAAGTCAGAGGCTCTGGAGTTAAATGAATGCTCAGTGTGGCTAGTTGGTGGCACTCTTGCCTGTCGGAAGGGTGTGTGTTCAAGCCCCACTCCAACACTGCAGCACACAATCTATCCTGAAACCCGGTGCTATTTATATCCTACTGGCTGACCGGTTTAAGCAAGATCCCATCTCACTGCTCTGGTGGTTTGTGTGGACGTTAACTATCTCGTGACACTATTTGACAAACAGCAGGGACTTCTAGTAATCTAGCCAACATTCACCCCTCAAACAGATTAACTGGCCCTTCAGATCGTTGCTGATTGTGGGATCTTACTGTGCACAGTTGCTTCACTGTACTTAAAGTAATTCACTATATTGAGATTTGAGAAATTTTAATATGGTGCT
This sequence comes from Squalus acanthias, assembly GCA_030390025.1. Taxonomy (NCBI): domain Eukaryota; kingdom Metazoa; phylum Chordata; class Chondrichthyes; order Squaliformes; family Squalidae; genus Squalus; species Squalus acanthias. The sequence goes on from CM059445.1 coordinate 19,247,632, forward strand.
GTATTAATACAAATTTTTGAATGTCAGTAATTGGGTAATATCACTGAGCATTTTTATTGGTCATTCTGTCTACACTGTGCAACTTCCAATATGAACTTCTGCAGGCCTGGTCCCAGCCATGGTTGCTCTGTACCCAACCATGCAGCGGTTTCAGAAGCAGAGTTACTCTTGCTGCCTCTTTTATCTCCTCCCTCCTGGGGAGGCTCTGGGCTCTGCTCATCCCTATGGTATGGTGATGTGGAAAACTCACCCTGGATTCTCCCAATCCAGGGTGACTTTTCCAAGCACACACAGTGCTGTGTTGACCTGAGGTAAAATGTGCATAAAGGGGGTGTGGGAGCTGCGCGGTTAAATACCGGGGACTCCGATATTGAACAACAGGTAATAAAGGCCAAGCACTTCCCTGGTAGAATGGAGTTGTGGGAAGAGAGAAACAGACCAGTCACCCAGAGCTGGTCTTCAGGTGTTATTGGGGGGAGGGGAGAAGAGAGAGAGGAACGAGTTACGAGCCATGTTCCCTTTTAATTTTTTGGGCGGGTGTGTGGCCCATTCAAAATACCGCGCATGCACTGTTGCTCCTATTTAAAAGCCAGTGAGCCGGCTGCGCGGGAGCTGCAGAGCGCTGCGCAGCCTAAAGGGAACATTGGTTACGAGAACAAGGATTGGGGTAGAGAAAAGTGGCCAAAACAACCAAGGTTACAGCTGTTCAGTTCTCAACCGCTCTTTGTTTTCTATCAGAGCCTCTCAAACTAGAGACCATGGACACTACCGACTGATTCATCTCCTTGAGCTTGATGGCCCCACGGAATCTTCACGCACTGAATGGAGGGCAGGAAAAAAAACATGAAGTTCCTGTGAATATTCAGTGAAGCGATGTCCTTTTTAACTGGCTGGCATGGAGTTGCCAATGAAGATGTAACATTGTTTTTAGTTAAGAATGAACATTTTTCTCTTGATTGTGCAGTGCTGTCATGCATTGTGGATTTTAACGTGGTTTTAAAATGCACAGTATTTGAATAATTGCCCACTTTCTGCAGTGGTAATTCATATGTTTAATAAACTCGTAGTTTTTATATGTTGTAATATTTCTTCCAATAAATACCTTTTATTAAGTGGAATGCTGCAGTGTCCTAATTACTTGTTTATATTTGGCAAGATGTTCTGGTTTCTTAGCCTCCATCCCTCAATTGTTACACTGGGTCTTGAGGGGGGTGTTTGTCTGTAGCTTGTGCTCCAATGTAAGAAATAGGACTCCTGGAATGAGAATAGGCTGTCTAACCTGTCAATTTAGTTCTTTGCGCAGATCACCTGCAATCTACTCTATCGTGGATACTGCCCAGCCCCTCAATCTTGCTGCTCTCCAACTGGAAGAAGTCCATCCGATCTCCTTTCCCTCCACCACCTCGTGATTTATCTGGCTGGTTGCCCTTAAATGGTTATGGCATTTCCGCAGAGACAGCAGCGCAGGAGTCGATGTGTTCATTAGAGTATTCGGGGTGTTTTTTCCCCTTTCTATTTTTCATCTGACCCAAGTTCCAATGCTGTCCTCCCCCTGTCCACAGAATGCACACTTCTAGCTATGATCACTGGACAGCAATCAAGAGCAGGAACCCTGGCTAACTTTGCCCGCCCCAAGGAACAGTGAGGCCAATCGTGACATTTTAACCACTGCCCCATTGAGATCTGCTGACTTGGCCATTGTGTAAATCTAACCGGTTAATCTGCTGGAGCTTCATAGCATTTAAACTTTCATCAGTGTCTCCTGTTTTTAACTTAAAATACTACTTCTCTCCCTCCTTCCACTACCAAATTGTCTCCCTGCTTTCCTGAAGGTACCAAGTCACAGTGGGGTTCAATTCCACCAGTACTGGCACCCCTCACAAGTGACCCTTCGTGTGAAGACTCAGATTGTTGGCAGGCAACTACAAGGAAATATTTTGTTGCATTTTAAATGTCTTCAATTCCATTTGGATATTCTTTATTTATTTACTTAACATTAATTGTCTTTCATATATATTCATTTGTGGTAAAATTGACTGCTAATGGAAATTGCCCAATTAAACTCATCACTGTTGCATCTCCATTTTGCCTCTCCTCTAACAGGATTGCAGAGAAGCTCCTTCCGTCCAGCCAGTTCTGCTTCCCAAATTGATGTCAGCTTTGCTATTCTATATAAAATCAATGTATTATATGAAATAAGGACCCAATTACACCTGTGGGCTAGTTTTGACCTTGACTGCTCACATGATGGCACAGATCATCAACTTGTATCTTAGTAAAATTTAAAACAGAAAACGCTGGAAAAACTCAGCAGGCCAGGCAACATCCGTGGAGAGAGAAACAGAGTTAACGTTTCAGGTCGAAACCCTTCGTCAGAACTGAGAAAAGCAGGAAATGAAACATAAAAAAAGCTGGGGGGAGGAATAACTATGGTAAGTAGAGACATTAAGAAATGGTAATGGGACAGGTTAAGAAACAAAAGGTGAAGTGTGAAATGCTGGCAGAATGAGAGACAGCTGCCGTAGGGGGAGAGAGAGAGGAAAAAGGCACGAACCAAAAGGATGGATGTGGTAGGGGCCGAGGTTATGATCTGAAATTGTTGAACTTGATATTGAGTCCGGAAGGCTGTAAAGTGCCTAAACGAAAGATGAGGTGCTGTTCCTCGAGCTTCTGCGGAACAATGCACGAGGACGGTGAGGTCTGAGTGGAGAGGTGAATTGAAATGACAAGCGACCGGAAGCTCGGGGTCACCCTTACGGACTGAACGAAGGTGTTCTGCAAAGCGGTCACCCAATCTGTGTTTGGTCTCCCCAATGTAGAGGAGACCACATCGTGAGCAGCAAGTACAAGTAAATCGCTGTTTCACCTGGAAGGGGTGTTTGGGGCCCTGGAGAGTGGGAAGGGGTGATGTACAAAAGGGCAGGTGTTACATCTCCTGCGCTTGCACGGGAAGGTGCTGGGCGAGGGGGAAGGGGGTGATAGAGTGGACTAGGGTGTCTCGGAGGGAGCGCTCCCTTCGGAATGCTGAAAGGGGCGGTGCGGGGAAGATACGTTTGGTGGTGGGATCACGTTGGAGGTAAAATTTATGCCTGTGCACACTCTATACATTACATTGCTTCCTGTTGTTGCTTTTTTCAACACGTCAACATTTTTCCATTATTAATTCCCCTAAACAATAGTGTGATGGAAATAGCTTGTCTCGCTGTAATTGCACAATTAGGGGTCCATCTTTCCCACAACTCCATGTTTGAAGGTTTCCACCCCCTGCTGCAGTGCTTATCAAAGTCACAAATGACCATGGTAAACTATCCCTCCACATCCTTCTTGACCTGTCCACAGCATTTGATAGTTAATTATTTTATTTTCTCACTAATTGAAATTGCATATCTCACCATATAACATGGTTAAATGTATCCTTCAAGTTGCTTTTTAAAGCTGCCTTTCAAGTTTGTTTTTTTTTACTTAAATGCCTTAGTGTCTCCCAGTCTTGGCAGTGGATAAGGCCATAAAAAAACCAAATACAGGTTATTCAGACAAGATGTAGTGGTGGATCTGTATAAAAATCAGTTGGAATACACTCCAGTTTTGGGCTCCACGCTATAGGACGGCTGTTGGGGCATAGATACACTGGGATGATGCCTGATGTGAGGAAATATGAAAAATTCAAGTTTGGGTTTTTATTAGAGCAGAGGACATTATTTAAACATTATAGGTGTTTAAAATCATGAAGGGATGGGACAGGGTAGTAACATAACAGACCGTCAACTTCCACCTCCCGAACATCACCCCCTGGAGCCCCGTTGTTTCAAACTCGCATGTCACCTCCTGCCTCAACTGTTCCAACACTCTCCTGGCCGGCTTTCCACCCTTGTAGACCTCAACCTTGCTGCCCATATCCTGTCCCGCTCACCCATCAGCCCCGTCCTTGCTGGGTTTTGGTCTCCCAAATTTAAAATTCTCATCCCCAAGTTTAAATCCCTTCATAGCCTCGGCACTCCCGGCCTCAGCATTCTCCAACACACACTGAGCAATGTCACAAGTGACAAATTTTTACTGAACTTAAGTACAGCAGCCTGCTTCCATCTCAATCTGCACGTGCTGACCCGATCACAGAGCAGACCAACACCTTTCACTGGGTACAAACGCTCTAGGATTCACTTGCAAGAAGTCGCAATCAATGACTTGGGACAAAAATGTCTGATCTAAAAAGTTTATTTGGTGACAAGTTAATAATAATTATACTTTAACTGGAAGTTGGTCCATTAGTTCAGCTCATCAGTGACCTCTCAGTTGGTTGATGGTCTGAAAGAGAGAAAAATAATGAAGTAAGATTTACATCATTGGGCAAAGCAAACATGAATTCAACAAGTTTCATCGACTGAGTGGATTTAACAAGTGAAGCTGGAAACATCAGTGTAATAAATTGAATAAAATGTAAAGGGAGAGAAAATTAATAAAAGACAACTGCACAAACATAAACAGTTTTGTATTGTGTTACTTTGTGTTAAATGTAGTTAATATTAATATTGGAATAAAACTCATTGCGATTCATTTTAAGTGTTTGTTTTTAACTGAGCACACTGACTCAAACAAAATCATTGGCCCAGGGAGACAGAAATTTCCACTAAGGGTTAAAGTGCAGCCAGGTCGCACTGTTACTGGGTTCATTAGATACGGCTGCACATGTTGTTCTGTTAGTGGCCAGCAGGGGCCAGTACCCCATCAGTGCTTCACAGAAACAACAGCATCAACCAGCATGAAATCACTGCTCACTTACTGGGAAATTCCTGGGGCAGGACACGTCAGAATAAACATTTAACCACTTACTTGGCCCATTCCACATTCAGGATTAAATGATCGTAACCAAAGCCCGAAACCCCGGCAATGGCTCTGGCAGCGTCCTCGCGACGATGGAAGCTGATAAAGGCAAAACCCTGCAAAGAGAGAAGAAAGAAAACTTAAGAGTTCTGAATATAGACGCCGACCCCAAACACACAAACATTAAGATTAATAGCCTCACCTTGGACTGACCAGTGTTCTTGTCTTTCGCCAGGTAGATCCTAGAAATGGAACCAAAAGGCCTGAACAGTTCCTGCAGGTCAGTCTCTCGTGTGTCCTCCGAGAGGTTAGTCACACGGATTGTGGCGTTGTCATCCGCTGGGGGGGGGGGGGAAGGCAGAAAGCACAACAGCCGTGTCAGCACCACACCCAACGACAATGTCCCCTTGTGAGCTGCGTTTTGTTCTGCGCAGCCTGTTTCTTTTAGTCGTGGTCCCTTTAAATCGGCACAGGCTCGACGGGCTGAATGGCCTCCTTCTGTGCTGTAACCGTTCTACGATTCCCGCACCTGCGCAGCCTTTACAATAGAGAAGCCGGTGAGCGGCCTGCGCGGGACCGTCCCCGTTACTGCGCGGCCGAGGGAGCGCTCCCCAACGACCCCTGGGGGTCAGAGGCTAAAGAATAAAGGCCCCCCCCCCCCCCCCCGCACAACTCTCCCCATTAATTACATGCCTGTCGACATTCACTACCGTGGCTGAGGCGAGGAGGGGCCACGTCAGTGGGCAAACGCTACCCGTGGAATCGACCCCGAGTCAACATATTCAGCAGGGGAAGAGGAACGTTCGCAAATACTGAACGGTTTATGCCATTTGTTTAATTCTCACCGATCCACAGCTTCTGAACTTTTCAAACAACGTTTAATGTTTGGAATGAGGTGCGTTATTCAACCCCGCCCTTCTCCCCAATAGCGGAGCGCCCCTACCTCTGCGATTGGTCTGCATCGACTCTCCACGCCGATTGGCTCCATCTCGCAAGCTGGGCGGGACATACTTCCCGGTCTTGCTCTGAGCCGGTTGGACTGGTTCAGGATCTGTGGGGCAAAGAATGAAACTTTAAAAAAAAAGACTCCATCTTAACACAGAAACATGTTCAGTAACACGGGCACTGCCAGCACTATATGCCCCAGCAGCAATATTTCCATTGAATTTTTTTTTTGGGTGTGTGGTCCATTCAAGTTCCCGCACATGCGCGGTTTTTCCATTCGAAAGCGGGACCGCCAGAGCGCTGCGTGGCTTCACAGAACATTGCCGAGCAGACTATTTTCTTTGCTCTCAGACCTGCCACCTGCCTTGTACCGATCTCCCCCCCCGAGCCTGTGCGTTTAATAAAATAAATCAGCAACATCCGTGAATGAAAATCCAAATGATGCGCGCACAGCTCGCTGAAGGGGGCTCTGCTGCCAGCTTCTGGTCGCCAGTGGTATTACAGCAAATGCTTCGAGGAAAGTCTCTCTCTGACTGCGAAAGATGCCGTGAGGGTGTGCAGCAGCACTGGGCTAGCGCACTGCTACTGAATGCAGTGAGAAAACGGATGAAACCTGCATGTGTTATTAACCATTAGCTTTGACTTGGACCCATTTCACTCGATTTCTCAAAAGAACACGGAGTTTCGCTCCCCCTCCAGTGGAGGGGGAGGCTCGGGTCCCAGGTTCGATGCCGGGACTGTGGTGATTTAGCCCAATTTACACTGCAATTGGCCTCAGTCCCCATGGGGTAGAGGGTGGGGGGAATAAACTAATGGGCCAGGCTTTCCACTACTGATTATCCAGCAGCAGGATCGTTCTTCCCCCCCTCCCCCCCCACCACTTCCTAATTTATTTTTGGGTGCGCGGTCCCTTTAACGGGCTGCGATGCCCATTCAAAGAAATGTCACATTGGTAAAGCCGGTCCCGGGCTGCGCTGGGCCGTTGTTCGCAAGTGCTGCTTCCCATGGTCGAAAGCCTCAACACTTTGCAGGCTCACAAAGGAAGGACGAGCAGTCAGGCTGATGTGCCAGCTGGAACTGTAGTGGGGCGGGAATCAACTCCTTCAGGAGAGCAAGGGAGAATAAGACTCAAAGAATGAAATGCTGCTACGGTGCTGTTACAGGAGACTCCCCTGGCTGGGGAGTCTAGAACCAGGGGCCACAGCCTCAGGATAAAGGGTCGGCCATTCAGGACTGAGATGAGAAGAAATTTCTTCACACAGAGGGTGGTGAATCTTTGGAATTCTCTACCCCAGAGAGCTGTGGAGGCTCAGTCTTTGGGTATATTCAAAACAGAAGTCGATAGATTTCTGACTAGTAAGGGCATCAAGGGATATGGCGATAGGGCCGGTGAATGGAGTTGAGGCAGAAGATCAGCCATGATCTCATTGAATGGCGGAGCAGGCTCGAAGGGCCAAATGGCCGACTCCTGCTCCTATTTCTTATGTTATGAGGGTGAAATTTCTTCACTCAGAGGGTGGTGAATCTTTGGAATTCTCCTCCCCAGAGGGCTGTGGAGGCTCAGTCGTTGAGTATATTCAAGACACAGATGGATTTTTGCATATTAAGGGAATCAAGGGATATGGGGATAGTGCAGGAAAGTGGAGATGAGGTAGAAGATCAGCCATGATCTTATTTAATGGCGGAGCAGGCTCGAAGGGCCAAATGGCCTCCTCCTGCTCCTAATTCTTATATTATGAGAGTTACAGGAGGGAGCATGTTTGACGCGCGCTGTAGAGGTAATTCCCCCCCCAATCGAGGTCCGTACGTACCTGAGCCCTTCTCCTTCTCGGCCGTGGTGAGTCCCAGCTGCTCAGCCAGTTCTTTCTGCATGGGTCCCAGGGTGTCCTTGTATGGGCAGCGAGTTGTCCAGTGATCCCCTTTACAGATTCGGCACGACACGATCTTCTGGCCTTTCAGCTTGGCCATCGGGTCATCCTCTTCCGTATTATTCAAATCCTGTAAAAAGTTTAAAGGGGGGCGGTTTAGCAGAGGCACAGCCAGTACCGACTGAACTCTACCCCAGCAAGGACTGGGGTGGACAGTGAGGAGAAGGCTAGGAGGAATATAACTGCACCATTCTATGTGCTGGAGGGAATTTGAAAAAGTTATGTGTAACCTAACAGGCAGAGGCCATTCAGCCCCTCGAGCCTGTTCCGTCATCCTATTAGATCATGGCTGATCAGCACCTCAACTCCAATTACCCGCCTCTGCGCCACAGCTTTTACACGATGTCCCTTTACTTCCAATTCTACCCCCACTCCCACCCCACATTCTGTGACTGACTGGAGGATGTCTGAGGTGTATTAAACCCAGCCATGTTGAAGAGTACAGCACACACACACACACACACACACACACACACACACACACACACACACACTGGGGAAACTCTGCCCTGTTTCTGGGCAATTATAACCCGACCCCCGCAACATATTGGAGCGGGTGATTTCGGCTGACACAAGGTGCAGAACGGAGGGAGTGCTGCGTTTCAGATGAAGCATTAAACAGAGACCCTGTCTGTCCCCCCCCAGTGACAGACCCTGGTGCACTGGCCAACTCCCGCCTTAATTCTCCAGAGAGAGATTCTGCCCCAGGTCTGGGTCAGCTTAGATGCCGTCAGTACACAGTGTTCTTGATACACAATGAGGTTCACATTACTATTAAGAGAGACATAGAATACAAAAGCAGACGTTCTGCTAAACAGTCAGAAAACACTGGTTCGGCCTCAGCTGGAGTATTGCGGTCAATTCTGGGCACCGCACTGCAGGAAGGATGTCAAGGCCTTGGAGAGGCTGCAGAGGAGATTTACTAGAATGGTACCAGGGATGAGGGGCTTCCAATGTGGAGAGACTGGAGAAGCTGGGATTGTTCTCCTTCGAGCAGAGAAGGTTAAGGGGAGATTTAATAGAGGTGTTCAAGATCATGAGGGGTTTTGATAGTGTAAATAAGGAGAAACTGTTTCCACTGGCAGGAGGGTCGGTAACCAAAGGACACAGATTTAAGGTAATTGGCAAAAGAGCCAGGGAAGAGATGAGGAGAATTTTTTTTATGCAGCGAGTTGTTGTGATCTAGAATGCGCTGCCTGAAAGGGCGGTGGAAGCAGATTCAATAGTAACTTTCAAAAGGAAACTGGATAAATACTTGAAGAGGAAAAATTTGCAGGGCTGTGGGGAAAGAGCAGGGGGAGTGGGACTAACTGGAGAGCTCTTTCAAAGAGCCGGCACAGGCACGAGGGGCCGAATGGCCTCCTTCTGTGCCGTAAGATTCTATATTGCGGATAATACAGAAATGACGAGCCAAACATCCTGAAGCTCCACCGAGCGACGAGTGTGGTTTGACCTTCGGCTTGTCGATCCCTGCGGTCACACCGTGATTCCGGACTCACCTCCTTGCTGGTGATGAAGGTCATGTACACATCATCACTGACCGTTGTCGTGGCAACATTAGGACCTGGTGGGTCATATTCCGAGGTTCCAAACTTTTTCCAGTTCTGAAAGGAGATAAAAGTCAGTGAGGGTGGAATTCTCACAGGCTCCTCCACAATATTCTCCGCCAATCCTTGGCCTCCTCGCCGGTTTATGGCCCCACAGGCTCTGGCTGCCCTCTGGCCGTGCCCAAGTGGCCAACCTTCGCCTGTCAGCCTGAAGAGTGAGTGGTGGCAGGCTATTCAACTCTAGAGAACATCACAGCCAAACATAATTTTCCTCACTCGATGTCCACACACACTTTGCAGCAACGGTCAGTGGAGAGCGATTACGAGTACAACGCCTGACCCAGTTACCCCGCATCAATGTAGGAGCCCCGATGGTAACAGCGATGCCTTTACCACAACCCGCCCGAGGCAGCAAAAAAGGAAAGTATAGGACCAGAAAATATTCTGCAGTCCATCCGGCTAATTCCACTCCCTCAAATATCCACCCAATTCTACGCTGTATTTTTACACACTCTCAGAGCAATCTGTTCCACATATTCACCACCCTCTACGCAAAGTAGTTCAATCTAAACTGCCTGTGCACCTTCGCCTTCTAATCTTCAGCTGGTGTTCCCCCTAGTCTAGGGTTCCGTTCCGACATTACAAGTGACTACAATTCAAAAGCACTTCATTGGCTGTAAAGCACTTTGGGACGTCCTGAGGTCGTGAAAGGCGCTATAGAAATGCAAGTCTTTCTTTTGGCAATCTGGAACATATTATCGGGGTTCGATTTATCGCTTCCTTTAATATCCCCCCGAGCCTGCACTTCTCCACCAGAAACACTCTTGGGCTCCCCAACCTCACAGCTCAGGCGTCTCACCAGCTTGACTCCAATGCCTGGACATCCTTAGTGAGTACAACAACTAGAATTGTGGACCATACTCCGCATGTATCTTAGCCCTCTGGCGGGACAACCCAAAATCCTGTTGGCTTCCTTTGCTGTTATCGAACATTCAGGGAGCACGCCCCTCCAACAATAGCCCCACATCTCTCCCCTGTATTGTCCCCTGATGTCGTTTACATTCTCTTCCTTAGTCTTGTTTCTCCGCATTAAACGCCATTTGCCACTCATCAGCCCACCTTCCCAACTGATCCTTCGTACTTGGTTTGCCCGTTCCCTATTATTTGAAACCCGACAACCCCCAATGCGGTGCCACCTGCAAGCTGAGGAATCAGCACGGACTGAAGATCGAACATCTAAACTGGACAGAAGACTGGACTCAACAGCTGTGTCACTGGTGGAGTTAACCGAACTTTGCGTGATCTTAATTTGAGAAAAATTCTTCAGTGGCAAATGGCATCCAGCCATCGACCCAAAACCAAAACAATGTACTCACACTCACACTCTTTTGGCAACAGTTCACCGTAAAATGTCCAAGAACATAAGCTTTAAAAAGTCACTGTTTGATGAGGATGTGCTACAGAGCACATTCGCTCGGACAGAAACTCACTTTTCTCCTGGCCACAGCTTTTGACGCTTTCCTATTTTCAATTCTGAACGTGCGGACAATCTGCAAAAAAAAAGTTTGACAGTTTTCAAGTAGTTATATATTTAACTTCACACACATGAGCCCTTTGCTGGCAGTCAGCTGCTCTCAATCGCGCCTGTGGAAGTTTACAGGGTGCCGTATGGTGCCTGATCACCCCCCCGTACCCCTTTCTCTAGAAGAGGCGGCTGAGGGGTGACCTGATCGAGGTCTTTAACATTATGAAGGGCTTTGATAGGATGGACACAGAGAAGATGTTTCCACTTGTGGGGGAGACCAGAACGCGGGGCCATCAATATAAGATAGTCACTCATAAATCCAATAGGGAATTCAGGAGAAACTTCTTTACCCAGAGAGTGGTGAGAATGTGGAGCTCGCTACCACAGGGAGTGGTTGAGGCGAATAGCACAGATGCATTTAAGGGGAGGCTAGATAAGTACATGAGGGAGAAGGGAATAGAAGGAGATGCTGATAGGGTGAGATGAAGAGGAGTGGGAGGGGGCTCATTTGGAGCATAAACACCGGCACAGACCAGTTGGGCCGAATGGCCTGTTTCTGTGCTGTAAATTCGATGTAACACCGCACAATCACCGAGCTCCATCCAGACTCACTGCTTCCCGGGGGCACAGAGAGACGGACAGGCCGGCATCACACTGACGTCGGGGCCTTTAATCGGCTGCGAGATACTAACAGCCTTTGAAGCCACTTTCGAAACGGTCGGCAAATGGAGGGAAGCAGAAGCACAAAGGCAAGTCAACGATTTTACCAAATTAGGAAGAAATAGGGAAAAAAAACGGCAGTGATATTAGATATAAAGAGAGTAAAATTAACAGAGGTTTTAGGGAAGAAAATAAAACAGAATAGGGGGAAAAGGAAGTGACCAGGCCAGCAGAGGTGAAGTGTTTAAATTTGAGTATTTCTCCCGGGGAGTGAGTGTCTGGACCATGATTGTGATGTTTCGCTGCCAACCTGGCCTGTGACTTTAAGGTCACTATAGTAACCCCAGTTCACTGTAGCCAATAGTTATTAAGTGCTCTGGCCAATCAGAGGGCAGTAGTAACTGCTTGCATGTTTCGGGCTCCAGGTCAATGACTGGCTTCCTGTCATTGTTAAAGACTGCAACAAAATGACGTCCGGAGGATGCAAAAGGCAGACGTACTGACTAGCCAATCTCCGGCAGCACTGCCCGCACTAAGTGGGATGATGATGTTAACACTGCAGGTTTATAAGGACGGTAGTGCCACGTCATGCAACGCACGGGATTATCCTGCTGCTAAAGTGAAGCTGTGCCCCTGTAAATCACGATATCTAACTGTTGATAGGGTAGCATAGCTTCAGGGCCAAATCCGATTATCGTTTGCTGAGGGAGCAGATCAGAGATTTAAAAATTCATTCTGGGGATGTGGGCACGCTGGCAAGGCCGGCAGTTATGGCCCATTCCTAGTTGCCCTGAGAAGGTGGCGGTGAGCCTTCTGCTTGAACTGCGGGCCACTTCAGATTTCAGTTAAGAGTCAACCGTGTTGGGTGTGGGACTGGAGTCACATATAGGCCCGGACAGGGAGCAGGCTCGAAGGGCCGAATGGCCTACTCCTGCTCCTAGTTCTTATGTAAGGACGGCGGGTTTCCTTCCCTTAAGGACATTAGTGAACCAGTTGGGTTTTTACGACAATCCGACAGCTTCATGGTCACTTTTACTGATGCCAGCTTTTTATTTCCGGAATTTTAATAAACTGACTGCCACGGTGGGATATGATCTCACGTTCTCTGGATTACTCGCCCAGTAACATAACCGCTACATTACTGGAAAATACTGGCCTGTTTCAAAAACGCCTGCCCTTTCTCGCGTGGCACTTGTTGCAAAGTATGGTATGTGGAATGTGGCACGACATGTGCACACACAGCTATTTTCTAAATGTTAACATTACAGGAACAAATCTAGTGTTTCAGCAGAATGATTGCCGTGAGTTTCCCAATCACAGTGCATCAACCAGTCAGCCCGGGAGCTAGGAGCTACCCTGAACCTATCCACAGTCTGATGTCTAAAGCAGGTTACTAAAGGGGTTTTACTGAAGTCGCATCTGCTTAATCTATCTTTAAGAATTTAATTGGGGCAGTACAACGGGCGTTTGTGTTCCTGGGCTAGGAAATTTCAACTGTGGCTAGAAAAAGGAAGTCCAACCAATACTGGCTCCTGAGCGCAGAGCAAGGCTCACCTTCAATTTCTTCCCATCCTCGTCGATTTTGTACTCGATGATAGTTTTAATATTCCCTTTGATCAATTCTTTAGGTGAAGGCAGGGGACCTAAAGATCGTCAAAAACTGAAGTTAATGAAGGCAGACTGTTGCATTGTTGTATGGATTTTGTGAAGCAGAACACACAGAAACACTAATAGGCCCCCAACCCCTCCCTCCCCCACACTCGGCAGCTCAGCTCCAGCACGCACCGCTCTCAGGCTCTTCTTAGAAAAACATGGCACAGAATTTGTGGTCCTGATGACAGCGAAGTGGTAGAAACTGACCACAACTTCGGGATTTAGCGCTCGCGCAGCCTAACACAGAAATCCTGAAATTGCGGTCTGTCATTAGCTGCTCCCCCACAGGCTGCACTGCGCCCATAGCCCTGCATCGATCCAAAAATAATCCCACTGCCCCGCTCTCTCCGGATAGCCCAGTATCAATCCCATACTAATCTCACTGCCCTGCTCTCTCCCCATAGCCCTGTATCAATCCAAAACTAATCCCACTGCCCCGCTCTCTCCCCATAGCCCTGTGTCAATCCAAAACTAATCCCGCTCTCCCCATAGCCCTGTATCAATCCAAAACTAATCCCACTGCCCCGCTCTCTCCCCATAGTCCTGTATCAATCCCAAACTAATCCCACTGCCCCGCTCTCCCCATAGCCCTGTATCAATTCGAAACTAAACCCACTGCCCTGTATCAATCCCAAACTAATCCCACTGCCCCGCTCTCTCCCCATAGTCCTGTATCAATCCCAAACTAACCCCACTGCCCCACTCTCTCCCCATAGTCCTGTATCAATCCCAAACTAATCCCACTCTCTCCCCATAGCACTGCATCAATCCCAAACTAATCCCACTGCCCCACTCTCCCCCCATAGCCCTATCAATCCCAAACTAATCCCACTGCCCCGCTCTCTCCCCATAGCCCTGTATCAATCCCAAACTAATCCCACTGCCCCGCTCTCTCCCCATAGCCCTGTATCAATCCCAAACTAATCCCACTGCCCCGCTCTCTCCTCATAGCCCTGTATCAATCCCAAACTCATCCCACTCTCTCCCCATAGCCCTGTGTCAATCCAAAACTAATCCCACTGCCCTGCTCTCTCCCCATAGCCCTGTATCAATCCCAAACTTATCCCACTGCCCCGCTCTCTCCCCATAGCCCTGTATCAATCCAAAACTAATCCCACTCTCTCCCCATAGCCCTGTCAATCCAAAACTAATCCCACTGCCCCGCTCTCTCCTCATAGCCCTGTATCAATCCCATACTAATCCCACTGCCCCGCTCTCTCCCCATAGCCCTGTATCAATCCAAAACTAATCCCACTCTCTCCCCATAGCCCTGTCAATCCAAAACTAATCCCACTGCCCCGCTCTCTCCTCATAGCCCTGTATCAATCCCATACTAATCCCACTGCCCCGCTCTCTCCCCATAGCCCTGCATCAATCCAAAACTAATCCCACTCTCTCCCCATAGCCCTGTCAATCCAAAACTAATCCCACTGCCCCGCTCTCTCTTCATAGCCCTGTATCAATCCCAAACTAATCCCACTGCCCCGCTCTCTCCCCATAGCCCTGTATCAATCCCATACTAATCCCACTGCCCCGCTCTCTCCCCATAGCCCTGTATCAATCCAAAACTAAACCCACTTCCCCGCTCTCTCTCCATAGCCCTGTGTCAATCCAAAACTAATCCCACTGCCCTGCTCTCTCCCCATAGCCCGATCAATCCCAAACTAATCCCACTGCCCCGCTCTCTCCCCATAGCCCTGTATCAATCCATTACTAATCCCACTGCCCCACTCTCTCCCCATAGCCCTGTATCAATCCATTACTAATCCCATTGCCCCGCTCTCCCCCCATAGCCCTGTATCAATCCCAAACTAATCCCACTGCCCTGCTCTCTCCCCATAGCCCTGTATCAATCC